>SSNR01000023.1:2897961-3051079 GCA_006937965.1 Callopanchax toddi
GTTAAGAAGTAAAAAAAAAAAAAAAAGTAGAAATATACATATTTGCTTACAAATTAATTTGTTTTGATTTTAGAGTGATTTTTTTTTTTTTTTTGCTTTTGAATTTCACACTTTTGCTTCTGAAATGTTCTTTTTGGTTGATTTTTTTGGGTTTATTTTGTGTGTAACTGTATTTTTTGATTGATCCTTTTGGCACAAATCTCATCCCATACCCAACAAACCATATTGTCTGTTAATTTCCTGCTGTGTTATTTGTTTTACTTAGTCATCTTTACTTGGTCCTTTCTTTGTATTTGTTTTATCATAGCTACCGTGTTTTATTTGTCGTGTCTTTACCTGTACAGCACTTTGGTCACTTTGTGTGGAAAGTGCTCTATAAATAAAGGTTGATTGATTGACTGTTTCTGAATAATATATTTCTATGCAACAACTGTCCTACTGTAGTGTTTATTTTATAGACATTACCGTATGCAATGCACTCTGAGGCACTGACTAACCTAAAACTTCAACATTTTTGCAAGCTATGCTGTTTCAGCAGAGCTTCATGCTTTCACAAGACACTTTATCAATCCGCACACACACACACTCACATCTTTGTGTGAGCACTGGTGGAACAAGGACCGCTAACAATGTGGGAACCAGTTTATCAAAACGCCACTGCACTGCTAGCTTTTAGTTAAGCTGTTTACAGTATCATTATGCTGCAGGCATGAATACACAAATGTGTGTCATCACATTATTCCTCAGACTATCCCCTTCCAGCATGCATCGTTACCATGGCAGCGAACAACATCGTGCCATCAGGCCTGGTGCATGACATTCTGGTCGCCATTCAATTGGCTTACAAGAAGTCTCCTGGCAGTCATGTCCTCACCCTCCACCTTGTGCTGTGTCACAACATAGAGAAACATGGAACACTGGAAATCGGGCTAACTGCCCACTCCTGGCTGCGCCTTTGGCAAAGACTGCAGTCTGATTGGAGCTGCACCAGAAGGAGGATGAGGCTTTAATGCCACCATAAAGCCGAGTTAGAAACAGCAAGGTAAGCTTCTGAAAAACCCAAGATAACACTATGCTCTCACAAATAGATAAGGTCAAACACCATGACATTGTGAACAGGTTGCTAAATGTGCCGGGGCACGGGGTTGTACACCACCATTAGACCATCCACCAGAGGCTGAAGTGTTTGTCATTAATCAGCCAAAGCCACTAATTGGTTAGATCGTCTTATGTTGGCCCTAATTCAAAATTAAGAGCAAATGCCCCATTTACAAAGTAACTGGAGTCCAATGGAAGTCAGGTAACAGAGCGTACGTTTAACTTTTTATTTCTTCTTCTTGTGACAAAGTGGGAGATCATTCACTTCTTTACTGAGAAGACAATACCCTGATTCAAACTCACGACACTGCAAAGAAATGGCGTGGATCGCACCAACCAACTGAACCTTAACATGTTTTCTTTTTAGAGAGTCACAGATGTAGACATAAAACAAACATGAGCTGAATGGCACACACCTGCCACCAGGAGCTTTGCAGGTCAGCAAACATCAACTCAATGACATCCCCCGCGTGAATGCACAGCGGGGGCCCGTGCTGAGGACTGGGGATGCCGCTGTAGTCTTTGATCACAATCATCCTTGGTAGACCTAGCAGACAGAGGGCATAAACATCAACGTTCTTTGCATTTAACTAAAAGAAAGATTGCATAAATCATTATTACATATGCAGCATCATTGCTTTTTTGGATGGAAAGTTACTGTAAAATATGTGCATGTGTTAAAAAAAGGGGGGGAACTGATGAATGACACACGCATTGGTGCATGCCGGTTGCCAAATTTGCAGAATATGACTTGAACAATTTTGACAAGTTCAAGTATTTATCAAAAGTTGTAAAGCTATTAGGATTTTTGCACAAAACGCACCACCCTTTACCAGTTAAAAGCAATAGAAACACAAAAAAACACCACCAACACGTATATACATATCTTCACTCACACATCCACCCACCAGACATCTCGCCTCATTTTCACATGCACTAAACCCAAACATAAAGCCAACAGGCCAGGAGCAGACACAAGGACCAAGGCGAACAAGCTCACACACACACCCATATATATATATATATATATATATATATGGGTATATATATATATATATTGTGTATATATATATATACACAATGACACACACTTAAAACCATCCAGACTCAACAACAAGAGCAGAATTGGAGAGGAGAGGAACTCTATGCAATGAATTCAGTGTCTCCAAACACTTGGTGTGAGTGATGGGTAATATCACAGACACACCCTGGAGTATCAGCTCACATCACAGCAGCAAAGTGAACAGCACAACAACTGAAACAGAACTGCTTCCTGCAGAAAAGTTGCAGATTAAGTCTAAGTGTTTTGTATTTCCTTCCAAAAATGTTAAGATGTTACTCAGGAGGATGAGCCAAATGTCAAACAGAAGGTTGGTGGTTCAATTCCTCCTGTCCAGTCCTACATATTAAAGGGTCTTTGGACAAGAAACCCCATGTTTACCCTGATTAGTGTTTTTGTGAAGAAGGGAATGTGATGTTACTGTAAGTTTAGAAAACATCCTTCAGTGTGAAGACAATAATGATGCAGCTACAGTCTTAGTATGAGCTAAATAGGGCTTTCCCTGTTTCTCTCTGATCTTACAAACACATAGACATCAAGTTCTAATGATGAATCTGGCATTTACAGTCATGATCGCACCACTCCTATTTTCCCCATCCTAGTCCGATTCTGAGTAGGGTTGGGTACCGAAGTTCGGTTCCGGTATGGACCTGACCGTTACATCATCGGTACTACTCGGACCGAAATACAACGTGAATTTCGGTGCGCCATTTCGGTGCCCCAAAATATAGCCGCCTAATTACGCCCTCTGGTGTTTCCCGTTAATAAGCTGTAGCCTGTAGCACACAAACGTCACGTGACACGCACGCAGCAGGCTGCCGCAGGAAACACAATCCCGACACGCGCACTCGGCCATCTCCTTGTGCGGCATTCCAGCGGTGACGTCAGCCGCGGCTCCTCGCATCTCTTCGCCCCGCAGAGCACACTGGTCTGAAGGGGAGGGCAGAGGTCCACTTCATGCCGGCCGTCACTCACTCGCAGCGCGTCCCATGAGATCGGTGGGACGCGCAGCTGGAGCGAGGATCCTGGCTCCAGCTGCGGGGACCAGACACTCGACTCCTCGCCGCTCACCGGGACAGCCGATCTGCCTCCTCCTCACATCCTGCTGCTTCTCCTTTTTTCCTTCAACACACCTTTCATTTCCTTCGTTGTCTGTCCTTTTCTTTTCTTTTCTGTCCTGTTCACTCTCTCTGTCGCTCTGCCAACCTGAGTGGCATCTAAATAAGTTTCCTCCTGGACACGCCCACTTACAACAGGTGATAGTGATTATCAGTCACGTTAAAATCAGTCCACAGTGATCCAGAGAATTAAAAACAAACATTAAAACAGTATAAAACATGCAATAATAATTATAAAAACAGGAAAAAAAAACATGCAAATAAATAAAACTTAAAATCAAAACCACATTTTCACTGTGTGACAACAAGAACAGCACAGAGCACCAATCTGAGTGTTAGTTCAGTGTTTAGGATTGTATTTCCATTGTTAATCAGTAGATTGAGTTGATGTTCAGTTAATAATTGTTCAGTTAATGTTTTGTACATTTAATTAATGTACAGTATAATGTAAATATTTTCTTTCTTTAAATTATGAAGAATTTGATGTTTGGCTCGGCCTTTTGCCTTAAGAAATAAAAAGTCAGGGGATCATAAAAAAAATCTGTGTTTTTAGGTTTTAAAAGTACCGATTTAAATACCGTTTAGGAACCGGTACCGTTTTAAAAGTATCGAAATGGCACCGGTACCGAATGAAACCCTTTCAATACCCAACCCTAATTCTGAGACCATGTCAGGACATACACTACCACTCAAAGGTTTGAGATCTTTGGTGGATCTTAGGCATTCTAGCTGTCAATTTTTCAAGATATTTGGATGTGAATTCAGATTCTTGGAGCATTTATAGAGACTGTGCTGGCCACTCCACTGTTGTTTGTTCATAGGTTAAAAATGGTCAAAAAAATGTAGATGTATTAGTCTAATATTGTGCCTAGAAAGGAAGGTGATCCAATGCAAGAAAATGCCAATGGACAGCACTTGATTTGGACCAATTTCTTACTAAAATGTGACTTTAAAACATGAGAGTGATCCTAAACCATCGAGCATTAGCGTAGCTACATTTTAGAAGATTAGTGATGGGGTCAAATTCAGAAAGACCAAGTTACTAAGGCCTTGTGCCATGGATACAGTCCCACCACTATCTTCACGCTCCACCCAGGACCCTGAATAAACTACTAACTCAACAATAAACCACCAAATATTTGCTACGGAACTTTTTTTTTTCTTTTGCAAGTTTAAAAACCATCATCAACCAGTGCTGTATCACATGCAATGGCACCCCTGAAGACCTTTTCAAGACCTTGAAATAATCATCCAAGTTCTGGTTTGTTTCATAGCAAATCTTGTGAAGGGTGCTTAGTACAATCAAGACTTTAAATATCACTTCATTATTTACACTAATCACTTTCACAAAGAAAAACTTTCCTGTTATTATGTTATTGGCTTCATCACAACTAATCCCTATAGCACGTGCATTAAATCTCCACTTGCAGGCAGTCTTCTCTGACTGAAACCTAAACCACCAAAGTGGCACCACCCTAAAAGCAGCAATTTACCATTACAGGAAATCCATCTCTTTGATTCCTGAACAGCGCAACACCAATCTTTTCCCAGGGTGGCAGACTAACACAGCCACAAGCATTGGGCTAAGGCTAAGACTAAACACCCCTGCCAACTTTAAAGACACAGCCACTTACTCTCCCCTGACTCACATATCTGGCTCGCCTCAGACAGATCACCCTTCCAGCTCCGGCTCCCCTGCAAACCAGCCTGAGGAAACTATTAGCTGACTGTGACCTCAGATGAATGGAATATCTCACATTCGTGTTTTTAATAAGAACAATAAGCATGGCTGTCTTTCTCATAAACCCCTTATGGAAATTGATTTATCACAAAGGCTCAGCTCAGCGGTTGAGGCTGAGGCTCACAGATTGCTGGGAGAGCTTTTCTGCATTTCTTTTCCTGCATTTCTCCTGCGTTGCTCTCATAATGATTCCACCCACTCCAATACATCTCAATGCCATCTAGGGTTTAGGAATCATGGCATGCAGTGAGAAAAGAAGCTTTTATTTTTTGCTTCTACATATTTGTTAGAATTATTTTCTGTCAACCGTATTTGTCCATATAGTTGTTCCTAAATTTATTCTGTGTCCTCCCTTCTAATTTCTTTGATTTATTTCTAAGGAAAACAAGCGTGAATGCTTTTCATTCAACAGGAAAAAACGCTTAAATCATTTAACTTTGTGTTGCCATCCATCTGTTCTGAGTCAGTCAAGTTTAGGGTAGTAGGATCTGGGTTAACCCTGATGTAAAGAATACTTTAGGTCAGAATAACCACCTCAGTGTTACCCTGTTTCAGTTGTTTTTTCTACAGAGTTGAGAAGATAAAAGAATAACCCACTAAGCCCTCGCAGGTTAGAAAAACGGTCAAACCATACTGACCTAAGTCTTGTGGTGTTGTGTTTTCCTGTGAATAGAGAAAAAAATAGGTAAGAAAAACCAGAGAGGGAGGGAAAAAAGGGAATGAAAACAAGAAAATAAGTTTAAAAAATCTGGAGAGGAAGAAACTGTTGAGGTTTGTAGCTCCTGTTAAGGATCAGGATGACCTGAAAAATGAGTCATCCAATCGTCTTGATCAGTTATATTCTTTAGTTATTTCCCTCTACACATTTTTTTAGTTAAGAAGAAGTAATTTTATTTTTATTTTTGGTCAAATTTCAAATCCAGGTTGTTTTCATCTTCTGATCAGACACTTTAAAAAGGTTCCAGTCTCATTTCCTGATCGTTTAAAGGACATGTTCTAGTCATGAGGGAATCCAAGGCCCGCTGCATGAATTGATGACTCATATGTGGCATGATGATTGCCAGAGAAGTACCTCTAGACTTTAAAGTGTTTAATTATAGTTTTCCTTCAACTCTGACACTTATTAAGAGCGTTCCACCTACACTTCATAAACGACAGATCCTGTGATTTACCCATTACACGCTGATGGAAATCTGACAAAACGGAGATCCTGCTGCTCAGGCGTGAGTCACAAGTTGTTTACAATTATTTTAGTTAGATGTGATTTAAGAAATTAATAAACTGACCACATGTTGATTTCTGTACAACTCTGACCTGCCCAGAAGCATTTTGTCTGATTACAATTTAACTCAAGGAACTATTATTAACAGAATCCTTTTTTCTTATTAGGTATAACTTTAAAATGATGATTCTGGAAGCACACGGGATGTAGGATGAGACCTGAGTGACAGATCAGAAAAAACATCAGAATTTTTTTTTATTGCTGCTTGGAAATTTTAAAAAGCTGATTTTTAAGTTCCAGATCAAATCTTTTCAACAATATTAATAATAAACCATCTTCAGGTTCAGTTATTGGATGTTCCCGATTCCTGAAAGACGATCAGAAGTTGAAAACTGTTGACATTTTCTAAATTTTGTTTAAATCTATTTGACATATTTACAGTGTAAGTCACTGATTTATTTTTATGTATCAAGCAATATTTTCTTATATGTTGTATTGAACAACTGTTCTGAATGAATGGATGCAGCCAAATACTTGATTCTATATGTTTTCTTGCTGTAACCATTCTACAATTTTCTTAGAATATTATTGTGCTGAGACTCATGTGAGGTAATAAAAACTACATTCTGTATAAAAGTGGACTTTTTTGGTTTTGATTGAACATATTAGCAGTGAATCCACTGTTTATGCTGAAAAGATGTCACCAAATGATCATTTGTGGTTAACTTGTGGCTAAGTTATTGATTACAACCCAAACATATGAACACAAACTGCTCTGGAGCAGGGTAATAATACGTTACCATGGTGATCTAGCCTAAACTCTGACTTTATCGCTGCCTAAGCTGTAGTGCATTTGAGGTGAAAACACAAAAATGTAGAGTAATCGATGTATTTCCTGGCGTTTAAAAGCATTTTTGTTCACGTCAGCAGCTTTTCACTGCTGTTGCTTCTGCTTGTGATGCTTTGTCATCCGGATTTTTTTGAAATGCATTCATGACAGTAATCAACAGGTAATGATGATGACCATTATTAAATACATTCTTCCCATTGTACCAAACAGTGAATCATACTCAGATTCCATTGTGAAAATGCCTCAATACTAAGTAGTCATCCGTCCGGTTTATTTTTAATAAATGAAAGAAGTTCCTGGTGCTTTTTAAACAGGTTAGGCATATTCAAAGGCTGCCTCTGGGAAAGGAGGAAAAGTTGTGGCATAAACTTAAAAAGGAAAACTTAAAAATGCCTTGCATGCAACCAATCAGGTGCATGAAAATACGAGGATTATAGAGTGCAGTGGCACAGTAAGACAGTTTGGACCACTGCACTAGCAGGCACCCATCTTTTTTAAGTTATTGGTGTAATCTTAAAGAAAAAGCATCAGAATAAAAGTTTATTCACGAATGATACACCAGCAGTACTAAATGGGATAAAGTTCCATTACTACAGTCCACCTTAAGTCCTTTAAATGTGGAATCCACCAATAGGAGTACTCCATCCGTAAGATTAAAGCCTCCCATGTTTTATTTGTGCATGCATGTTTTAGATGTTGTCATTTTTGTTTGATTTTTAATGGTGGGATAGTTTTGTTTAAATGGGGACATCAAATGTGGTAGAACTAAACTTTTGTAGTGTTTTAAATGAAACTGGACTCATTCTGGGGGCTTATTGGTGAGTTTATACCATTCAGAACGACTCCACGAAACTAAACATAAACTAAGTTAAAAACAATTAGGAGAAATCTGAAGGCTTGTTCCAGCTTTACCAGTTCTAGGCCATGAAAAAAGGGGCCTTTTAAAAGTTTCAAGACTTTTTTTTGACATTCAAAAAACAAATATGTTGTTGGTAAAGTATTTAATAATCTTTCTTTGGAAACAGCGAGTTCAGCTGCTAGGTTACGTCCCACCTATTAAGTCAGCTGAGATGTCTAAGTCAAAGAAGAGGAGCAGACCAGGTCTTACCTTGGGCCTCAGCTTGACAGGATCTGCAGGCAGGTGAGAAACAGATACAGTGAGAGGAATACAATATGAGAGTGTGGTGGCTTCTTGACTTACAACCTCAGCTGTCAACCTCTGCTGGCCCTCATCGCAGCCTCTGAATGCATAAAACCCTCAGTGCTCCTGCTAAGGAAGCTTGTCAGAGGCCTGAGCTGGTCTGAGATGTCTGTTATTTCAGCGAGGGTAATGGACCTGAAAGAACCAGTCTGGTGACTCGGACATGAGGCTAGACAGTATTAAAATTCAACCACGTTTTTATACGGCTGCTAAATGTCTATGAATGTGCCGAGACTAAAACCCATCATGTTTTATTTACCCCTTTGGTAATAGGGAACCCAAACTGTAAGTGAAACTAAAGGTTATCTACTTGTATTAAATCAAGAACTTTAAAGATAATACTACTACTATAATACTTTGTAAATGTATATAATTATAGTGAGTAAGCGCTGGATCAAAGGTCACCAAAAACTCACCTGTTCTCCCACAAACTCCAAGCCGACCCAGACACTCCTTATGAGCCCCCAGGCCACATTTTAGGCAGAGATAACCCTGGTTAAAGATGCCCCTGGAGACGGGGAAATACTGGATCAATTTCATGTACAACAGAAAAGAAACACCTTGACATTTAAAATGTTCTGGCTTCTGTGACATTGTCAAGATAAGTGAAATGACACGGGGAAATGTCCTTCATCTTCTAAAGACCATAAAGCTTCAACTGTGAGCTCAAAACAGGGACAGCTAACGCTCAGGATGACAGTACATTCATTATTTTCTTCTTTTTTTTTAACTCCAATAAGTTTTATTTCGATCTGGTTAAGCTCGGACTCTAACATCTCATAGTGTTCCTTCAGGTTTTCAGTATAAAAACGATGAAACGTGTATTTATTTAGGAGGCATAAGACCACCCGAGAACTGGTACTTTCTCAAAACTTACCTGAGCAAAAGGTGACAATAACTACAGGATGTGATCCTTTCAAACGTGTGCATCTTGAACTGGTGCGAGTTGTGATTGGCATTTTCTGGACGGATATTTGATCTACGACAAAAAAAAAGGTACAAATTGATTAGGCGTACTGTAAATTACCAGGGATAAACACAGAATTTTACCCGATACTGCTGTTTGATAAAATGTCAATAAAACTCCCATATGAGACGGGAATACTTTGTGTGAATAATTTATCAGCAGCTGAAAATCAACCTGAAATTGATCTAATCCTGATCCTAGTGGATTCCCGGCCTTAAGTGTTGTGAATGTTGGATGAATGAGATAGAACTTTATATACTATAGACCTGTTTTCCCCCTCTTTGGAATGAAATAATTAAGGAAACATGACAGATTTATATATTTTCTTATGAGGGAAATAATGAATAGCTTCAGTATTAGCCAAGTCATCTCATTTCTTACTGAGCAAACAAAAAAAAACCAACATTTGTAATTGCAACAAAATAAGTTGGGTTGCATTAGGATATAATCAATGCATCATGATGCAGAACCAATTATAAAAAGTTTAAAATGATAACCGTAAGACATAAAAGGTGGGACTACAAAGTGCAGCACCCAGATCATTTACTGTATAGAGACATGACTGAAGTAATAGTGCACCAAAAAGGGATTTTTACTAAAAATCTGACTTGTGAGCTCCAAAAACCTGACTAAGCCCAGCAGCATCACTGAAGACTCAGATACTGCTCTGGTCGCTGATAATTGATGAAAATTTGTTTTCAGGCCGCGAAAAAACATATTGACCAATTAGATTCGAATATTTGACTTTTTTTATTTCATTAAATCAAACGTACGAGACCCTTTTTATGTCTCGTATCTACAAAGACTTACCGATCCTTTTTTACAACAACTAATACTTTGTTCTGTTCATTCAAATGTCCCATTTATTGTGTATTTTAGGGAAGTACAAATTTTAAAATTCACGAAATAATTTTAACATTTTTTAAAATAAAAATATCTCATTCTTATGGCCCGCAAACACTTTCAACTTGGTGATTTTGGCACCAATCAATAGGAAATTGAATTAATTAAATGAAAACTAATATTTAAGGCTTCTTCTTTGTGACTAAAATTAACTCCTGCCTTTAAATGACTTCACTTTCTCTGGTAAAGTACTTTCTATCATCTATTCTTTTATGTATAGTTTTATTATTTGTCTTTAAACTATCAGATATCACTATTGTTAAAGTCAGTTCATTTTTTTTATTTCTGAATAAGGACAGCTGTTCACATTATTGTGATTTCAGTTCAGCAAACAAGTTTTATAAACTGCACATTTTGCTTTGATTTATGAATAAAAAGTATATGGAATTAATTCATTTTGGGTCGATAAAATCCTTTGCTTTAAAATGACCAAGTAGTCACACAAAAGGGAAGTGAATCATAATCAAATCGTGAGGAACCTAAAGGTTTTCACCCCTATAGGATGCATGTCTTCATTATTTTACAATATAAAAGTTACTGGTGTATTTACACTACTTTCATTCTAACATTTTAAAGAATTTGTTGTAATCCAGATAGGTTTTCTTGTGATGCCATAAGTTTTTTCTACTTATTTATCTGTTTTTAAACAAAACACCCAAAAAGATTCTCGTTAACAAGCACATATTCTGTGCTTCCTGCAGTTTCTTGTCCTTCACAGCTAAATGTTTCCTGCCAGAGATGAACTGTCACAGCACAAAAATAAGGCAGGGTACAATACTAAAGTTTCCATTTAAAAATTCATTATAGAACGTCAAGAATGGAGGCTGCAGCTCCTTTCTAAATCATCATCAAGTGAGTGGAAAGCAACGTACAGGTCTGCTAAGAAAACGTATGAAGCTGAAAATCTTCCAGAAAAAACATTTAGTCAAAAATTGCAACAACAAAAAAATGAAGAAAAGGAAGGTCATCCAGTGCAAAGTCAATGGAATACCTTACATTTTCTGCGACTTCATTAATAAATGAACAAAAACACCAAACTACAGAGAAAGTTCCTATTTCCACATGAAATGTACAGCTCAGTGGAGGCTTTCCTGAGAAAGTTGCCATTTATTTCAAGCTAACTGGAGGGTAACATTCTCACCCAAATGTCAACTCTGAAAGTCGAGTCGAACCATCAGCGGATCACATCCACAGGTGCTTATCGATGCTAGGGGCAACGCAAGGTGAGTTTTCAAAAAAGTCTGCAGACTTCAAAAGCACCAGGAGGGAAATGCACACGATTTCTATTTCCCTCTCATGCATTGTGGGTAATGCAGCCAACGATTTTCAGCTTAAACTCATTGACCTTCACTCTGATACATCACTGGCAGAGCACTAAAGGTCAGAATCCCTGTTAGATTTGTATTCCTCTCTCTCTCTCTCAAACAGGAGGATTTTTCACACATGAGGAGGCATGATCAGAAAATATTGGCTCTCTGTGCATACATGAACAAACGCTGTCGGTCATAAAATCTAACAAATCCAGATACACAGCCTCTTCCACTGCAGTCAGACTTACTCTGCTTTGCATAAAATTCTAACTTTAATCAGGATTCTTACACCTTTGCCAAATATATTTTTCAAGCACTTCAAAGGTGAGTTTTTAACATTTTTCAGTCCCCCACTCTTAGATTATTAGTCCCACATAAACACTAAATATGATTTCACTTCCTGATCACATAAAAGTACTTGGTTTTGTGCAATAATCAGGATTTTGTGCTAAATGAACCCTGTTTCATGCATTTGTGAACTCCAAGAAAATCTCTGAACAAAAAAAAAACCTTTAAAAAATTAGTGGTTGGACTTGATTAAAAAACTTTATCGAATTAATTAGAGGCTTTGTAATAAATCGCAGTTAATTGCATTATAACAGTGCAAGAAAATTTGCCCCCAGAATTATTTAAAATAAATTTTAGTGGAGGGCAGAATAAAAAATAAATAAAATAAAAAAAAGCATTTAAAATCAAAACAGTAAAAACAAAAAAATCTCCCTGGCTAAAATCAGACACACCTAAAAGTACAGAACTTTATTAATTTATTAGCAGGTTTATTAATGCCAGTCTTAAACAACAGGCTCATTTAACTGGTGCACAAATATACAGTAGTACAGTAGTAGTTAGCATTAGCGCTAGCTCCACCAGTGAACACAGACAGACCAGTAAAACATGAACTAAACACGCTAGAGAATTACAATTGATGTGGCTGACAGATAATTAAACCTACACCCGCACAATGTATTATGAGTGAGTTTTTGCAAATTTCTCGTTCCCTATTTCTTTTATTTCTGTCACACACTCATAACGCGAAACCGGAAACGTCCGTCTCAAAACAATTCACGGCTGGAACTTGGAACCAAATATTAGTTCCGCTCCACTGACTTTTGCATCAAATGCAAGCTTTTTTTAATTAATCAAATATAACGCGTTAAATTCCCACCCCTAAAAAAAATTTTTTAAAGACTTAGACGGCAAACTTAATAGTACTTTTTAATCACTGCTAAACTGCTAAAATATCAATAAATGTTGTGTTTTTTTCCAAAAGTTTCCCAATGAAGAAAATATAAAACTCTTGTTTTAAGAGGGTCTAACTGTAAAATAAAAGACATTAATTTATTAATCCTAATGATTTGGTTTAATTAGAATTTAGGGACCTAATCATCATTTATTAATACTTTTATAACTATGATGTTAAATGGTAAATGGTAAATGGCTTGTATTTATAGAGCGCTTTCTACAGTGCAGAACACCCCAAAGCGCTGTACAACAAATGTTTAAAATAATAGAATTGTGTTCCCTGATATAGCAAACAATGATATTTATTATAAAAGATTGCAACTAAACAAATATATGAATCTAGTTTGGATGTAAGCAAACCTGACAGAAACAAAAATGCTTGTTTTTTGTTTGTTTTTTTTTGTTTTGTTTTTTTTTACTTTGGACTGATGACACAATCCAGAACACAAAAAAAAAAAAAAAACCTTGAGCTCCTCCATAAGAACGTTTTTCATCAGGAGCTTTCATCCTCTTCGGTTAGTACAATTTTCACTCTCTGAATTGGCCTCTTCTGGTGTCATTACCCAATGCACAGCAGCACACATAGCTTATTTCAGACAAATCCTCTGAAGGCTTTCTAAGGCAAAACAGCTTTAAGCCAGGAGTCTTTTTTTTTTTTTTCCTAAATTTTGTAAAATACACATTAGGCTTTGGGCAGGTATCAGGGGTTTTGTAAAAGCGGGAGTGTATAATTCATGTTGCTGTGTTCAAAAAAAGAAGTATTAGATGTTCTAAATACATCCTCACCATCTGCACGGCTCCAAAAACATTTCAAAGAGCAATGAGGGGAAAACCAAAACATTCATGTCAAGGATTTATTGTAAATCAAACATTTAGAAAAATCATCCAGACAGTAACCTTTTCTGATTATTTAAAGCCAGTTTGTATTAATATATAGTTGCGTGTGCGTGTGTGTTGTTGCACTTTTGTCAGCATTGTGCGCCCGATTACGCCGAAAACCTGATCAAACAGCGAACATGAAAGAGTCAACAGCTCCCTCGGCTTTGAAACAACAACATCTGCAAACAAAGACAAACAAACAGCACGTACGTACACACACACACACACACACACACACATCTTCCTCCTGTGTGTAGAGCAAACCGTCACACTCGTCGTCATACTCACATCGCCATTTCAAACTGATCCAACCACTTCTTCTTCAGCTCCCTGGTCTTAAAGAAGAGCTCAAAGCCGGTGTGGCCCTGGTGGTGCGTCACGTAGAACCCGTAGCACCACTGTCAGGAAAAAAACAGAAATTCAACAAAATGTCATGTAGATCCCCTCATATAATATGTAAAGAAATGTGATTAAATGGTGCACATTAAAGTGTGAATCTGAGGCATCAAACTCAAGTTATGTTTGCAGGTGTAATTATCCCTGAGGTTAAAACTACAGGAAAATATACAAATTCCCTCGACCTCCTCGCTGTCTACTACTCATCTGTGTCCTGGTGGCAGGAGCAGAAGCCCAGATGATCCTCTCCCCGACCACCTCCACCAGCTCATCTGGTGGGACTCTAAGGCGTTTCCAGGCCAGCCTGGAGGCGTAATCCCTGCAGCGTGTCCAGCAGGACCTGTCCTGTCCTCTGAGTTTTTGAGTTCCTGCACTTCCTGTTTTATTTTGTATTTCCTCCTCTGTTTCATTTCTGCTTCCTATTTGTAATCATCTCCAATGGTTTCCAGCTGTGTGTGATTAACTTCCCTATGTGTGTGTGCCTGTGTGAGCATGTGTGTGTGTTTTGACCCAGCCCAGTGTCTCTTCAGTTCATTTAGTCACTTGTGCCCTTCATTCCAGCCTTGTCATGTGATTTGGACTGGTACACATGATTTTAGTTTACTGCATTTTTTTGACCTTGGACTGGATTAAACAAATTTTATACCAACATCTTTAGAGTCCTGATTTGAGTCCTCCTTCCTGTACTTTTACTGACATCCTCAGGAAGGACGCATCCTGACCAGATGCCCGAACCACCTCAGCTGGTTCCTCTTAGCTGCGGTTCTTATCCGAGTTCCTCCTGGATGACCGAGCTCCTCACCCTATCTCTAAGGCTGAGCCCAACTATCCTGCAGAGGAAATTCATTTTGGACGCTTGTATTCGTAATCTCGTTCTTTCTGTCATTATTCAAAGTTTATGACCGTAGGAGATGACTGGAATGTAGGGTGACTGGTAAATCAAGAGTCTCACTTTCTGGCTCAGCTCCCTCTTCAGACCAGTTCTGAGCCTGATCCGCCTGTCGATCTCCCACTCCCTCCTTCCCTCACTCGTGAACAAGACCCGAGATACTTAAACTCCTCCACTCGAGGGAGGACCTCTCCTCTGACCCGGAGTTGGCAGTTTTCCAGTCGAGAACCACGGCCTCGGTTGAAGTTGCTGATCCTCATCCCAAATGTTGCACATTTTCAGTTGGAAATATTACGCAAACAAATTGCAACAAATTTTACTGTTGCAAATTAGTTACAAAGTTGTGTCATTTCTCAAACTTCTGCCTCACTGAAACTAAACTGAGAAGAACTCGTGAAGGGTTTCTGACACCTGAGATGACTGTGATGAATCTGAGAAAACCTCAGCGAGGCTCTAGGATTCAGGCGAGGACACTGAGAACTTTATTAAACGTGTCGACATTCTGGAAGCTCCTTAGTCACTCACAGCCCAGTGCATCAATAAATAGATGGTACAATAAATATACATATATAATGAAAAGTATTAATAAAGTAAAAAGATTTGTGGTCATCTCAAAAAAATCCACTGCACACTTAGCTGTCCACATTAACACCAATCATCCTAATGCCCCTCATCGAGCTCTAATAATGGAAAGGTAGACAAAAAGGATGCAAAAGGCACGTAACTCTGTCAACAATCCTCCCTGATTTTACTGCCGGTGAGGTCACCAGCCTCACAGATCAACAAAAGCGTGCGGGCTGCTGGATTCTGTCAACATCAACAGAGCAGCAGCTGCACTGGGAGTTTAACCAGAGTTCAGCTCCAAGAGCTTTAAGAAAAACACTGAGGCCGTTTCTGCTAATCTGCCTCACAGAAACCAAATTGCTTTAAAAAAAAAAAAAACAATAAATTAAGGGTTATTACTTCTGGATCAAATCTCCACCACATAGGTTTACCCTGTCTTAGAGGAGATGCACCTATTAGGACAAATATGTGAGTAAAACACGATCCAAGTGTCCAGGAAAGTAACGTTCTTTCTTTTTCCCTGTCAAAAGCTGGAGTTTTATTTAGCAGCACATGATATGTGATGCTAATTAGCCTTGGAAGACTTAGCATCTCTGCCCTGAAGGGCATATTCACAGGAATATTTACTTTATAAGTGAATATTATTAGGTTTTGTGTGCAAGTTTAAGTCCTATAAATAAGTTGTTCAAGGTAAACACACATGTTTAATAAAACTGCGCTGTCTGGAGTGTTATTTGTTCAAGCAAAGGTTTTTAATTTGAAAATAATTGCAAACAAAAAGCACATAAACATGGGACTCTTCCCAAAAAGCACATTGATGCAATGACTTATCATGTTAAATACCAATCGCTGTCTTGCACACACCAGCAGAACTGCACAATAAGAGTGAATGATAATGATGATGGGGTTTATTTCATAAAAAAATAAAAAACACACATCCTATTCTAGCGAGCTGTCAGATTCACATTAGCAATCAGCACCGGAGTGAAAAGACACCATCTGTGGGCATCCATCAACAAGACATCAACAAGTCCTCTCCACGACAATATGGCCTGCAAACGCTCCCTCAAGGCAAAAAAAAACGGAATTCTGCATAAACGCTTATAGGAAGTCTTAGAACTTTCTAAATCAGCGTTTTTCCAGATGAGAGAAAGCATCATAAAAAGGTTTATTTTAGTAGTAAAGCAGATGTTAAATCTGCGCTCTAAGTTGTGGATATTCACACTCAAATTTAAAATATGCAGAGCACAGAAAACGTACCTTTTTGGCTTCTCTGTCGGACGTGGGATTGTTGGTGACCTTAAATAAGTTTAGATCCAATATATCCTTCATCTCGTAGTTGTCTCCTCTTCGCTTGCAGACAACGGCCGCCACATCGAATAAAAAGATGTGCCTGTAAAACGTCAGTTTTGTTGTTTTAGCAGAGATAAACAGTCAGCTCATATTTAAACTGTCTAATATTCAGCTTTTCTCTCTGAGGACTTGAATGCTGAAGTGGACCAACCTGTCCTGTTTCCTCTTGTCAACGTTGGAGACCAGGCGCACTTCTCCGTCTCCCTTTGGTCGACCAAAAGTGACAAGTGGCTGATTCTGCAAACAAAAGACGGGATTAGTTAAGCAATCGGGTATTTTTAGAATTTATAGTTTGCAGACAAATACAAATCACCGAGAGTTGCTGTATATATCAAATATTTTACTATAGAGGGTTGGTGGTTATACGCCCTGAACACAAACATGTTCTGACAACATTTGTTCGTTCTGTTTATGACTGTGAAATCTACAAATCGGATTCTGTTAGCTGCAGTGTTTTACCAAAAGTCATTTTGGGTTTACCAGGTTTTCAATAGACCTCTGGTACTGGTCGATCTCCCTCAGAGTCTCATTATCTCTCTTCACTTCGTTGACATACTGAGCGAGGTCCTAGGGAGCAAACGGACGCACAAGTACACAGAATACACAAGATTTCAATACGGAGGAAGTGAAATATGTCAAAAGATTTCTTTTGGAAAGACTATGTCCCAAAAAAATACAGTTATTTGTTTTTTTGTTGCATAAACAACCGATAACACCCAGCGTTAGCCTAGCTTGACATGTTATCATAGTAAAGTTTAGCTTATTCTCCATTATAAGTTTATTTAGGTTAAACTGAAAAAGTTTTTAAAAAGTTATAAAGCTTAAAAATGAAATCATCTTTAGCACACAAAGATAAAAGTGACTTCAGTATGATTTTTTTATGAATATAAGGTTATGTTGTTAAAGTTTTTCCTCTTGTTTAACATGATTTTTTTTAAAGCAGACTGTTCTGGTTTCGTTTTTATTGGTTTGCATGTTGCCATGGGAACAAATTAGAATAACCTGAGGATTAGAGGTGAGTTTAGCTCTCATGTTGTTTAAATGTAATAATAATTTCAATAAAACCGTTCGTTTTCTAATCAAATAGAAGCGGGAGTGAGTCGGTAAAGTAATCTGCTACAATAATGTTCTCACAACCCAGATCACAGTGATGACATCACGTTCGAAGTAACTCGCCTTCATCGCATCGAGAGCGATCTTCAAGTTGTTCTTATCAGCAGCATCGTGAGTGTGTTTGACGAGTTCCTGTTAGAGAGAAAAGACACATTTACACTGATCCGCTTCTTTATAACGAAGAGCTTTTTTATTAATAAAAAATGAAAGAAACGCCTTTTTATTTTCAACTCCTTTTACTTGAAAAGAGTAGAAGAGAACAACACTAAATTCCCATCAGAACCTCTCTGATGGGAACATTAGAATCAATAAGAGTTCAGAATAAACTTACATTTCAGCCTAATGCTGAAAAGTGCAAATTATCTGCTTATTATGCATATTAACAGTGTGTTAACTCTAATTTGTTTTCTTTAATTCACCAATTAAATACTTATTTAGAAAGAGCCTTTTCTACAGCTAACAGACTGTTAAGTGTTTACATACAGTATATTTCCCTCCTAACACATGCTTTTTCAAAGTAATGAGGTTATTTATTATAAAACCAACACTATTTTCTCTTTAAAGGCTCTCACTGATAAAAAGAGAACATTGGTCTAACCTAAAAAAACAGGGGTCTAACTTAAAAAATTGAAGTAATCGGTCACAAGTAATTTAATTAGGTTTATCCAAGTTAATTTTTTAAAGTTTACTTTGAACAAACTTAATAAATAAACTTTGAAAGAACTTAATTTAATTACATGTGACCCATTACTTCAATTTTTTTAAGTTAGACCCCTGTTTTTTTTTTTTTCAGAGTATAAAGGATTTTTCTACCATGACGTTTTATTAAATAGGACTAATTCCTAAGTAACACATTTAAATCAGCCATTTCTTGTTTTGACATGAGGTTTTAATCATAATTTATTTATAGTCAGTCATGATGCAGGTGCAGCAGTTTCTATTAAACTTTCCTTTCTTTTTCGTATTTATTTCATTAATAGATCCAAATGTATTTTCCCCAAACTAAAGACGACAATATAATTGTCTCATATGAAGGTAATATACTGTATATGAATGCTTTTAAATGAGGCATCTGCTTCCGTTTAGCTTAACACAGTAAAATATTGAGCAGATTATTTGCCATTTGGAAATAATCAGTATTGATTGATTTTCATGCAGCACTGAGCTCCAGTTTGTCTGCTAGTCCAGTAATAATGTCTGTAGGCAAACCTGCAGCGCAGCAGCCTTTCCTCTGTGTCAGACACAAAACAGTGGTTAGCATTTAGATGTCCTTTGTACAGTTTAAAGACCAAATGGAGACGGAGCTCCTCTTGTAAATAGAAATGCTTTAGAGTTCAAACATTTACATTTTTAAAGTCCTTTGTCAAACAAACTCTGAGCAACAAAACACAAGATGTCATCGTTCCTGTATGTCGGTGACTGCTGGGTAGATAGAGCACATTTTATCAGCGCATGCTCTGAGCTTTGATGAGAAATAAAATAAAATAAATACAATTAAATAAACACTTTCTAAAAACAATATGGGGATGTTTGAATAAACAGTTAATTAAACCTTACCTTAGTATTTACATTATTATTACCTTTATTAAAGGCACATTTATCATTGTCATTTTTTATATTTATAAATCTTTTCCTTGAGCCAGTCTGTGCTAATATGACCCTTTACAGGATTAATGAAAAGTCATTCTGCATCATCTGCTGCTTGTGTCCAGAATACCACGTTTGAAATTTCAGAGTCTCCGGTCAGGTGTCCTGAAGTCTCACAAAATCACGTGTCTCACGAGGGTTAGGCTAACCCAATGTGGCTAGCTGTTATGCTAGCTCCAGAATGTTTTTAGCTCATGATTCCTGCTTTTTTAATCTCTCCCTGCTTGAACAGCTGATTTCTTTGAATGAGTGGTGAGGAGACATTTCAAAATTATTTAAAACGGACACTAGGGGGTGCTAAAAACAAGCCAAAACTGCATAATGTGCCTTTCAAAACGGCATTGTTCTAAATAAATAAAATAAGAAAAAAGACAATTTTTCCACCTAAATTTCTTAATGCAGACGTTAAATGGATGTATAGTCATCAGCTTTACTACTCGTTAAATATTTTCTGGAAAATAAAAGTCAATAGTTTTTTGTATTTCAACATCAGAAAATGTGTCTATGAAGTTGTAACCCTAGGAAATATACACCAATATACATTTACATTGATGTATATTGTTTTAATGTTTGTTTTTGTTAAACAGAAGTACTGTTTTAGGGCCTTTTAAGGGTTTTTAGGTATTTCCTTATAGAATATCACATGCTGTGTGTGAGTGCATTGTATAAAAAGTTCCCCTCTATTAGGTTTTTGTTTCTAAGATCTCTAAAGGAAGCGGTTGTTTTTCTCAGATCTTCATCTATCACAGCGTCATCCTTCATGTTTTAACACAGCTGGTTATTCTGAGACAGAACATGCAGCCTGTAACGTATCTTCTGTTTGTGCTTCCTCTTTACTATAAAAGATGTAAGCATTACTACAGCATCGTGTAGTATTTATAATATGGGTTCAATGTGGTGGATTTGCTTGAGGTGTGATTACCTTTCTAATAACGCCACATAATAAAAGCTAAACGAAGCGTATCTGCCTCGCCCATTCCTCTTTCCTTTCATCTCCCCTTCAAACAGTTTCTCCTCAGGGAGGTTATAAGAACTCCCTAAATCAACACAGTTTACCATGAAGGCCTTTCCCCTCTACAGCGTTTTAAAACATCTCTACAGGCTTTGCCCTTTTCTGCCCTGCCAGCTGTAATCCAACCTCCGATTCATAAAAACCAGGGGAGACGGTGTCCAACAGTTTATCAGTGGGTGTAAAACCGAAGGGAATTATAATAAACGCTCCTGGTTTCTACAGGAAAAATGCAACAAAACAAACACACCTGCAATAAACTCAATACAAATCAGAAGATGATCAGTTTTGAGTCTTTTTTAAACAGGCAACTGCTTAGAAATCCTAAAAACATGTATGTTTGTGATCCGGAATGTCAGATTTTAAGATGTAAATGATATGTGCACCACATTTTTTTTATTTAACATTTTTGTTAGATAATAAGGATGCTGTGCCAAAGAGAAGAAATGTGAGTTCCAATAAATGCGTCAACATGTGGAGGATGTCTCCCTCTAGTGGTTACATAGCACATAGCAGCCTATTTCTGCAAAAGTAAATAATGTTTGTTTGTTTTTTTACTGATTTACATCCATCTCCCTCAGATACCTTTATATTCAGTTATTCATTCATTCATTCATTTCAATAAATCCAAAATTATATAAAAACATTTTGAAAAAAAATGGCCTTTCCTTCAGTGAGTTAGAATATTTTTAACAGTTTGGTTCAAAAATATCAGTCAAACATTAGCGGTCGACACAATTCGGTGTTCTATTTAATCTTTTTTTATTATAAATGTATAAAGTTATTTTGCTTTTTACAGTTTTTTTTTTCAGGTCAGTCAACTGATTTGAGAAAACAGAAAAAAATTCCTCCCTTTTTTTATAATGCAGTTCATAAGCTTACAGTATATCTGTGATTTAAACTGATACCTGCAGGAGGAGGTGGTACTTTAAAACTCTCTGCATCGGGACGACCAGCAGGTCCCTCAGTGTGAACTTCCCATTGTTGGCCCTTTTGGAGCACTCCTGGAAAAACAACAACACAATGCATCATATTTACATTATCGTTTCCTTTTTTGCATCCTCACACACATTTAGACATTTGTTTAATCAAACTTTATCACTTGTATAGCTTTCATAAAGCTTTAATGTTGTCTGAGTCAAATATAAATGTTTTAGCTTTTGTGTCTTTTAGAATTTTTGTTTGACTTATTTTGACTTTTTAAATAAAACAAAACATGTTGACAAACTATATTCTCATCGTGTAGTGTACAACCAAAACACTAGAGGTCACTACAGTTCACTAAATACACATTAATTCATCCCCTTAGGGAAATTCATCTCTGCTTTTGACCCATCCTCATCATTGTCTGAGGAGCAGTGGGCTGCCATCTTGGATGGATTTTTAAAAAATTATATATATATTTTTTATTTTAATTTAAACATATTGATTAATTTAAAGAGCAGACAGTAAAAACAGAACAGTACTTTTTCTTTCTTAAGAAATGACAGAACAGGAAAGCAAAGCCAAACTAATATATTCATCTAGATCTAATGTTTAACCTAATTTTCACAATTTCTTTAAAGTAAATAAGAAAGAACAAATAAAAATGGAGAGAAAACAGAAAAAGAGAGAGAAACATTTCCATCACCGTCTTGATTTAAACTGATCTTCATCCTTTTAAGTATCTAGAATTTGTATTTTATATTAAACTGTCTTATGCTTATACTTTATTTTAATCCTTCTGTTGGATTGTTCCATAATTTAAACCCTGTTGTTACTTTTAAAGTAGATCTAACACCATGAATTTTTAAAGTCTGTAAAATTATATCCTCATTGTATCAGGGTGGCATCATGTGTTAAACGTTTTACCTCCAGCTTTAGGCGAACGTCCTCCTTCTCCTTGCAGATCAGGTCTAAAACTGCTATGGCGATCTCCACCTGGCTGCAGTAAATCCCATAAATCAGGAGTCTACGAGTCATAATGAAAAACACGAGGGTTAGGACGACTAAAATACACTAAAAACGTAGCATACAAAACATTTAGATGTTATCATAATGCAATTATGTGCAGAAAATCTATTAGGAATTATTTCAGTGTAGAAATTCTAATTTGCCAATATTTATAATAAACATAAAATAGCTCATACTATTGCAAACTTATAAGAATAAAAGCTTTTTCTTCTTTTTTCTTTTGTAGTTTGTTCCATGCACCGCATTCCTACCTTTCCTTGTAGTCGATGAAGATTTGGTGGAGATTTAAGGCATTTCTGTTCAGGATGGAATCCTGCACATCAACCATCAGGCTCTTGTGCAGTTTAACTAGGTCCTGCATTAAAGAGGAAAGTCATCAGAACAGATAGACTTTATCTTAAGACCTGCTGTAAGAGAGAGACATCAAAACTTACGAGAATATTGACAAAAACTTTGTCAATTTCAGCGGGGGAGAAGAACTTCTTCAGTGGATTCAGAAAATACTGAAGAAACAAAAAGATAGGAAACAAATGCCTCACACTTATATTTTCTGTTTTTGATATTCTATAATAGCCTGCAACAGTCCGACTGAAACCACTAACAGTCATCACATTAGAACTCTGATAACGACCTGATGAATTAGCTGGGAATTTCCCTCAAATGCTGCTAAAACATACAAATGCAGCCCCCAGAGTTTTGTGTGAAACAGCATCAGTTACTGTTAGTTAGATCAAGATTTAAGATTCTGACAGATATTTGTCATGTTTCTTCATTAAGGTTAACAGCAGTGAGCATTGTGTGAATGAATGGTGCAGAGGAAATGGGTTCAACACCTTCTCAATGGACTCCAGGGTCTCTGTGTATCGCTCCTCCGTCTGTTTGATCTCTGACAGACAGCAGCTCCGCACATCCACCTCCGCCTGCTTCTAGCAAAACACACGGGCCAAAGGAAACGCTTTGAACATCTTCATCTGATTGAGAAATGTGATTATCTTTAAGAATATTGTGCAACCTTTTTTTTTTAATATCAATCAACAAGCAGAGAGCGTTTCCATTTAGTGGGTGAAGTGTCAAAAACAGTCCTATTAGTAGTAGTATTTTTGTGAGGCTCATTGTGTGTTTGGTTATATTTACACAGTACTATTTTAGAGTTTAAATGTTCAGACTTTACCCTGAAGAAGCATCTCCTTCCTTTGTGTCTGATATACTGTTCTTTGCTCTTGCTACTGCTTTGAAATTTTAATCCATTTTCAGAATCTGTGACAAAACTCAAACTCTACCCTCTGATTGGCTGGTTTGTTTAGTGACCGTCCAATCGATTTGAAGTAAAAGGACATTATTCTGAAAGCTTAAATAAACACAATAATGATTCTGCTTTGTTTCTGTGATAGGATGTTTAGAAGAGTTTCTTTCTTGTCAAACTTATAATAAATATTTTTCTAATGTCACTGCAGACTATGTTGAAGCAATCAACTCAATCCAAGCAAGCATTTTCCTTTAGAACTGACTTTTTTTCAACAACAAAAAAACCTCCATATGTAAAGGAAAACAAACATCTTACAGTTTATTCTTCACCGAATGAAAGTGGAGCCTCGATGTCGCAAATCATATGGATGATGCTAAACCCCCCCACAGGTAAGATTACACTGTAGGTGCAGGAAATTAACAATCATTTATAAATAAATGTGCATTCCACTATAAAATACAAAGTTCAGAGGGAGGCTGTTAAATTAAAATATATAATATCCACCTATTGTAAAAGAAATAGTTCAAATCTAAATAAATGTACAAGCTAACAGCTAGCCTGTTAATGCTAAATAATAACAGAATTCTGTTAAAACAGGGTTCTTGTAAAATTGACAGTAATGTAAAGGTTTGAACAAAATAAGCTTAAGTTAATTTTAAACCAGTTTACTCTACACCTAGGGGTTTGTAGTTGTGAAGGAGGTTTATTGATTACATCATTAAAGGGATACTCCACCCAAAAGTGACTTTTTTTTTTTTGTCTATTGCGACATATTCCTCATAGTTAGATAAGTGGGCCAAAACGTAAACACATATGTTTGGAAACCTCACAGATGATGAAAAATAACACAAAGTCGGGAGCTGAACAGAGATTATCTTAAAAAAACCTTACCAGGTCTAGTCTAGTAGTCAGTATTTGTATTTACAGACGTAGACGCTGCGTCATGTCCTTGCGCCGTTCAGCGGAGGCTTACAGCTGTTCTTTGTCATAAAGTAGTCCCGAGTCTAAAATAGTACCTGTAATTTCTTCATGGTACTTTTTATTTTCACTTGCAGTCGAAATGTTTACTGACATCACTAAGCAGAATTAGTATCATTAGTATCACTACTGAGTGAGTTTTAAGGACTTTTTATTCACGATGCTAGTTGTTACCATTCACTTACAGTGTTTTACGCTAAGCTAATGCTAAAGGAGTACTGCTGGATCAGGATAACGACTGGACTGGTTACAAATTGTTTTTGCCCACTGATCTAACTATGAGTAATATGACAATAAACAAAAAAAGCACTTTTGTGTGGCGTATATCCCTTTAAGTAAAGTGAGAAAAACGTCTGTAACAACAGGTTTACAGCAGTTCAGGAAGTGTAGCACTAATTAAATACAACTACTAAAAATCATTGATTAAAAAAAAACCTGACATGTGTGGGTTAAGAGTGTCAATAGTGAAAAACACTGAAAGCTTGACATGCATTATGTCACACTATGTAGAAAGTGAAGTTACAGTAGCATCATGCCATGTGAAGATAAGCAGCTGTGTGTGTGTGTGTGTGTGTGTGTGTGTGTGTGTGTGTGTGTGTGTGTGTGTGTGTGTGTGTGTGTGTGTGTGTGTCTGACTCTGTACCAGTGGCGGATGCTGCTCTGTCTTCATGAGGTCTTCATAGATCTCTCCTCCTGCATAGTCTTCTCCCAGACCATAGACCGCTGCGTACAAGTCATCCTCATCTTCTGGAACATTCTCACTAGAACACACACAAACGTTAATCAATGACAAATCAAAAGGAGTTTCACAGCAACAACCATCAAATATAACAACAGGTTTTCTTTCAGCATTTTTAATTAAATTAATAACTTCCTGTGTTTTAATATACAATAGAATGAAATATATCATCAATATGACATAAAACACTGATTGCTCTTTTTTAAAAAATGCAAACGTCACATCTGTCACCAACATGTTGATGGTTTTATTCTTCTATATCAATCATATTATAAACAGCACCCATCTAGAACCTTGATGTGGGTGGTGTGAGCGCTCAGCAAAAACCTGCTAAATTACTCATTTGTTTCCTCTGACAGTAACACAGAAACTCAGCCAAGGCTTTTTACCAAAACACGTGGGTGTCCAGACCCCTGGAGATCATGGATGATGAGAAAACTGAATGAAAGAATCAAGTTTCCATCAGCATCACTGAAGAAGCCTCATACGTACTCAATCAAGTCCGCCAGGTTGTTGTAAATGTCCTCGTCTTTCAGGCTCTCCTCCAGTGGAAATGGTCTGGAAGGAAAAGCCAGTCGTAGTCGTTAAACAGAAAACTAAATGGGGAAACTAAAGTTTTCTCAAAATCATTTTATATATGAAAGAAACGGGTGTGGTTTTAATGGAAGAAAATTAAAACGACTTCAATTCTGCACATTTACAAGCATAAAAACTAGAAATAATGTTAATGTGACTAAATTTTTCTTTTTCAACCTCATAGAAATCTGAAACTGCAGCTGCTTGTCGCTGCGATGTGTTTACTACAGGAAAAAACTAAAGACCATTTCTATTTTTGTTTTTTTATCAATTCCGGTAATAAAGCAAACATTTTGATCAAATTAATGTGAGAGTTGTGGCTGTGGTTGCAGTGTCAGTAAAGTGTGAGGGAGTGTGAGGTCGACATTAAGAGGAACAGGTGCATTTAGGGCCTTTTCTCTAAATATATACAAATATACTTATATACACACACACAAACACACACTATAACATAAAAGCAACTTACTTGAATCCTCCTTGTTGAGCAGCTGCTGTGTAAGAGAGCTTGGAAAGTGTATCCATAACCTGGTGACACAGAGACATGTTTATTTATCTGAATGAATTTGCTGAATACTCCTATCATTTCTTGCATTTACTATTGGTTTTTTTTTTTTTTTGCATCATTTCTGCAATAAACTTTTCTTTAGATTTGTTGCTTTGTACACTTTGTGTGATGAACTGGCGCTTTATAAATAAACGGAATTGAATTGAAATGAACTGAATTCTCCAGAAAATGTTTGTTTAAAGTTAAAAAAAACAAAAATTCTTCATCTTAACCCTTTAACTTCTTCACCAAAATGAAAGCAAAGAAATATTTTCTTTTGTGCATTTTTTAATGCATTGATTTTAATATTAAGATGATAATTATTTAAGCTAACAACCCATCAAACGTCTCCATATTTTTTAGAATTCTATTGGAACAGTTATTTTTAGATAATGATTTAAACATATATAGAGACTAAAATGTGCTCTTGCAGCCAGTTACAGGTTTAAACTGAGATGATATAGATTTGCATTTTGAGTGCTTTTATATGCTTACATTTTGGAAAACTTTTGTTTTCTAGTAATCTGTATAAAAACTAAATAAAACATTTTTTTGAGATTCAGCTGAGTTTTACTTTAGTATGAAATCACTGTGCTGCATCACTCCCAAACACGGTATGTCCAGAAACACTCTTTTTATGGCTCTGTGTGTCACTATGCCCTTAATTTGTTATTTAATGAATGAATTACTGTGATTTTTGTTTGGATAAATAGGGGCAGATAATATAAGATGTTTTCTTCCTTCTGCCCGCTTTCATTCAACTTTGTATTGTGTTTTGTTTATGTAGATTGTGTCTGTTACTTTTTTTATTATTATTTGAATGAAATACATTAAATAAATTAAAAAAAAAAGAATTAGCCCAGATAGAGCTGTTGGAAAATTAGATTTTGCTTAAACTGTTTGACATCCAATTTTAGCCAAAAAGTAAATGCAGAAAATTGGTCTTTATAACCTGTTTTAAGATGTTAAAATACAAGTTTTTCTACATTATGTATAGAACGTCTTTTCACCTTTCACTTCTCAACCAAATTCCCATATCAGAAGGCAGGAAAAGGATTCTATTCTATGCTTTTTCAACAAAATGTTTATAGTCCACACTTTCATCCTCCTGGGACACTGCATCCCCTAAACAGGTTACTATACGTGTAGTGGTGATAAACTTGATTACATAAGACAAAAAACAAAAGAATAAAAATGGTTAAAAACCAATGAAAAAACTGAAGATTTAGGTAAAATCAGTTTTAAATAATCAGGTCCTCAGCTGCTTTTTAAAGGTGTCCAGACTGTCGATACAGCATATAAATAAAGGAAGTTCATTCCAAAGTGGAGGACTGGAGAGTGATGACCTGGACTTTTCAATCTGGTCTTTGGAACTGCTAGAAGGTTCTGGTTTGTGGACCCTAGGGCTCGGTTTGGAGCGTTTGGCTTTAACAATTCAGTGACATCAAGTTCACAAACGCTGGATCTTCAAGCACAGTTTTAAAAAAGATACAGTTGATAAGGTTAGAAATACCAGCCAGTCTATCTGCAGTTCTTCCGGTGTGCATGCGTGTGCACGTGTGTGTGCATGTGTGTGCTGTGGCTTTAGAGCACCGAGAGGCACCCAGCTGCATCAAAATGGCGCACGGAGCTCCATGACGTCGCATGAACCTCCATGACGTCAATTACCGGAAGTGATCGTTTGACCCGGAAGTCCCGTGACCCGGAAGTCCCGTGACCGTAGTAGCCAATAAAGCGCGTCCGAAAGTTTTTCTATCCGAAATCTTTGCTGTGGAGACAAAATGAGCGTAAGTAGCTTATATAAGTTATATCTTTTTAAAGATGGATTTTATAATCGTAGCATATGAGTAGAGGTAAATGGAGTTTCTTTTTCTCGTTTCTCCGCAGAGTTTTTCTCTCTGAATGATTCAAAAGTAAGCTAACCCGGACTTTTGAATGTTTCCTTTTAATCACAAACAAAGGGTTATTTTTCGTAATGCTTTTCAAACTTTATAGGTCAAGTCAGATTATAACTAACAGACACGGGGATATTTAAATAAGTTTAAAATGCAAATACAAATAAATTGCCAGAAACAGAAGTTATTCACGCCAGTACAAAGTATACATTTTAATGAAATAAAACCTTACCAACTACTCATCTTTTATTTATCAAAACATTTCAAGTTCCGTCGGGCTTCCTCATTTTAACCTTATGGAGAACTCTCAATGAGAAAGGAGTCCAGGAAGTACAAGAGTCATTGATTAAGCTTTAGTAGCTATATCTTAGTCAGATATTGTTTTAACTGAATCAGTTGTCAAATAAAACTTGTTTTTCTTTAACAACTCTATCTTCCTGTTGTTTGTATTCTAACATATATGAGGTGCAAAGTTTTTCTTAACAATGAGCAATCATGTGAACAATATCTTTGTAATGCTTGATGGGATGTATAGGAATGTAATACTACAGCTGAAGCTAGCCCTTAGACAACATAGTTTACCAGAAATTAAAATGGTTTAGCATTCTATGTCATTAATGGATTAAATTAAAATGGTTTAAGACATTTTAGTTCTGTGGATACTGGAGACAGCTGTATTTTGTCCTACTGTATTTTACTTATAGGTAAAACATTATCAATGTACAACCTATCAGATTTTATTACATACCAATATTTACTGATCAATACAATCGATACAAAATTTCACTTTTTGAATAGAATTTTATGAGCAACACCTGTACAAAAAGTTACAGAAACATAAACAGTAGGCTATGGTGGGTCCTGCAATAAAATAATTAGGAAGTGAGTTTACAAAAAAAAACTATACATAAAATTTACAAATGTACGTATTGCTGTATTAGCAATAAAAATTACGTGATTGGTTTTTCTATTGTATGCTAAGTATATATTTGATCTAGCTTGAATGCAGAAAAACATCACACAGCTCTTTCCTAGTTTTTGGAACATGTTTGGATACGTTTTCTGCAACTGTCAAATTATTTTGTAAGAAAGACAAGGCATGACTTTAAGTCACATGAATTGTGCTGTCAGTGATGTAACTTCCGGGAATTTGATGCAGTTTGAACGCACATAAATACATTTACTTGTATTCAAAGCTCTTTCTCTGTTTTAGAATATCTTTGAATAAGTTTTTCGTAACTTTAAATAAAGAATTTTCTAAAAAGAAGGCGGCGTGACTCTAAGTCACGTGACTTCCGGGTAAAAAACCCCCACTTCCGGTAATTGACGTCATGGAGGTTCATGCGACGTCATGGAGCTCCGTGCGCCATTTTGATGCAGCTGGGTACTCTTGAGAGCACCAGGTGTGCTTGTGGGTCTTTTTTGAAATGTGTGAGATGAAGGCTGCCAAACACATTTTCATCAGAGCAAGTTATTTAAAAATCATTTTTTTCTTCCTTCAGAATTAAATTCAGACTTAGATCTCTAAGGACAATTTGCTCGAATGTTGACATCAAATAAGTAATTACACCCTTAAACAACTGATAGGGACAGTGACAGCTGAGGGTCTGATTTTTTAATTTAAAAAAAGGCTAAAGAACTGATATAAAAAGGCTTTAAACAACACACACGGACTTACTCTGCATTTTTCAAAGTGCCTTGAAGACAAATTTTTCTCACACCTAGCTCGTCTGATGAAACCTGGCTTGAGACGCAGATGAAAAGCGAAGCCACAAGCTGAGCAGACGTCCAACCGCCTTGGTTGTGGCCTATTTACCAAGTCCTCAGAGCAGTTTGAAAAGGAGCACTGAGTGCAGCACCATGAAAAAACACAGCCAACTGAACGCAGTTCTGATTAATAATCATATACAGTGAGTTAGATGTCCATGTTCCAGCCTATAGAACCTTTATAAAGGTAGTTTAAATCATTAAAACCTACATTTTGGGGCCAGTTCTGATGTGCTACCTATAGGTATGAACCTACACCTGGTGTAGTTTTTCCTGAGATGTATATTCATGTAAAAGGTGAGTTTAACTGGCTCAGAAACTCTGAGTATCCAAATATTTAAACTGATGACATCATCGATATATTCTGAGAATTTGGAAATAGGGTAATTTCTGATATAATTTCTTTTAAAAAAGATTGGTTAATATATGTATGGTCAATGATTGTAAATACTTCGCAAAAGCAAGAAAAATAAAAATCATATTGTGATTTTGTCTCAAATTGTGTATTTCTTTCTTTTTACTTCAGCTTCTAAATGAAGGGAATAATACGGCAACATGGAAACGGGAGAAAAAATATGAATGAAGTTTCTCCTACTACTTGTGGATATACTGGCTGAATGATGGGCTGGAATTAATAAACTTTTTTTTTTATTTAAATCTCACATAACTAACATCCATTACACAAAACAAAGAGTTAAAATTAAAAATAAACAATGACTGACTATGAGTAAAGCAAATATTGTTCATTCACAAAACAATTTGGATGGATTTAAAATGAGTATACAATAATTTAATTCATTTTTATATCTAAATGCGTAAATTAAAATTTGAACTTTATTACACCCAGATTTGTTTTCATTGTTTTTATATTCAGTCTCACTTAAAACTGACTGAGAATTTAACTGTTTATTGGCTTTGAGACACAGTTTATGGTAGGATTTCACCTCATTTTCTGATATTTTTACTCTTTTCTAAGGTAAAATTGATAAGTGGTGAAGTAAAATACCTAAAAAACCTAAGTAAAGTGGCAGGTAAATAAAACAAGCCCACTAGATATTATCTTTATTACAGTAAAAGCATTTTTCCCATGTTGTTTGGAGGACGAGAGGTCCTCTCTCCACTGAACCTCTCATAGTTTTCCTTTGATTTCAGAGAAATCTCATGTCTTTGTTTCATTTATACACAAAAACTTTATAATTTTTTATCATAACAATATCATCTTCTAATAATATACAATTTTTTATTATTATTATTTTTGAGTCTTTGGAGAAATACATTTTTATTTCCCCCTAAATATAAAGCTGAATTACTAAAATGATGTAGCTCTCCTTTATTCATCACTAAAATTGCCAAATATATGAGAAAGGATGCAAAATGTATATAGTATATAGAAGATATAATGATCAAGTTAGGACTACTGTTTCGCTTTTTTATGCAAAACTAAACAAAAGGACTTACAGCACTTTTTGGATGTCAAAACTAAAACACGTGCAGCTGTGGTACAAACTTTCTTGTTGCTGTTTTGTTATAAATTGTCTTCATTTTTGTCTAAATTTGTTCAGCAATTCATTTTCACATGCAGCTTCGTTTCATAAGCCACCTATGCGCTCCCAAAGTCGCCTCACATTTTCAACACATCCTGACAGAATCTAAACTGAGATGATTTCCAGACGCCTGATGACTCATTTTTTTAGAGAACATTTTTTTTGCACAAACTTTTGAAACATGTTCAAAATCCCAGCAACATAAGAGTGAGATGTGTAACTTGTGTAAGCAAACTCACAAGATTTTGAAAACTTTCAGTGCAGGCTTAAGGTTTAGGGTAATTTACTCAAATATCATCATTCATAACCCTTTATTGTTCATATCATTAAGTAGCAATTTAAAAAATGTGGTTTGTATTCAGTTTTGGGGGGTTATAAAGTGATGTAATGTTTTACTTTTTAGTTTAGCAGGTTTTTTTTAATCTAAGTTCAGTTCATGGCTGATTTGCTTTATGTTGAAGGAAGTGATAAAACACTTGTCCTTCCACGTCATCCTTCACCTTGTCACCTCTCTTGTCTGCAGGCTGCTGCGTCTGCAGAGGAATGTAGGTTAGCGAGCTCTCATTAGATACTCAGCGGACTGATGCTCAGTCTATGAGCAAAGTTGGCACAACTCAACCCCAAGTGGATTAAGCTGGCTGAGATTTAAGATGTTCCCCTGTGAAAAATAAGGACAACCATTTCTTGCTGTGCTTTACAAGCCTTCTTGGGGACGATCCAACTTAATCACCCCGTCCGACCTGCAGACACACGTTTTTCGTATGATGCCGTGCAATCTGGTCCCCTCCAGATTCTTGTTTGTTTGATGGATATAACCCTTGAACATGGCTGAGATTATGCAGCCCAGCTCGGATGTAGAGTACATATTTGCAGGCAGCAACTCCCTTGTGGGATTATCAGCAGCCAGATTAACTGGAATCTTCTTTAGAACACAACAAACTGAACTGATAGAAAGAAAAAAACGCTCACAGGAGTTCTCACACACTTCTAACCCCTCTATTTTCTGAAGGGAGGTGATTTTACATTCTAATCAGGTGTTGTATAAAAGATTGTCATGCTCTGAATTAGTGAAACACTTCGTCATTTAGAAAGAAATATGGAAATTCAATGCAAATGTTTCAGATCTCATTAATGTTATTAATAGATGTTTTATTAATAGATGTTCTTAGACATCGTGATGCTTTCAAAGTTATACTTATAAGGTGACTAAGTGGGAACGTGGCAGCGTGTTTTCTTCAGAGAGGTTATATCAGGCTCTCGTGCTGCGAGCAACAGATTAAAGGGGCAGAGAGCACCGGCAACCCACTGACCTGGTCACGCTGCGTGTGTTCACACACACTGAAAACAGCTCCAACAATAACACAGCAACAAAGAAAGTCGCATAATCCCTTCAGAAGGTCACTGTCGAAAGTTCAAGCCAAATGCGCTCACGTACGTCAAACCTTTACAACACAACACTGGGAAACTACGATTAGTGCAATTTTATGCAATATTGCAAGATGCAGTGCAGTCTGTGGCACTCAGAGTAGAAGAAGAAGTGGAGAAAAGTGAAATGAAATAAAGAGTGAGGAATGTTTGGCGTACCTTTCCAAAGTCTCGAACGTCAAAGAGATCAAAAGCATCAAATAATTCGTTTTTCTTCATCCCAAACACCTCACAGCAACAGTTCAGGAACGTCCTGATGTTCTTCAAGCACAAGAACTGCAAAGAAGAACATAATAGTATTAATAAATAATAGTATTAATCAAATCTGCAGCAGCTTCTAAAGTGAATTATGTCCATTTGCTTTATTTTTAGGTTAGAGTTAAGCTGAGGCTGGGTGTATTTCTAGCAACACAAATCATTTTATGAGACCTGAAAATCAGCATGTGACTTCAAAACTTTATCATCTTAACAGTCTTTATTTAAAGTATAAATATGAAAGTTCACAGGAAGCAAAAACCAAACTATGTGTCAATCATCAATGTAATCACAGGACACAGATTAAAGCAGCTAGGAGGAACATTTTTCTCTGTATCAAAGTTTTCTAAATGTTTTAAATGATATTTCAGGTCTAAACTATGATCTATGGTTTGAGTTCCACAACATCTGTCATTCTGATGAAGACCCTCCTTCCTCCTAGCAAGAGTACCTGGCTGCAGACACAAGATGGCGGACAAAGATGGCGGACAGCAACCTCCGTATACCGTACCGGAATTGGTTAAAGTTAGGGTTAGGTTAGGGGGAGGGTTGTTGACCTTGCTTGAAATCCCCACAGCCAATCTAGAAAAAGGATATTCGCTTCCGGTACGGAGAATTACGTCACTTCCGGTAGAGAGCTTCCGGTACGGTAGTACGAGAGTGGCTGTCCTCCATCTTTGTCCGCCATCTTGTGTCTGCAGCCAAGTGCCTCTCCCTCCTAGAGACCCCTTTGAATTATTTCTTGCCGCCAACATTTTTCAGCCAATGGAATTCATATTTCTGCGTTCTCTCAACATGCACGCGCCAAACCTGTACCAGTAGGGGGCGCTCTCGTACAGGACGCTCCGTGTGTTTCTCTGTTTGCCGTCTCAGCCTCACAGCTCATTTCTACTAAAAACCTACCAATTTCCCAGCTAAAGATGGATTTATTTTTATTTTTAAACCTTTCACCTCACAGAATGGCAAGGCTTGCCAGGGTTACGCGTTTATTTTGGTCAGAAAATTCATCCAGGGCCGAGTCAAGTTCAGCTTCAGAGTCCAGCAGCAGCTCTCTGCTAACAGAGCTAATATCAGAAGCAGCAGGGACAGAGAGGGCTCATCAGACCCTCGTAGTGCTGGAATAAGAGTTGTGAACTGTGAGTGATTAAACCCTACACATTGAGCTGTACAGTTTATGCCCGCAATGTATATGCGCCATGTGCATGCGCGCACACGCGACCGGACGCGCGTGTCGAGATGTTTTGAGGAGGAGCCTTTGGACGTTAGATTCAAAAACTGCTCTCTTGATGAAATCCTCCACAATGTGGCCTTAAGATGTCAAAATAAATACTAACAAAATGTAAATGTCATTGTTGAGCAAAAACTTTCGGATTTTTCATAATAGATCAGATTCCATCATTGTAATCCCTAAAAGCTGTTAAACAACACACTGAACTTATTGAAAAAAAAAAACTACAAAAAATAAATAAATCTAAAAAAACAACACAACAGGGTTATTTAAATAGCAGTTTAAAATAATGATTTTAATTACCTTAATAGTACTATTTTTACTTTTACAGTATATTATAATCTTTATTGCTGCAAATAAAATAAAAAGATGTAAAAAAAAAGTAAATTTTTTGCATTTTTTGGTATGGATTTTAAAGGCACACCATGTAACTTTCTTTTTTTTTTTCTTTTTTTTTTTGCATGGATATTTTTTTCATCTGTAAAATGTACTGAAACATGCATAAAGTCTGGCAAGATAAAGACTTATTCAAAATCCTTGTTATGGCCAATATTATAAGTGTGTTAAGTCTTTTTGTGAACACATCATTTTCACAAGTCAATAAACAAGGAAAGGAATCCATAAAAGAACAGGAAATCTAATCTTTTGTCTTGACGGAACAAAAACAAAGCCAGGCCACCAACTGCACACACACACACACACACACACACACACACACACACACACACACACACTCTTCCCTGACACGTCGCTGAAGCAGTTCGACAGCTGAGTTCTCGGGGAGTATGAATGATTCCTGCCGAAACAAACTTTTTTCTTGTTCTTGGAGCTCCCCAGCGAGAACAAATGTATTTCTTCTCGTGGAGGATGAATAGGCCTTTAGGCTAACCCAATGTGGCTAGCTGAGCAAAAACTATGCTAATGTTTTTACAACAGTGATTTAAAACGGACACTAGGAGGTGCTAAAAACAATCAAAAACTGCATAATGTGCCTTTAAATGATATGATGAACTAGATGAACTAGAACTATATGAACTAAATGATATTTAAGGAAACACAACTGTGCTCAGAAGTGCATTCTTTACATTATTTAGAATGAAACCCCAACTGGTTCCACTTCAGCCCACATAAAGTAGCATTTCAATGATGATTAATCCCAGAGAACTCTAAAAGTGAAGGTGAAACACAAATCCTGAAAACTGAAAGTGAAAACTATGAGCCACGTGAATTGAAACCATGCACTGTGATCTGTTTGGGTGTCACTTCCTATTAGGATGTGTGTCTCTGTGCCTGCAGTCACATAATGCCTAAAAACACAATGAGCTTTTGGCTTCGGATTCAAGGTAGAGGGTCTGATCCGGTCACAAACTCTGTTGTGTCGCATTTAAAGGAAAAAAAACTAGAGCTCTGCTAGTTCTTTAAAGCAAATATTAAACAATGTGTGACTTTTTGCAGAGAAAACTGAATTCTGAGGAGATTCTTGAGAACAGATACTGTTATCTCATCGGCTCATCGTCGTGGCGACGCCTGTAATCGCCCTCACCGCCCCCCTGGGGCCCGTTAGTCTGCAGAGGAAGTGCTTGAACATGATGGTTTTGAACCACCAGTCACAACTCTGGTGCGTATTCACATCTCAGTAGAACAAAACGCCTCTGGGCTCAAACTGAAATCATGCATTTTCAAGGAATTTGGGGGGAATGTATTTCATTTAGCAATATTTATGTGTTTAGGTGAGATTTGCTTTGTCATTTGCATTTACTTAACTAAAAGTTTGAGAGAAAAACATCACAGACTTGTGTTCTCTAAGCGTCGGCTCAAATTTTGATAGCAGCACACTGCGTTCCCGTCCTCCAGGTTATCCCCTTCAAGCTCCTGTTTCCATTACTAAGATCAGAGCTCAGCAGGGGACAATGAAAATGCCATTTGCAAATCTGGAGCTCACTGACACACATGCCTTCCTTAACCATGCACACATGGCCTACAGCTGCAGGCCATGCAACTCTGTTGTTTGGTCTACTGCTTTCAGTGTCTAAAAAGAATATAAAAGACAAGCTGACAGAGCACTGGTCCCTCTTCAAAAAACACAATTACATACAAATTACTCCTATTTGAGTTTAAAATCACTTTTTACTGTATTTGTGGCGATACATGAGTCACAAAACAGAAATGTCACCGTTCTGAAACCAACCAGCATCCTTGCGTGTGTTTTATCTCTTAAGTTGATCTGTGTTGGGTCCTTTCGTCATACGCGGTAATGTCATACTTTCAAAAAGATGCAATCACTCGATGTTGCCTGAGCACGCTGCTGCACAGGAAGTCTCACTAAAAATATTAATAAGTATTTTTGGAAACTGCTGCTACTTCATCCTATTGCACATCTGCTACATTAAGAACAGAGGAAAATACCCAAATGTAGTTTGAGGAGAAATGTGCTGCATAAACCAAAGTAAGCCTTCTGGTGGCTGAAATGATCTTCAAATTAAATCACAAACGGGACAAGTTTCCTGACTAGGGTGGATCAAAGTCAGGATTTTATCAGACCTCTCCTGTGGCAGCGAGAACAGTTTCGTTGAGTCACTTCTGATTTGGGGCGTTTAAATAAAAAATATAAAGAACTTTCTTATTTGTCAACTGCTACTTCTTTGCAAATGACTTCAACACCCAGTGATCAGTGTCTAATCTTAGGTCTTTTTTTTTTATTAAAGAAAAACTCACAGAAATCCTCCTAACTTTCTGATTTAATGTTCATTTTGCAGGTTTTTGCAGGAATTCTAACAAAAACAAACATGTGCCAGCATGCTGTAATTTTGTTGTCCTGATCTGGATCTCCTTACAAAACTGAAGCCTTGACTCGTGCATGTAATAGTATTGATTCTTTACCTGAGACATCTGCGGCCTGAGGTTGATCTCCTTCAGGTTGATGGTCTGAGGTCTCAGGTTGTTGAGCAGCTGGCACAGCAGCACCCCGTCCCGCAGGGTCTGCGCCAGGTCGAACACCTGCGCCGTGTCGGCCGTGACCCGGTGGTTCGCCGGCAGCACGTTGCAGCCGATCAGCCACATCGCACACTGCCTCCAGTACTCCATGTCGGTGCAAACAGCTGGTCAGAAGCAGAAATCATACGAACTTGGAGCTGTTTTTAGGTGTTTGCGCGGCATGGCAGAGAGGAGCAGCTTTCTGAGCCGAGCGCTCCTGACTCTGAGCTCCAGGATCGCCTCTGGAGGGCGACGGACCTGCTGAGAGCGGCATGGGGGGGGGGGGGGGGGGGGGGGGGGGGGGGGGGGGGGGGGGGGGGGGGGGGCTGATGTGAAACCCCTCTCGGTCTCAGTCAACTTCCCCTTCCTCCTTCTGTGCAGCAGCAGCTTTTAAAATCTTATAACTTCAATTTGCTTCTGGATGCTGCAGGATTTAATGACAAAGAGCAGCAAGAAGTCCAAACCGCGGTGAAGTTTGTCAGGGTTGAATGATCAGACTCAGATGAGGGTAGCCTGTTGACTTATTTAGGGACCAACAAATAAATCGGTCCCTTATTCAATATAGCTCCCAGGTCACGTGACCAACAGACTCAAAATCATGTTCCTAAACTGGACTCACAAAGCAGGTAACATTTCATATTTTATATTCATTTATTAATGGACATTCATGGATTTTGTTCAGGTCATGTGACATAGTAAATGGAGCAGCTAACTGACAACACAGCTCTTTAATCATTTGTATCTTTACTTTTACAGATGTGATGATTGTTCCATGTGTGTCTGGCAACACATTATATGAGATTGCAAAGGAAGGCATTTGAAAATGCAAATAAAGTACAACTGTGTCAATTAATGAGGGAAGTTACATCATTTGGAGTTCATGTTTTGAAATGTAAATGTAGTTTTTCATTTTAAAAATGTATGAAGAATGGTATAATCTCTAAAAGTTCTACCAAAAACCTGAATGATTAGGAGTCTTTTGGTCACATGGCCAACATTCCCATAACAATATTATTTTTAAAATGTGAAATTATGTTAGTTATGTTAAAAACTGCTGTGTCTCATTAGTCCAGTTTAGGGACACATGAAGGAACTGATGTATCTTGGTCACATGACCTGAAACTATTAAGAGTCACTGAATAGTTTTAATAGTTATTTAGTGAGTGGGTTCCTATCTAGAATTACATATTTAGAGTATTTTTTAATCTACTAGTTTGATTTTTTTTTTTTTTTATTCTGTAAAAAAAGCTGAATTTAATAAAATGAAGAATTTTGGTTTAAATTGAAATGCAGCCGATTTGGGGACATTTTCCTCTTTAGCTTCATGCTCTAGACTATAAACTGGGAAAACAACTATTTAAAAAATCTTGTAAATGGCAAGCATTGAACACATTTGTAGCCTTAATTCATAATCTTTATGATTTGTCAAAAAAAAAAAAGGATCATTCTACATCAGTGGTTCACAACTGGTATAGGTTTGGGCCCCACCAACCCCCAATAATCACAAGCTGCTGTGATCATAATTGAAAATGATTTTCAGCTTCTTGGATTTATTTAAATGAATGATGGTACAGTTTGCACCTGAGATAGTAGTGATAGTCTATCAACCAGCACAGAAATACCCAGATTAATGATCAACCATAACAACCATATAACTATGTCTCATTGAAGCTATTCATTCATCAGGTCAACAGAACTATCAGAACATTTCAGTAACAGACCAGACTCAGGAAACACACTGAATAAAACAAATCAACTACTGAGAAGCATAGAAATAAAATTAAGTTTTAATAAATGAAACAAAACGATGAAGCTGAAGTTGGCTTTTCCATTCAGGGCAACAGCTAAAGGGCAATTCCACCTAATATTTTGCTACCTTGAGCGTATTTAATGTGCTCTAGTTTTAAAACTACAATACTTTGAACCATAGGTTATTATACACTAATAGCAGAATCTTAAATGTGTGGGTTTATGGAAGGAGAAACCAAGAGTGACCTTTACACATTTTTTGGGACCATTGGAATTATCTGGTATTCCTCAGACCATTTTCACCCCAATGCATCACAAATGTTGACATGTTTTAAATGAACATAGGGTTAAATTTAGAATCAGGGCCTAAATATGTGAATAGGGCAACAAATCATAAATAACTGAATTAAGATATTGAATGCACAACTTGATTTCTTAGTATAATTCAGATCAGTTCACCTTAAAGTTGTGGTTGAGACCCCAAGTTTCTTAAAGGTCTTGAGAAGAGCTCCAGAAATCAAAACAAACTCAAACTTAATGGCATATTTTCACTACAATACTACAACAGACAAAAGAGTAGTTATAAACTGATACAAATAATATAATATTTTGTTATTTGTTTTAACTCAAGCAGTGATTTGTGTTGCAGGTTGTTATGAGTCAAAAGCTGAAAAGTTTGGGAACTGTTGCAATATAAAATGAAAGCAGGGGCGGTTCTAGGGGGAGGGGGGGGGGGGCAGCACCCTCCTGACAGCAAGCTTGCCTCAGAAATTTTGGCAAGTATTGACAAATTGTTGTCATGATTTTAGCTCAACGTCCTTTTTGTTCTAAAGCACCAGTGTAAATTTTACAGGTCTCATTCACAGCTTGCTTTACATGAAGGTGACTAATCGTTGTGGTGTGTGCATGTGTATGTGTATGTGTGTATGTGTGTATGTGTGTGTGTGGTTGAATGTATGCCCTCTCTGTTTCACTGCGGTTTTAAGTAAATGAAGAAGGGTCGGGGATCTAACAGAAGTAAATAGAAAAGCATTGTCGCCCCGCCGTGTGTAGATCATCACTGTTAAGCCTCTGATATAAACACAGGAAGGAAGCCATATGATTAAATCATGAGGGGATTCATACCATTAAATTTAAAATTAGGTTTGTTATTTTATTATTATTTTAATATTTAGCTGTCTGTGGGTTTTATGGATCCTCCACCTATATAAATACATTCAAGCTCATCCCCATTCAAACTGATACAGATCAGCACAAAAACCCAAATCAAAAAAAGTCAAAATGTTAAACTTTCTAAAATATAACGAGCACATTAAATGTGTTTTTAACTTTAAAAGTTTAAGCATTTTGTTGTTTAGTGATGCATAGGTTGGTTTTATGTTTTGGATAGATTTTTGTTGGTTAACACATTTAGCTTTATTTGCTGTATAAAATATATTTTTAAGCAATTATGTGTTTAATAAATATAATACCTACCATAGAATACCAAAGGCTCCTCTTTTTTAATAGTTTAAAACTCAATATTAATAATTATTATTATTGTTGTTATTGTTGTTGTTACTACCACTACTACAACTTCGACCTATCTTCTTCTTTTTTTTTTTTTACAAAACAAACCTGCGGTTGAAAAGATAAATAAAACTGGTAAGCACGACACCGGAAATGGAACTAAAAAAAAAAAGAAGCTGGACCGTCAAAACATAAACAGAGCAGACAACCTGAACGCCTGTGCACGCAGCTAGCTCGGACTGTACCCTGACTTTATCAAAACAAAACAGAAAAATCCCGCAGAAAGCTTCATGCACGCCTTCCTAATGTCGTGTATCGCCTGTCAAAGAACTCCTTGTCGAGACACTTAGCTCTTTTGCTAAGTAGTGAGGTGGAGAAAACAAATCTGCAATAAAGATTAGGACTAAACTAAGAAGTACGCCTCGTCGGGCCTTCGAGTAGAGGTAACGCTAGCTTTGCTAGTTAGCAAATGAAAACAGAGCTTGTTCCGTAGAACTCGCAGCTGTGTTTTAGTTTCGATATTTGTTAGCCTTGCACATGCTAGGTAGCTTTAACTCTCGGTAAAAACATCACGAAGAGACGTAGTTTTGCAAAGAACAATGTTAGACACCACAAAGAAAACAGGGCATTAGTCGGGCCTCGGAGTCGACTTGAAGCAGGAGAGTTAGTTTGTTTATGACTTTAGATGCAACGATGTAAATTTGTACATTTTTACCTGACTGCAAATTTAAAAGCTAAAAGGCTAACAGGTAACTATACTGTGTTGCTCAGTGTCAGTGGAGTCTGTAGTTGATTAAATGGCGAGGTGTCATGTCGGCTTGTTTTTGCACACTGGTCTCATTTTGCACACATGTGGCGTGTCAATAAACAAACCTTCTGTTGCTTTTATTTTGTGTTCACGTTTTAGTTTCTAGCTCGGGACGACGTAGGACTAAGGACACCGAATGGCTGAGACTGACAGCAAATCCACTGTGCCTAGTGGTAAAGTTTCAGTAGTGAAAAATGTAAACCTGTAAGTTATGCTTATTTGACCTATGAGCTAATCAGAGAAAATGTTTGTTTATTAGGTGGTTCTGAAGAAAAGGACTCAGAAGAAGATCAACACAAGGAGGAAGATGCCTCTGGAAGCAAAGAGGGACAAACACAGTCTTCCTCTCAAGATGGTATGCTCATTTTTTTTGTTGCAACATGTTGCTACAATTATTTAAAATTGTTGAAACAGCACATTTTCTAATAAAGGTAATGCATATTATGGTCTAATTATAGATGTTTTTTGTCCTTTATTTTTATTTTGGTAATAGTTTGCAGTATAATTTGTACATCTTTAATTTTGATTCTCCCAATGAGACCTTGTTGCCTTAACATTGCCGCCTGCTCTATTTCTGTAGCTCCCAAAGAAACCGTGGAGGCATCTGGAGACAAACCTATGCCAGATGTGAAAGGAGAGACGGGTACAAACAAAGAGGGGGATGAGAATGAAGATACAGACAGCATGGACGGCAGCGGACTGTTTTCCTTGACTGAGGATGGTGAAAGAGAGAGTGAGGGGGGAAGACGAGAGAGAGCCAAAGAGAAAGATAACGAGAAAAGGGCAGCTAGAAAGAGAAACAGACCTGGTGGTGGTGGTCCCAACCACTCCTCCAGCTCAGATGACGACGACGATGATGATGAAGATGATGATGAAGAGGAGCAGAAGGAGGATGATGATGAGGAGGATGATGAAGCTATGGAATCCTGGCTTGGCGCAGAGCTTCATGACCTGCGTGGCCCTGTGTGGCAGGCAGTGCCCTCGCTGCGCTCCAGAGAAATCGGCAGGAATTCCCAACAGTTTGTCAGGCGTGTGTGTGGAGCGCGTGGCCTCGTGCAGAGGCTGGAGCTCCAGGGCCGCTTAGAGCGGCACACAGGCTGCGTCAACACGTTGCACTTCAACCCCTCTGGCACGCGCTTGGCATCAGGCAGCGATGACCTGCGAGTGGTGATCTGGGACTGGGCCATCCGCCGTGCTGAGCTGGAGTTCGACAGTGGACACAAGAGTAATGTCTTTCAGGTGAGGGAGGAGATGATTATTGTCATTATTAGCTTTTGTTTGGATTCACTATTCAAATTAATTTGCGATCATGAAGTTGAGGAGTCCCCTCCTTGTCTTTGATTTTTTTTCTAGGCAAAGTTTCTTCCGCACAGTGGGGACTCCACCTTGGCCATGTGTGCCCGCGATGGCCAGATCAGAGTGGCTGAGCTTTCTGCCACACAGCGGTGCAAGAACACAAAACGGGTAGCACAGCATAAAGGAGCAGCACACAAGGTGAGACTGCAGGACCTGACACTTGACCTGAGAGCTAATAGATCTTCTACATTCAGCTGATCGCTCCTTAGAAATCATTTTGTAGCTGCTTGAATACTTTTTGACATCTGTCAAAATTGATCTTTGGTGTTTTTCATAGATTTAACTAAAGAAATAGAAACAAAGTGCGCCAGGCTGCTAATAACAAAATGCCTAAGATTTTTTTAAAAAGATTTTTTGCTAAGTTAGTGTAGACACAATGCAAGTTTATTAGTTTCAAGTGGCCAAACAGTACATGTTCTCAAAAAATTAGACTGAAAATTATTGTAAAAGCAGCTAATGTTGTAAAGAATGGTCCCTAAAAGCAAAGTGCTACATTGATAGTAGGGCTGGGCAAAACGATTATTTTTGTAATCGATTAATCTAGCGATTATTTTTTCGATGCATCGATTCATCTAACGATTCATTTTTCTATTCGATTCGATTTTGATTCGATTCGATTACCGATTATTTCCCCATTATTTGACTTGTATAGTAATTTGACATTTGCTATTTTAAGTATCTCAATGAAATAAACACAAATTTCTTCATTTGAACACATTTTAATAAAAAACTTGAAAATAAAGTTTGTAGTAGTACAACATTTAACTCAAGATGTCAATCCAATGCTTCAATACAATTTTCATTCCAGTTTCTTCTAAAAGTTCAGAGGACCAGATATAAACACTGGGGTGACTGGGCTTTCTCTGTGGCGGCACCCCGACTCTGGAACCAGCTTCCATTGGACCTACGACTAGTCACTGACCTGGGCCTTTTTAAAGTCAATCTTAAAACGTTTTCATTCAGGAAGGCTTTTAACACTCTGTAGTGGTGACTTTTATTCCAGTTTTCTGATTCCTTTTAATTCTTAGTTTTGTTTGTTTTAATGCATTCTTTTATATGTATTTTTGCTTTTACTTAGGCTTGTAAAGCACTCTGGCTGTCTAGTTGACTGTTGTAAAGGGCTATATTAACCAATAAATAATAGTAATAATAATAATATTGAATCATATTAAAACTAATTAATGGGGGAGATAGACTTAAATGCAAATTTCCGGGGTCACAGACCTGTTTCTGTGAAAGCGGTCACAGCTGGGCGGAGGGGCGTGACGCTCCAGGCGCTGCTCTGAGCCTCCTGCTAGAACTCCGGTTATATTAACGTCCATTAGCTCGTATAAAAGCCCAACATACTACGTTATCCTAGACAGAAATAGACGAGTCTGGTTTGTCTATCAGAAAGATGATTATTCTAGCTGACAGAGAGAGACAGAGGAATCAGCTGCTCCGCGGGCGCGCAACAGACTTGACCAGATATTGACCAGGGATCTTTGTTCTGGTGAACTAAAACGACCGACTCCAACAGCCTGAACCTCTATACGTGATGGCAAAACGAACGTCTTTCTCAGAGGGGAATTATTTGCAGATTCAGAGCGCGCAAGCATATAAGCAGAGTGTCGGAGATGATTTAGCGAGCGCTGCGTCGTCCGGAACACATGCGTTCCAAACTATAGAGGGCGATCCACAGGGATCAGGATCAGTGACGATCTGTTGCACCCCTAGTAAAAACCAGCGTTAGTAAAAAAGTAGAATACTTTCGGTGTTTTGTCATTTGCGGAAGCTGCTCCTGGATGCCGCTTGAGATGCTGGTGCACCGTCGTGCTTTTATGATCGGCCATTTCCATTTTACAAAGCCGACAAACGACTGATTCGCTTCCTTTTCTGTTAAAATAGTCCCGTACTTTTTAACTACGAGTCCGGGTGGACTGATTTACTCACTGGCGCCATGTTTGTTTTGAAAGCGATGACGCATTGACGCACATTTTTTGCGTCGACGTATTTTACGCGGCGACGTAATCGATGACGTCGACGCGTCGTCCCAGCCCTAATTGATAGATGAATTTCACTCATAGTTTTTTGTTTTTGACCTCTTTCTTCCGTCAGCTGGCCCTGGAGCCAGACTCTCCCTGTTCTTTTCTCTCAGCTGGAGAAGACGCCGTGGTGTTTGGTATTGACCTGCGTTTAGATCGTCCTGCCAAGTAAGTCACTGCATGTTGGTCATTTTGGGTTTGAATATGGTGAATGAAAAAAATCAAACTTGCTGCAGAAATATGCTGTGTTTTGTAGGACAACATGCAGGCCAATAAAAACAAAAATACTTCATTTGAAAATGTTAAAGCCTCATAATTGCTGCTTGTTTGGACAATCTGTGGTTAATTCCAATGATTAACATATAAAGGTCCCTATTTGTGATGTTGTTCGGGCTGGTTGGTGTATCAACTTTTAATTTATAGTCAAAGACATCTATAGGCTCACCAGTTAGGATACATTTAGATAAAACATTCACTGCAATGCTTTGTTTAAGGTCATTTATGTTTTCCAGACTTCACGATGTGTTCAAGGGTACAGCCTGTAAAACTACATGACTCAGAGATGATGCATTCATGGACACATTGTAAACTTAACAACTCTTTATTTGTTATGAGACTGTTGAAAACAGTCTAAATTGCTTCATTTTTGTTTACCTTGGATTCAAATTAAAATACAGGATTAATATTCATAGGTACAAATAACTTTTTTTTTTAGAACATTTTTTTATTTTTAACTTTTTTAAGTTAAATTAAAAAAAAGAAAGTGTACTGTTAGTTATAGATTGGGCTAGACCTTTTGTTGCTGACCTAAAAATGACTAACAGGGTTGTAAAAGTTGTGGTAAAGTTATCCTTTCGCCCAGTGCTGATGTCATAAAAATATCCAAGTTCCTCTTTGCCAGTGTGCTTTTATGCCAGTCTGTATCTCTACTCTAGACTCCTTGTTGTGGCTAATAATCTTTTGTTTCTCCTCATGTGCTGTCAGTAAACTGGTGGTTGTGAAGGAGGGAGATAAAAAAGTGGGGCTATATACCATCTATGTCAACCCAGCTAAAACACACCAGTTTGCTGTAGGTGGGAGAGATCAGTATGTCAGGTAGGAACTCTGCTGTAGCTTCAGTGTTGTATTATTAACAGTGTACACAGGAAAACACAAATACAGTATTTTGATGTTATTTTTTCCTATTATTTTCTTCAGAATCTATGACCAGAGGAAGATAAACGAAAATGAAAACAACGGTGTACTGAAAAAGTTTTGTCCCTCACATCTGGTGTCCAGCGAGTCAAAAACGAACATAACCTGCCTTGTGTACAGTCACGACGGCACAGGTAAAGGAACTTAAACAGACGCAGCATTTAGTAGGCCAAAATGTATTTATGGAAAGATTTAGTCTCAGATTCATGCTTGAATTCTCCAATTTTTGAAACTTTGTAAATTGTGACATTTAAAGTTAATTGATGTTAAAATTCCCAAACTCCCTCCACTTTTACACCAGAGACTCAAATCTTCGGATATCTTGTGTCACTGTAAAGATTTTTGTGTCTCTGTCGAGCACGGATAAGATTAGAATTGGCACATGTAACTTGAATTTACTCAGCTTTTTGGTTGAGCTTATCTGAATTCTTTAACAACAGTCAAAAGTCCAGAGCAGATTATTCTTTCACGGTGCTCTAAAGGAAGTTTTTTTCCCTCCTTTTGTCACTTCAGAACTCCTGGCCAGTTACAATGATGAAGACATCTACCTATTTGATGCAAACCACAGCGATGGTGCAGACTACCGCAGGAAATATAAGGGACATCGAAATAATGCCACAGGTACTTTATTTAATATTAAGTTACGGCTATCCGTCTGCAGTTACCAGCTGATATTTGTTGTCATTTTGAGTTCCTGTTGAGCTCTCACACTGACTGCATGGTTTCTGATACACAGTGAAGGGCGTGAACTTCTACGGGCCATGCAGCGAGTTTGTGGTCAGCGGAAGCGACTGTGGTCACATCTACCTGTGGGACAAGTACTCGGCTCGCATCGTCCAGTTCATGGAGGGAGACAAAGGAGGAGTGGTGAGCTGCAGTGGGAAAGTGCAACATTATTTATATTTTAGCTGGAAATCAATAAACATGTTTGAAAGACACATGTGTAAGTCTGAAGTTTCAGAGTAGAGTGGTGAGAAAATGTTACATAACGTGTAATTTAGTTGAAGGGCTCATTCATAAAATAATTCTGAAGAGATTTAACGGTTTTATAAGTGTACTCAGGGTAGTTTGGTCATTTTAACTCGCTCGCTAAATTTACGGCGTTTAATGTTTAACTTTGCTAACTACTGGACTTGTCTGAAACTTTTAAAACTCTTGGTTTAAGTCAGTGGTTCTCAGTTGTTTTCGCTCTTTGCCCCCCGTAAAAAGTCCTCTCGCGCCCCCCCAGCAGCTCACCACGGGGGGAGCACCCCACTATTTGAGAAGCACTGGTTTAAGTTAATATTTTGATTTCAGACTTTATGTATGGGTTTGCACAGTTGTATTGTCTGTCGTGTGTTTTTAAAACAAACCTCATTACTTGTGGCCATTCCAGGTGAATTGTCTCGAACCACATCCCCATCTGCCAGGAATGGCCACCAGTGGGTTGGACCATGATATCAAACTGTGGGCCCCCACAGCCGAGAGCCCCACAGGACTCAAAGGACTAAAAGAGGTAATAATTACTGATCTCATATATTTATTTTAAATTAATTTGTTGGTGTTGGAGATGTTTAAATCTGAGGATTTACAAACTACCTACAATAAACTTTAACAAAAGTGAGTGAATTTTTGCATCTTTTATCCAAACTTCTTGCGTGTGTGAAAATGTGATTATCGAATCCAATGGTTTTGTGACAACCTAGTTGGTGTAAAAATACCTTAAAAACTGCAACAAATGACTTGTTTTTGTTTTTTGTTGAAGGTGATGAAGAAAAACAAGAGGGAGCGGGATGAGGACAGCATGCGCCATGGTGACCAGTATGACACCCAGCTGCTGTGGTTCCTGATGAGACACATGAGGAACAGAAGACCTCCGAGGGTAAGCCGACACACATCACAGTGTTCATATTGTCTAAAATACACCTAAGTTCAACTAGAATCTCAAATTAACCAATACGGACCTCTTAAAGGGATTTTCCAGCCATTTTGAATGTGTTTGTGTAAAAATCATTAATAATGACTCTATTACCGGTACATGTCGTTAACTTCCTTCTTTGTTCTACTAAATAACATTTATATCCTAGAATATTCATGAGCTAAAGGCTTGTCTAAGCACAACTAATACCCAAACTGATTTTACTGCTATCAGTATCACATGAAATGGTTATTTTGGTGGAAATTTTAAGATATTCCTGAATGGTTTGACCTCCTTGATGCAACAGAAGGGCTACATTTTACTGATGCTGGTAAAATTTAAACAACCACAGAGTTCCAGTGTTTGTTATTACAAAACAAACAAATAATAATTATAGTGGATAGGAATAATTTAGGATATTGGAGCTGTTTTAGTATGTTGGCAGCAATAAACTTTAGTCTTGACTGTGATTGGATTAGGCTACAGGTAGCCATTTCTCAGAACAGTGGCTGTTCAGGAAGCTTTTTACAGTGAAACACTCAAAAATGCACTTAAAAAGAGCTGAAACTTTAAGGGAGGGACATTTATATCTCATTTGCAACTGAGCAAATTTAAAAAATGTAGATAAGCTTTAAAGTGATTAATAACTTCTAGACTGAGACTTTAGTGTGTTTTTTAAATAAGAAAACGGTTATTCCTTTGCAGATTTACTTAATAAAATAAAACACTTCTAAATGAGATTTAGAAATGTAATATTTTTTCATAAACGGCTTGTTAGGAAGGAATTCAAATAATCTCTGTCCTGCGTCTCGATCCAGGCTCGTCGTGAGGGAGCAGATACAGACACTGAAGAGTCCTGGAGTTCTCCAGATTCCTCAGACGAAGAAGAGGGAGGTCCTGACCACGTCCAGTGCATGTCATCATGAGCCACACACACATTATCATACACACACACATATACATACTTTATTGCCCTTCAATTGGTGCACACGAGCAAGCATTATTGATACACTGTCACACTCAGACTTTGACGAGCCACTGACTCTTTTTCACACAAGTACAAATACTCATTTACCTAAACATACTGTTAAGTGACAGATGCTTGGCGTCTGGTTTCCCAGCACTGACGAGAGTGTAAACTGCAACACTTCCAGAATCCTGATTTTTGTAAGAGTTGTGCACACAGGTTTAGTGAGAGCTTTCTTCCCTACAAACCATTTGAAGGCCCCTGCTTGTCCACACTTTGTTGACGTGCTCTGCATAGACCCAGAGAGATGTACTGTGTGTGTATAGCAACAAGTACCTCCAACTTTAGGCAATCTGTAGTGAGCTTTAAATCACCAGCAGACCATCCCTTCTATCTTGGTACCACAGCTCTTGCACTTGATGTGGATGAAGACGGACTCAGCAGAGAGGACGGGTGTAGGCTTAGACCCTCAGACCATCCCCTAAATGTGACTCCCCTTAAGATTTGAACTGTGTGTGGAAAAGCCTAGTGCCCCTCACTGCTTTGCCCCAGTTTTTTCTTTTTTTGTTTTTTTGAGCAGCTTGAGACACTAGTTGCATTTTTCACATTTGATCCTAGAGAACTTCTAAATCTCTACATGCTGCATCGTCTCCCATGTTCTCCTCCTCTTCCTGTCATTACAGAGTGCACTTTGAATCAGGGATGCTTTAGTGTTGGGACATGGACAAAATGTGCACTGAGTGTGATGTCAGGGGACGAGCTTGTTCTTATCGGATAGTCCACCTTCAGGTTTTGTTGTTTTTTAATTGACTTGAGGGGGATATTTTGCACTTCAGTGTTTTACTGTGGAGAGGTGGTTTTCTTTGCTTCCACCAGCCTTTCCTCTGTTTTTTCTTCCTTTTCCTCCCTCCCTCTCTCTCCACTCAGAAACTTTGACAGGAAATATTCAGTCCACCTCTCAGTCAACATGACATTTGAGAGGTAGATGGTATTCAGCGGACTGATTTTCAGCTGTGATGGGAATTATTCTTTTAAACGGCCAGTCCTGACCTGGATCAGTTGAAACGCTGCCTGCGAGCCAAGCGAGATTAGTAATCTGGTGTTAAGTTATTTTGCGATTCACTTATTTGTTTACTTGCCACGAGTCTGGAAACGCGGAGAAAATGCAAACTGCCTGCCGGTAGGAGCTTCATACCCATATCTCTCATGGCAGCGAAGCAAATAAGTTGAAAACGAGCAACATTTTTCAGAAACGTGCTTGAGCCAGGTTGGGTTTCGATGAGGTTAGAACCGATCTGCGCTGCGTGAACACTGGCTGAGCGATGAGGACGGAGAGAGCGGCGGGGTCAATATGCTTGCCAGTCATTTGTTGTGTGAGAGCGATAAAGTCCAGCTTCTCTCATTTTCTATGAGAACTGTAGTTAGTTGAATTTATATGTACATATATAAATATATATTAGAACTGTAAAAAACACAAACAAAAAACTTTAGCAAACACTGTTTGACTTTGGAAACAAACCGTAAACACATTTGATTGGTATTGATGCAGAGATTTATATTCTATACTGTATAAGGACAAAGTACTTTTAAAATTCTGAGGAAAAAAACTTAACATGACCATTTTTGTTTGGGTTTCCGTTCCATGACATCACTCTGCAAAGAACAAAACGGCTGTCATTTCAAGTATTAACGTTTTGATTCTTGTTCAAAGAAAAACACGTTTCCTTTAAAGATGTTGATTCATAACTTGGAACAGTTTTGTCCAGATTTTTCCCACTGGCTATTTTTGGCATCTTGCATACATATAAAAAAAAAAAGGCCTGTGATGAACTATTTTTCCCATTACTGCCTAATATTACATTCTACCAGTTCAGTTGGAAATATGTACAATTTGTGCAATAAATAAAATGACAATGCTCTTCGTGTTGTTTTTTGAATCTTAATTTTGTTAAACATAAAATTATTGATGTTACTTGAGTCACTAAAGATGGAGCACATTTAGAAAAGTCACCATTTAGCTTAAAAATAGATGAAAGTTCACCAAAAGTTAAAATTTTGGGTCACTGAAACACTGGGTTCTGACAATGTGACAAACTTTATTCAATAAAATAGATTTTAAAAAAAAGACTATGAAAAGTTAAAATGTATATTCTTGGGGATCAGTGTTGCTGATAATTCACACTTGTCTATGTTTTTTGTTGCTTTGCTCTGCAGTATATTTGCTTATAGAGAACTTGTTTTCATTTTGGGAGGATTTGGAGAAAAAAGTGAAAACTGTCAGACCAGCTGATGCTCAACAACCAGAAATAGGCCGACATGTTTTTGTTGCATCAAAATGAGGAAATTTTAATAAGTCTTTGCTTTAATAGCTTATCTTTCAACATGCATTTTATAAAAGTTGGTCTTTAAAGGCACACTATGTAACTTTTTCACATTTTTTAATCTTTTTCTTGAGCCAGTATGTGCTAACATGACCCTTTACAGGGTTAATGAAAAGTCACTCGTAACGTTTTTACGACAGTGATTTAAAACAGGCACTAGGGGGTGCTAAAAACAAGCCAAATCTGCATAGTATGCTTTTAAACACTTTGAAAGTTTCCTAAAGTCCAGTTGCTTTAAAAGTTCTAAAACCTGCCATTTTTATTACTTTAGTACAACTAAGTAGGAGCCCATTAGAGATTATTTTTACCTGGTCCTTAAATTCTCATATGAAAGTTTTACAAGACTTTCTTTTGGTGTAAATGTTAGAAAAGGCCAAGGAGGGTAGGGGCTTATGCAGTGCTTTATCATCACAAAATGACCTGGATAATCATGCAAACATGAGAATTCTTGAAAATATTTTTATTCAACAATGCTGACAGTGTCAAAAGTACTCACAATCTTCACCAGTTGCATCAGATCTGCTCATTATTTGACTCAACAGGCTCATCTGATTCAAATCTAACACTTAATAAGTCTGAATGAACTAGTTTTGCTGCACTGATGCAAACTGCTGTAAGGCAGGATGGTGTTCAGAACAAAACCCAGATCTATGAAAACATTTGCACAACACATAAAACGGTAGACCTCTCATTTCAAAACAAATGTGTCAAACTGTTTAACTCTTTATACAACAACACAGCAGCTGAAACAGAAATGTGGCATAAGTAGCCCTTAAAAAGTCAGTATTAAGATTCTCCTAAAATACTTTTTGGGAATGTGCTGCTTACACAGAAACCTCATTTATATCAAAACACGATAAAGTTGTCCATCGTGTAGAAGTTGCACCTCATGCACATGGAAGATGTGATCTACACCCTACCATAACAGTGTAGTCATAAATAAAGAGGTGCCGTCACCCTCCACTTGTTGCGTCTTTATTGTGCATGTGTGTTCAAACACACATTTATTGAAATTGCAGGAACAGGCGTCAGGGTACGTCGTTTTCATTCCTTGTACTCTAAAAACTGCTGCAATCTTTTCCGGTGCTCTGCAGACATCTGAACAGCACTAAGGAGTTACAAACAAAACAGCATTAAATGTCATCAGTTACACAACCTAAAACTCAGGATTGAATTCCCAGGCAGCCTTACTTTAGGTGATCTCCGAAGGTGGTCGTTATCCTGTAAATGGCGGTCTTGAGCGTGGCCCTCAGAGCAAAGCGAAGAGTTTTGTAAGTGGAGTCTTCCATGCTGCCAGTCGACCGGACGGGTTTACTGGAAGCATGAGGCAGCTTAAAGTGTCGGTCCACGGCCTGAAAATGATGTAATCTATGTTAGTGTGTAGCTAGCTTCTTGAACCGCCACCTTGCTGTGGTGGAGGAGTTTGAGTGCCCTAATGATCTTAGGTGCCATGTTTTCTGTAGGGTCTCCTGTTGCAAATTGGTACTACATGAGAGAGCGGTTTCAAAGCTCTTTCACGAGTGAAGCATTACAGAACCCAGCTCAGAGGTTTACCGGGGTCCCACCCTGGAGCCAGGCCTGGGGTTGGGGCTGCTTGGTGGCTGGGCTTTCGCCTACGGGGCCTTGCCAGTCAGGATGCCTTCAGGACGCCTCCCTGGGGAGGTGTTTCAGGCATGTCCTTCAGACAGGAGCCCCATGGACACACTGGAGGAATTAAAACTCCAAGCTGGCCTGTGAACACCTTGGGGTCCCACTGGAGGAGGTGGCCAGGAGAAGATGATCTTGGATTCATTTTAAAGAAGCTCTCTGAATAAATCATCACCTTACATTAAACTGCTTGGATGTTTGAAATGTTCAAAACAACACACTACAGCACAAATACAATATGGTTCTGAGCAAAGCCCCCTCAATCAGACATCTGAAGAAGCAAAACTTCAACTCTGAAAAGACAGATGTATCATCTGCGATCACTTGTATTTCTTAAACATGAGACAAATTGATCAAAAATTCTTCCACAGCCCAAACTTTGTCCCACAAAATGTTAATAAAAATTAAGAGTGTTTTTTTAAGTTTTACTGAAAAACAAAACAAAGGACACCTCAGAATTACACAACATGAAGGAGACTTGCCTCTTGTAGGAGCAACATAGAGGTAAGAATGCTGGGTAATGTAGTCTGAACAACCCCAAACTGGTCCTCTGTGTACGAGGCTTGAACAAGGTAAGACAGCCCTGCAGGGTGAAAACATTAAAGAAAAATATGAACACACTGGATCGACTCATATCTGACTCAAATGAAGATCACCGTCTCTTCTCACCTTCCAAGGCCCAGATGTGAGCCTGGCTGTCAGCAAAGAGCGCCTGACTGGAGGCTTCTGGGAGCTGCAAGACAGAACGTTAACTAATGAGAGGGTCTTTAAGAGGAAAACCTCATATGTTTAATGCTAATTTAAAAAAACAGGCAATAAATGTCACATTAAAAAAGACAAGATGGTTTTGTTTTGAAAATGAGAAACACTTCCCAATGTTGATGTTGCGAAGCATTACGGAAAGTGATGTCTGATTGGCCAAAACGACTCTGGTTTCTGGACTTTACATAAACAGACAAACAAGTCTGCTGCCTCAATCTGAACCCGACCGCAGCGTAACAAGAGAAGACATCAGTGAAGACGCTACTGGACATCCACACCAGATCGAAGAGTTGGAAAGGTGAGAGTGAAACAAAGTTCAAGAGCGTACGTGCAGACATGAAGTCCAAACTGTTCCGACGTACCACAGTTCTGTTGCAGTGAAAACTGATTAGGCTTTGATTAATTGAGAAAATTTCTCAAACCAAAAACAACCATGACTGTGCAGCATCTGCAGAATAGGGATGTGGAGATTCACCGATTTGAACCGGTGGTCCGATCATGACGTGTAAAATCCGACTGCACCGGTAGCTTCAGCGAGCATCGGCTCAGCTGATGCTAATTGCGCAACGTATCGCTCTCTCTTGTCTCCCATCGGTGAAAACGATGGTTACATCGATTAGTTCAGGGTGTTCAGCCTTTTTCCTCACGAGCTACTTTTATACTGAGCAGCTCCACGCGGGTTGTGGGGTGAGCTGCAGGTGCTGCAAACGCTGTGTGTGTGTGTGTGTTTGTGTGTCCGCCACCGAGTCAGCGCTCGTTCACGTGACGTTTAACGGAGGTTTCGTGGCTCAGCTGCTGTCCTTGTAACTCGTTACCCGGAGGGGCGTGGGGAGAACTGCCCCGCTATTTAACAGCAACGACTCCGCGTTAAACCGGTTGATCAGTTTATAGTTTATCTGTTTTGTCCTCGTTTTGTTGAACGCACCACCAGTAAATCTACGGAAGCCAGGTGGCGCGCAGGCGCAGTTAGAAAACCTGGTAGAACAGGTGAGGAGGAGATGATCAACATCAGAGAGTCTGAATGGTTTCTGCTCTGTTAGCACTAGAATCTGTTAGTCAGTGTTAGAGACACTATGTTGGAGTTATTTACACACTGCACAGAGTTAGTGCTGGAAATGTTTATTAGAGGAGGTTTAACAAGTGGTTTAGTCAAATTACAGACAGAAAACTATTAATTAAAGGAGGATCTGAGGAAAGAGCTTTGTTAATGGTTCACATCTTTTATCATTTATTTTTAAGAGACCTAATCTTTTAAATTGGCTATATTAATTAATTGTTAAAAAAGTATAGATATTTACTTTATTGATCCCTTGGGTAAAATCCTAAGGTAAATTCAGTAACAGTTGAGACGAACAACAAATGTAACATTTTTGTTGATGATTTAATATTTATTAGGAATAAAACAATCCTCTTGTCTGATCCATAATAAAGTGCATTTTTAAAGTAGAATTTATTGATTTATCAAAAACAATAAAGTACCAAATAAATCTTTCACAGAGAAAGAGAGAGAGAGAAGTAATTATGATGATTTAAAAAAATAACAGACGTGGACTTGAAAATTCTCTGTGATGTGTTGAATCGTTTCAAATCGCGCCATGAATCGCATCGAATCATATCGAATCGCCAGCAAGGATGAATCGTATCGAATCGTATCGGCAGAGGCTTCACCGTATCGTCAATGTATCGAATCGCTGGGAGCGTATCGAGATACGAATCGAATCGGCCTCAGTGGTGGGGATTCACATCCCTACTGCAGAAAACTAAGTACTTTGACTAACACTTGGAGTGTGTCCGTGTGTATTTAAACATATTTTAGCAGTGTGGGGTAAAGAATGAACAACGCATAAACCAAAGTCTACTGTATGATGATGGATATCAAGCTCTTAAAGTTTTGATATGATCATAAAAATGTTTCAACATTTGATGTGCAAAAACCACTCCCACAAAGCGCATTACATGACTCTAATTCAAGCTTTAAAAGTAATTGGTAAGGCTCATTGCTACAGTTAGATGGAGAAAAGTGCTACATTAGTACATTAGTGTATGATCAGGCCCAGAACCAGGAGCTGGATTAGTGAAAGAACTGAAAATCTACTTAAGATCTACAAGAGCATGCATCATGCACACACATCCTTACCTTGTTAAACAAATACATTATCAGCACCCGCTTTGCCAAGAAAGCTTTAACCTGAATGAGACAATGTTATGATATTAAAACATAACGAACATGTAGAATGGCTTTTTACACTTAACCCTCATCTAAAGTCATTTTTAAACAGTTTTCTCCTCACAGAACAACAGCCTGTCTCATCTTCTTTAATCAGGTTCCTGACTGAACTTTTTTCCATTTACTGATGAAAATCCTAGATTTAAATTCCACTCATATTTACCCATATGCTAACAGGATTAGATGTCTTAAACTAGATAGTATTTAATTTGTTTTTAAACTATAGTTGTGTGAAAGCACCTGTTCTTTTCTGCTCTGGAGAAACTGGGCCCAAAAACCTGGTTTGGTGGATCCCTGCTTAGGACTGGGAACTGTGGCGGGGGAAGGTGGGGGGCTGCCGTTCATCTGTGAATCTGAAGAGATAGAAGCTTATTACTTAAGAGATTATTTTACACTTGTAAACCTAAAAAGAACCAAATAATCAGAAGAGGAATTTGCTGGATTTTTATAATTTCCTCTCTAACCTGTGGAGGTGGACCAGAGCTTTGGGGCTCTTCTCATGATGTGTGGGCTCTGCACAGTCCCGTACCACGGGGAGCACTGCTCCACTGGAGCGGTGAGACGTCGCAGGGCGGGGGACGCGAACGGGCTACCCAGGTCAGGGGTGAAGGGTACCGTCAGGGGGCTCTGAGAACTTCCTCCAACGGAGTGAGCAAAAACCGAAGCTGGAGTCCTCATTAGGAACGTGGGCCTTGGACTCATCAGATCTTCTTTACCTGAGGTTAATTTTATGGAAACCATAAGTCATGCATACAGTAAGTCATACTCAACCCAAATCAAAACATACTTGATGTCTCAGAAGAGGTTTTCCTTTCACTGCCACTCGATAAAGACTTCGCCCTGCCGTTGGTTGCTACAGTTTCATGATAGGCCACGAGTCTTTGAGTCAGATCAGCCAGCAGAGACAAACACTCTCTACTTATAGCATTCCAGTTATGAGGATGTCCACCTGGGGTAGTAAGAAACAGAAATAACAAACTGTTGTAAGCAGAAAATAAAAACGGCACTCGGAACGCTCCAGTGTAAAACTCACCTGGCTGACTGAGACTGAAGACTTCGCTGCGCCGTGATGGAGAATGCTGAGATAACAGAGCCAGGTCCTGTAGAGCTAGAAACTAGGAGGAAAAGTCACAGTGATCAAATCTGCTATTCAATAAAAAAAAGACATGAAATTAAACTTTCAAAGGATTTCTACATACCTTTAATATCACTGGCTGCTTGTCAAGGAGCACTTTGGAAAGACACTGGTGAGAATCTTCTGTAAAAGTGGACTGCACAGGAAAACTGTAATCCTGTAGAAGAAATGCTTTTTACTCCTTAAAATGATCAAATCAGCATTGCTGCCCCCTAGTGTTGAGAGTGCATGCCTGCTATTTATTTTTATGGTATTTTCTTTAATTACGTCACTGAAAATGACTCAGAAAATTGTAATTTGTAAGCATGAACAACAGTGTACTACATCCTTGTTATACGAAGCCATCTGCAACCCTGACAATTAGCTTACTGCACAGAAAATGGATCCATCACAGCAAGTGTGTTGTGCATTTAGAGCATTAATGCAGAATGCATGAGATTATGGACAAAAAGCCTGATATAAACTCATTCAGCCTATTAAACCACTGTATGCAACCACTTTATGTAAAACCCTGTTAAAAACACTTGGAAAGTTGTCTTGTGCTTATATAACTTCACATGCTCTACTATGATAAACAGATCATTGCACCCACATAAAGAAAACACTGTCAAGTAGGATTATGCCATTTTGCACAATCAAAAAGCGCCTTTAAGCTATGACTGGACCATCACTTCTATTAAAGCACATACCTCAGTGACAAAGATCCTAAAGAGCAGCAGTGTGATGTACCAAGTGAAGAGGAGGAAGGTGGCGCTGATCCAGAGGTGGTAGAGGAGAGAAAGGTCCAGCAGTCCAGCTATGCTGTCAAGAGGATGGACCGAGCTGAAAGAGCAGATTACACCCAGAAAAAGTTCAGATTATTTTTAATATTGGTCCAACATATTTATAGCCATGTTTAGAGGTATTATAAACACCAACCTGTCCAAGTGTAGATTCAGACTTTTGCAAATCCATGTTTTGGGAATGTATCCTGTGAAGATTAAATTAAAGCTTCTTACAGCAAAACCAGCTTTGTGCAGAAAGCAGACAAACATAAATAACTAATGTAAATAAGTAAACTTTAATTACCCAGAAAGAAATACGCAACGATGTAGTTCCTGACAGAGTAAAACGCTTGAGTAGCACTACACTTCATCACCAACGGCAGGGAGCCTTTGAAGCGAAGGTATTTGTATTGCTGAGGAAACAGTAATAGATATACAGCATTTAGAATAAAGCAGAATTCTGGATTTATACTTTGTAAAAGTTTGGTTAACTATTATACTTAATTAATCAAAGTGGATTTGTTCATTTAGATTAAAGGGCTATTTCGGTCACTTTGAAGTGGCATTCTATCAATTATTTATCTACAGTAAGGACCACACCCACCGATGACATCACTCAGAGCAAGTGTAGTCTGTAGAAACATTAAGACGTTCTCTGCCTGGAGCAATACTCAGATCAAGAGAGACAGTGTTGCAGAATGGTGACAAATTTGCAGCTATTTTTTGGGTATTTAAAACAACTCTTGTTCAAATATACCAAAATTTTTTGTATGCGACCATTTATTTAGTTTGTTTTAACTACAATGTCTGAATTACTATGCTACTATACGTAGTGCTGCAGCAGCATAAATAACAAACACTAAACAAACCTCATGCAAAATCGTAGAGGTTTATAAACAGGTAATATGCATTCAGTATATCCTGAAAATCGGGAGGTAATTTGTCCCTGTTTGGCAGCAGTGTCTCTCCCGATCTGACTAACCATACGTTTCTAAAGAGTCTGCTCAGTTTGAGTGATGTGACCAATGGGTATGGTCCTTAATGTAGATAAATAACTGATAGAACGCCACTCCAAAATGTCCCTTTAAGGTTGACACTGTCACTGCATATGAGAACAGGCTTAATGAGGCTTAAATTTGCAAAACAGTCAGACAAATTACATCATCCATACCACACACCTGAACAGTTTGAAAAGAGACATAATTGATGTTGTGGATCACCCCCAGAAGACTATGAGAGAATCCAACAAAGGCTCCAGCCAGCAGAAAGCTGAGATGATACTCATTAAGACACATCTGAGGAGAACTGTTGAGATTAAAAATACATTGAAGCAGTTGAATTATGGATGGACTAAGCATATAAAGCTCAACATAAATCTGGACTGGTAAATAATTACCTGTAACCATTTTTGCATGGGTAGCCAAGCGTCTCGTATCTGTAACCTATGGTGACGGCACAACACCAGCCTACAATCATACCCATGAGGCAGTGGCCTATAGAGTTGATGAACTGGCGAGGATGGAGAAGCTGACCCAATAATGCAATTTTGGAGCAGGCAATAGTTGGGATGACTAAAAGAACCATTGAAAACATTAATCGCAAGACAAATAACTTTTAAAAAACCTGTATCTTCTTTCACAGCACCAGTCATTTACCTGTGTAATACTCCAAGATCAGGAACCCGACCATAATGATCACTCCACCAAGCAGAATAAAGGAGAAAATCGAACTGGCACTCATCATCAGAGACAGGCATTCTGGTTTCAGACAAAAAAATATTTTACACACAACTTCACACAAGCCTAATAAATAAAATACTTTAAAAGAAGTGGTGACAATGACAAACCTGATATTGTCTGTATGGGATGAAGAAGACTGAACTTGCTGAGCAACACAAAGACTGCTGTGGTGGGTGGTAATAGGACGACAGACCAAGCAATGCTGGCTGCAGCTCTCCAGCAAATAACCTGAACAGAGTAATCATTACTCCACATGGAAAAACTGCCAACACAGATGGAAAACAGTCACTTGGCTTTTTAGTTGTATGTTTGCCATGAAACTGATTATCAGTTCTTTATCTTTCTGATCTTAGTGAACCTGGTGGCACACCAACTAATCACAAAGCATGATTGAAGTTTAAGGACAGATTCCATCACATCAGACTTTAAACAGTAATTTACTGAACAGAACACTACAATATTCTGTTTGATATTCTATTGTCTAAAGGAAACTTGAGATCAAAATGTGTTAGAAAAAATATGGGAATGCTAACAATAATGAAATTACTCTGATTTCACCCTCCTGGGTTCCTAATCCTTCATCAAAATCAAATTTAGACACTCTTCAAAGACTTTCATGGTGAGTTTTCAAGGTTAACCTTACAATGGTGAAGATTTACACATGAGCAAAGCATACATAATCAAAATTATTTCACTTCCTTGTCTCATAACAGTGTGTTTGTGCTGTAATCAACTTCTTTGTTCAAAATGTACTGACTATTTTGAGGGCCAATACTGATTGAACATTTTTGTTCAGCTGTGAGCTGCTGATACAGATTTTATATTAATCTGATTCATCTAAAAAAACTGTAATTAACAGGGTGCATTTAAAAAAAACACTGATCAACTTAAAAACTATGATTCTGGAAGTGGTGAGTTCACAAACCAAAGAAAGAAATCTGATGATTTAGTTTTTAGATCAACCGATTACACCGACCATGCTATTGTCCGATTCCGTTTACGAGGGAATATTTTGTGCATCTCTGTAACTTCAAATAATATCAAGCATATACAAAACCTTGAAAATACTATGTTATAATTCAAGTATTTCCAACACACCTAAGAATATTGACCCTCTCCCCCTATACTTTACGCTCACTCATAACTAGTATAAAAGGGCATATTGTTTTATACCAACTTCACGTCATTTCCAAGTCAAATAAAAATATTTTAATCAGTGTAGCAATTTATATTGTCCTTAAGGATACTTTTAGTTGTAAAGCTTCATTAATATAATCAAGCGTAAACAAGTTGAGGATATTAGCATGTTAGCTCATACGAAGCTTTCCTTTTAGTTTAATAAATTGCAAACCACTTTAATAACAAAAAGACTCACCTTGCGGATGAACCAGCAACTCGTCTCTGTAGAAAACATGTTTGTTTGGTTTTTACGTAGAAACCCCCTGTGATAATAAGATTTCGATTCTCCGGCTGTCAAACTATTTACCCCGTTTCCCACATCGCGCCACATGCATTCAAAGGGCCTCTGAAGGACCCAATTAAAAGCTGCCCATCATACTGCCTGTTGCCAACGTTTTACATCCGCATGAATTTAGTATAAAATTGTCCTTTTTTTTAGCTAAAACATCATGGGAACTTTATCGATTTATATAAAGGTAAAAACAAATATTTAAAATAAATTTGCTTTAAGATTGACATGTAAAAAAAAGATTGACATGTTACAAATACTACTAAATTATAGCACACACTATTATAATAAATGATGCGCCATGAAAAAACCGTGTTACAATTAGTTTACATTCTTTTAGATATACAAAGCAATACTAATCTAATAAAGTAATTTAAGTATTTACATTCCTAAGTGTTCAGTGTCCATAGTCAAATCAGTTCTGAATTCCTTTAGCTTCACTGTGCATAAAGGCATTATTTTCATGATGATAACTGTTTCCAAAAGTTGAAAAACTATGTTTATCCAATACAGGCATTTGGTCGTCATCTTTAGAAACTGACTTGGTTTCAAAAGCATTAGGTGGAAGCTTTTGGGATGTGCTGACAGACATTTCGGTTTGAACTGCTTTGTGAGTAAATGATCTCTGAGTAATAGCAGGGAGAGCAAGCTGCTCCCTTTGGGGCTTCTTATCTTCCCACAACTTCAGCAGTCGGCGTTGATTATTAGACATATCCTTGAGATTTTGCTGTAGTGACTGTACTTGGTCTTCCAGAAGTGTCTTGGCAGTGACAGTATTTGACAGTTCTGCTGTCAAGTCATCAACAGTCATACTAAGTTTTGCAGATTTCTCTATCAGGGAGACGCACTCACTCTCCTTCTCGTGCAGGTCATTGATTATGTCCTTGGTGGTCTTTCCAATAAATTTAGGGCTGCTCTCAAGCCCAATTTCAGTTCGAAGAGTCTTCACTTGTTTCCTTAGCTCTTTGTTGTCTGCCGTCAGGGTCTTCAGCTTTTGTCTCTGAGCTTCAGATGAGCGTATCCTCGTCTCATACTGCCTGAGTTTCTCTTTGAGAATACTTTCTTTTTGCACAGCATCATCTCGTTCCTTTCTGCAATTTTCCAAAAGTTTCACCATCTCAGATTTGGTTAGTTTATCACCTTTAACAGAGGCAGCCATCCTATGAAGTGGTGTCAAAAACCAGGGAAAGATTGATCTTGCGTTCCCTTTGAAAATAAGATCAGATACTTCTAGGGTGATGAGAAATCCACAAGCACTAGTACCTGCCTCATAGCTAAGAATGAGGTAGGTGACATTGCTCTGAAAGGGTTATCTGTTAGACAAGTGGCTCCTGTGTAACTCAAAGCTGAGGCTAGAATAACCATTAATTATGGCGCCGCCATGCCTTTGACACCGTTTCAAGTGACTCCATTTTTTTCCTATTTTGTTAATTAATCTAAAAAGTCTGCCCTTGTTAATCCATGTAAACAATAGGTACAGTCTTAACAAGAGTCAGGATGCAGACCACATGCTGAGGGCCCGTGTGTGGTCATGTCAAGTGTACATTTTCCTCTGAAGGTGATCTGTTCCCACAAACTGTGACAGACTAGATTTAATCAGTTGACTTCACCAGACAGGCGAGATAGAGGAGTTGGACGAGAAACGGCCAAATCTTTACTTTGAAAGCCATCTATACCTATTGGTTACAATCGCTTTCTAAATATTTAAAATGTCCAACTTCCAAAATGGACTGGCAAGCTTGAAAGCTGGCAGGAAAGTCACGTTGCTTGCCTGGTGAGAGCTAGGGTGATTTAAGGTTCAGTTTAAAAACTTTAAACGGCACAAAAAGGTTTTTACATATACTGTATTTTACTCATTCACTTGTGTAATGCAATTATGTCAAAAAATATTAGGACTTTTAAATAGATGTTTTCCCCACGGAGAAACAGAAACAGAATTGGATAAATAATCTGAAATTTTTATTATTAAACAAACTGTTATACATTTGTATTTTCTCCTATGCAGACTTCAGTTATTTGTATGTAATTTCTGGCTAAATAAAATTTAAATCATAATGCATCAAAATACATAATGATAAAAAATGTGTGTTAATGCAAAATAACTGCATTCTTACCAATTGACACCTACTGCCACGTTAAATTAATCAGATTTTATTATAAGTCGTCTTCCACAATGGCAACAAATTTTTAAATGAATATTTACAGATTCATTTGACAGTTTATTTAAGCCAAGCGTTGACATTAGTTGAGGGCACTTAACCATTAAAAAACGCAACCCCTTTATCCTTAGAGGGTATATAATCCTGGAAAATCTCCCCAACACCTAAAATTGTTCATACAATAAATTCCACAAACATAATTAACTCACCATCTCCTATTAAAGATATATAAAATAAAATGCACATATAAAATACATTTGGTGCTGCTGAATTTCATGCACAAACTTGCCTTTTCAAAGATATTACATAAGCATCATAAAGCCTGAAAGCTACAACACCAAAACAGCTATCGTGTGCTGCGTAATACAATACTCCAATTAACTTAGAACCCATCCCATTAGAAGTAACATACTTGCAACCCGTTTTCATTTTCAGAGGTCACGCTGCTGCACCTGGTGCCTTTAAAGGCACTGAGCTGGAATGTCCGAGTGCGGGTGAAATCCAGTCAACCCATGACTTCATCAGCACAGGAACCCGATTCTCTGAGGCAACAAGAGAACCTGTAATTTGACCAAAAAAAAAAAAAAGAATAATGCTTGCTTTAGGGAAGAGAAATTATGTACAGGAAGTCTGGTGTCAGGTATTCAACTGTAGGTGGTCAAAAAAAGGTGAATTTAATCATTAGGCAGAAAAACAGGCCAACACTTGCAACTAACTGAGAAAAATAATCATCACACGTCACTGGTGACAAAAAACCCACCAGTTTAAAGTGTAGGACCAAGAGAAACAGTCTGATGTACATTTATCTGATATTGTCATAAAAGCTTCTTTCTCACCATAATTTACCTGCAGATATTTCAAGGCGTCAGTGATGTTGCTTTGACAGCCTCTGTTGCATTAGAATCATCTACGTGTTTTTGTGTCGTCTCTTGTTGTGTCATCTCTGGACTGTAGAAGAAGTAGGTCTGAAAATCAACAAAAAGATTCAATCAAATAAGTCAAAGACTTTGTCAAGAAGCTCAGAATAAATAAAAGTTAAGAAGCAAGACAGAAACCAGCATTTAAACAGAGACTAAAGCCAGACTGAGTTAAGTGTGAAGATAATTTTCTTTGTAATAAAAAGAATGAAACACTTCTGCAATCCATTCATTGTCATCCTATAGACATGATGAGGTTACTGTACTTTGTGCTAGACCAATTACATGGAAGTAACAAAACATATGATACACCTGCAGACCTGACAGTGTTCACATTAAGAGGTGGCCTAACAGCTTATTGTCACACCAGTTAGAAAGCACTGTCACGGTTTCCATTAACAAGAGTCTCCCCAGAGGGAACTAACTCCATCCCATCAGCTACATTAGCTTCTCAGAAATACACAGGGAGAGACACGCTCAAAGCAAAATGGCAGGGTAATGTAGTCTGTGATTGACACCAACAAGGTGGGTCAAACTTGGCTATGCTGAAATCACTGAGCAAATGAGAATGAGTCAATCATTGTTACCTAATCCAAGATCAGCAAGCAGGACAAATGAATGAGATCAGAACAAAGGGGAAGGTAGTGTGTCAAAGCAGGACAATGAATGTTAGCTCTTATTTCCCCAGATTGTTTTCCATTTCTCTTAATCTACTTGATTACAAGATGTAAAACCAAAGTCCTAAGTGAGAATAATTACCTTACAACCAACCGCCAGCAGCACATTCAGCAACACGATGACCGACACCACGACCACGATGACTCTGGGGTGGTCATCTCTGAGCGCAGGCCAGAAAGTCAACACCAGAACTGAACCGGAGAGGAGGAGGGCCACCACGATGGAGCACCACCGCAGCCACTCAAATGGGAGAATCCACAGAACCTGTTACAGAAATAAGACCTTTTAAACATTAAAACTGTTAAAACAAACAATAATGTCCAACCAGTAATGAAATGAAATGTTAATATCTCTTGCATTGCATTGAATTACTTTTTAACAGTCCTGCTAAATGTGTCTTAATGGGTTATCTGTTTAAATTACACCTTTAAAAAGCAGATGATAGAGCTGATAGTTTATGGGAAAAGGTAGAATCACAATTCTTATGATCTATAGTGAAATTTAACATGAATACTCATTGGGTTGGGAAACTATCCAAAGTTCACATTTTAAGAAAACTGCAGACCTATCAGAATATTACTAAACTAAAATTACTTTTGCAGGTCTGGAATCAGTATAGACTACAAATTCATCAGCTTTTTTAGGATTAGAAAAGTATCAAATACTTTGTAAAACTCAGGCATTTTGAAACACATCTAGACACCAACTAGGGGTAATAATTAGGGCATTTCTAAGGCATATTTTTTGAGCCAGTGTTTTGCCATTTTCATGTACACAGACTCTTTAAATCACAAAAACATCATGCATGAATGAACTGCATGACATTTGGACAAAACACGACTAAACAATTCTAAAATGTTTATTTTGTTTTTACTTGAAGCTCAAATCAAAACTGAAGTTTAAACTAAATGAATTGCACAGCCCTGCCAGACAGCTTACATGTACAGTCAAAATCTATGTAATAGAACATTTTGCAGCAGAGACCTACATTTAGTTACATAACATGAAGATTCAATGGGCTTACCACAGCTGGTATGTAAATAGACAGAGAATATCCGTAGACACAGATGATCTCCATAAACGAATATGATACCAGGTTCAAGATCTTATTGTTTCTCCACAGCAGAAAACCCCAGAGGCCGAGGGGCACGAGCCAGGCGTAGCTGAAGATTGCTACAGCAGCTATGGTCACTGCAAAACACACAGGTGTCAAACTCAAAGAATAAAATACAACATTTTCTCTCATAATCTATGTGGACCAATTTCACCAGAACTGAATTTACTGACCTTTTCGAAACTCTGGAGTATATTTGTAGTTCGGGCTGTTGAATATATGCAGAAAATTGGAGATGTTTCCACTGATGGCAATGGCAAACACAAGAGTGGTGCAAATCCAAAACGGTCCTGAAAACACAAATAGCACAAATGTGTGTCTATCAGAGGTAAACTGGCAACCATTTTTAATATTAATACAATATGACAGTAGAGTAATGTGGTTTTTAACTATATTGGTAGCTAACCATAAAGGTCAGGATTTTTACGAAGATAAACTTGAATGAAGTTCTTCCCAGGCCATGGTAACATTGATCCAATGATCCTCTCCTTTACCTGAAAAAATAAATGTTAGAAATAGTCAGATTTGTACCAAACTACACGCGTTATGATTGAGGCACTCAGTCTTAAAGTACATGGTTTAAAATAAATCTTACATGATGGGTCTCAACATCAAAGAATGCTTGATAGTATTCAAACGTCCAGAAAGGTGCGCTTTTCTTTTGCCCAGCAAGAAGCTTTGACAAAATAAATAAAATCAATCAATATTTTATGCATCCATATTTATTAGTTGATGAAAAGAAACTAATTTCTGATTAAATACAAGTCTCAGCCTGACCTCCGTTTTGTCATCGGAGCCAAGTGGATCATCATCAGCAAGATCTGGAGAAAAACCAACTGTGGTTTTTTGCTTCTTGGACTTTAGATCATCATCCTCAATGCTGATAGTAACTGCATCTCTGTTGGCATCCAACAGATTTGTAGCTTCTTCAAAGTCTAAATGAATGTAAGAATGGAAAAATGATCACAAAAACACAAGCAGGTTATATGTAGTTGTGCACTTTATAAAAACAGCAAAAGACTTGAAATCATCACAGCTTTGATTATTATGATGAAACTAACATAATCTAGGTTGTGTTAGGCTTCAATTTTTCAAGATCCTAACAAATCTAATGAGACAACACAATGGTACTGTCACATTGTGATGGAAAATTAGATTTAGTGGCACATCACTATGAGGAACAGATTCGGATCCCAGGACAAAATGTTCTTTACTCGGATATACTGTAGTGTCAAGGTTCTGACCACACTGAGTGTTTGATAAACTAATGAAACTATGTATAAATGTTTCCTCTGACTTTCTGAAGTCTGACATTTGTGCTGCCGCAGTGTCTCATTTCCTCGAGAAATTACTTCAGATTCAGATTTGTTTATTTTGGTCATTTTTCATGTAAAGGAGAACATTACAATAATAATACCTTTATTTAACCAGGCAAAACAGATTAAGAACAAATTTCTTATTTACAACTGTGGCCTGGCAAAAGACAATGTCTTTTGAGGGAGAAAGGAAAAGGGCTACAATATAAAAACAATTTAAAATAACATGAATTAGAAACATTTTAAAAATAGTAAAAAGTTACATTTACAAAATCATGAACACACACACACACACACACACACACAAAAGCAATTTCATAAACACAAGATCAGAAGAGCAGCCATAAAAAATGAGGTGTCAGTCTAAGTGACAGCAGCAGGTATCTTTAAATGTTCTGTGATCCCAGCTTGAAAAGCTGCCTTTGAGATCAATGTGTCCAGTTTTTGGGTTTTCTGCAGGTCATTCCAGTCTCGGGCAGCAGCAGACTGAAAGGACAACAATCCTGATGCAGAAGCAGTTTTAGGAACTGTTAACAAAATCAGGTTTGCAGATTGAGTATTGTATGCAGGGGATGAAAAATGCAACAGCTGTTGCAAGTAGGGAGGAGGCAAACCGAGGAGAGTTTTGTAAATCAGGATAAACCAGTGGATTTTACGACGGGTGAATAATGATGGCCAGTTAAGAGAAAAATACAGAGAACAGTGGTGAGTTTTAAAAGGAGCATTTGTAACAAACCGGATGGCAGAGTGGTAAAGAACATCAAGCTTATGAAGCAAACTTCTGGCTGCTGATCTGTAAATGACATCACCGACATACAATTTCCAAAATTTAACCAAAAAGGAGTTGGCTGAAGCCTGGCTTTTGTATGCCTACCCTTTGTACAAAAATTTTTTTCTACAAGACTACTTTGTAAAAAAGTTTAAAAAAAAACATGCTCTACAAATTTCTAAATATAAAATTTCATAAAAACAACAAACTGGGTCTTCATGTCTTCCTTACACATTCCATACCACAACACACATGTTCCTACCTTCTTATGAGGGGTTTTGTTAGTATCAAATTAATTTTTAAAAAGTCTAGAAAACAAAAACAATCTATCCTAATGTTTGATATTTATTTATTTTGGTCTTGGAAATAATTAAAAACACATATTTCAGTTGTTTTTACAGTTAAACACCACCATTTTTAAAATAACATTTAAGTTCAGAGGACACTCACCTCGAAATTCAAATGGATCATTGTTTGACGCCATTCACTTTCAGTAACAGGGTTTGTCTCTTGAGAATTTGTTGACAGTTTAATGTCAAACGGACGCAACAATTTAATCTCTGAAGACTGTAATGAAAAAAATAACACATTTTTGAAAGTGTTCATGTGTGTTTGATTAACACGTCGTCAACACTTCAGGAAAGTTAGCATTTGTGACCAAGTTTTTAACGTAAACGCTCACCGTCAACAGTGACTTAATAAAATTAATAAAACACTAGTGAAAAAAAACGAGGAGTAATATACATATTAACACCATAGTATACCACATTAGCTCAAAAACAATCTTACCAGATTTTCCAAGAAAACCCATACAATTATTTCATTGCTGTTAGCTAGGTTAGCCTTGAGCAGGAAATGACAGCGATGTAAACAAAACACGTTCCTGTTACTGAGTATTTTCAAAGTATAAGTTTTATTGTTTTCAACTGAATATATATTTGACAATACAGTAAAATGTTTATTATTTTTTATTTTACACGTTCTTATTAGTGTAAAATTTTGATACTTTCGAATTAATTTTTATATGCTTGAGTCTTTATGATAACATCAGTTGTGGGTGGACTTTTATTTTGAAATTAGGACGGAAAGAGCGGTACGTTACAGTAGGCACTAGGCTACCAAAAAGAACAGAACTTGTAAGAACACCGGTTGTCCAAAAATAGGTACAAAGGTTTTAGTGTGACGAGAAGAGGTAGTCAATTTATTTTAAAATACTCATATGGTAGACATATAAGCTGAGCTAATGCCTCATTAGTGTTTTTGAGTTATTGCAATGCCTCAGGTGGTAGCCTAGTCATGGATAACAGTGTTTATGTCCGAGAAAGGGGTAACCTTCGTCGTGTGGGTGACATTATCCTGGCACAACCTAAAACAGCAACGTCATGCAGGAGGACAAATCCTCTTGTGCTGAGAAAAGAGCATTTTATCTTCACCTACAACGAAGAAGGAAGTCTGAGATACACCACTAAATCTCTCTTTGACGTCACTCTTCTGTTTGTTGCTGAGAACATTCACTATGTTGACTCATTGGTTGGCTTCCCAGAGCAAATAGGCGACAGACTGTTTGCAGCAGCAGAGGAGAATCGTGTGTTTTTAAATCCAGACGTTTCTCAAAAAGCCCTAAAGCTTTTCAGTGATGCATACGGGGAGATGGTGCTTGGGTCGCTCTGTTTAAGAAATAGGTAGGTTATACAGTACTATGCTTCCACAACTATTGCCTGTTTTTTTCTGGTTTTATTGATCACATTTTGTGTATCTTTTTCAAATGTGCAGGTTTCCTCTCCTGCATGAGCGAATAGGTGAGATTAAAACATTCCATAGTCTGAAGTCTCTGGATTTGTTTGGCTGCAGAATGGGAGATGATCATGAAATATTCCAACATCTAACATCCACATCACTTGCAAAGTAAGGCTAGTATTTCCTTAAAATGAAAACAGAAGATTTACTAATACTATTTGTGCTTTTCCTCCTCAGCAGCCTGATCCAGCTGTTTATTGGTGGTAACAATCTGTCTGATGTTGGCCTGCAAAGACTGACTGCACCCATCCGGATGATGCGGAAGGGACTGGACCGTCTGCAGCTCCTGGATGTTTCCTGTTAGTAGTTTTCATGTGGTTGTGTTGAACCAACGTATACAACCTGCAAAAATAAAGTTTTTCTTTCTACAGACAATCCCATCTCAGTAAATGCACTCAGATACCTCAAATGCCTCCCGCAACTATTAAAGCTTGATGTATCTGGGACCACTCTGACGGTACGATGATGAGGTTTGCTTTTAGCATCTGGCTGCAGGTAAATATTCTGACAGCTTTGTTTGATTTATACAAACAGCTCGACGCAGGATTGAAGACAAACATGTGGAACCTGTTGGGGCTAATTCATTCTGAGAAACCACTGGACACATTTGATCACTCTGGGTGTAAAACTGAAGGCTGGGCAGAGCAGGTAAGTATTTTCAAACAATAACTGCATAAAAAACAGCTGCCATACAAATAACAGTTAACTTATTTTCAGATTGTAAATCAGTGGGAAACAAATGGCTCACAAATGCCAAAACAGAAGAAAATCGAAGAGTCCCGGGCATCAGCGCTTCGCTTTTGTAAGTTTTTTATTTTATTTTAAGGGATTATTTCCACACATAAAATGCTTAAATGTCTTATTTTTTTCCTGTAGTTGGCAGGCAGAGGTTTATCAGAACTGTACTGAATGCAGCCCCACTGGTCAGTGAACGTGTGAAGGAGTCCAACGTGGAGAAACTGCATTTTTGCAAACCAGCAACAAACGATCATGTCAAGGAGAAACCGGTTTCTTCTGCGGTAAACCGACAAGTTAAATCTCCCTGTTGTAATTTCAAAAAAAGGAAGCAAGAGTCAAGCAAGTGTGACGCTTCTCATCAAAGTCCTCCCACTAAACGTTCAGTCTCATCGGTTTTTACTGCAGAGGACATGGACTTGTTGAACAGCTACTAAAGATTTGGTATGTGCCCAGGCAGCATTTCATCAAGTTAACAGTGACAAGAAAGTGTTTATCCTCAGAGGAAACAGGATTATTCCCTTATGCATTACAGTTCAGACTTGTTATAACTGGGTTTTTTTGGGGTTTTTTTTGTATAAACATGTTGTTTAGTAAATAAATTGTTGTATTTTGGATGTCTTTACTCCCTTTTGTGCAGTTTGGAAGCTTATCCAAACAGATTGAACAAGTATAAAGATGTGAGGGAAGAAAAGTGGATAAAAGGCCTCTAAAATCTTCCTGCTTTGAGTGTGCATGCTAGTTTGACAATTTTCTTACCTTCAAGTTATTTTTCAAATATGGGGCCTTCTAAAAACACACACACACACACAAAACAGTCCTGATCCCTCACAGCAAAAATCATCTCCAGTAAAAGTCTGCAGCTACCGTGACTTCAGCCTTGAAGCAGGAATCTGCAGAGGACGGGTAACCTTAGTTTGTCACTTGAACATCCACATTTATTCTTTAAATTTTAAAATTTAAACATGCTGCCTGAGGCAGTTTTTGATACTGTGCCATCCTTTCACTACAGCTACTGAAGGCATTATACAGCAGTTTTTTTTTTTACTTTAGCTAAACAGCTGCACTCTGCAAGACCTTTCAGAAGGCTTTGATGTGTAGAATCTGTGCAGTTTCCCTCAAAATCTAATTATTGGGAAGCTACCTGAGGGCAAATTAGTGTGAAAACTTCATGAAATAACACCCAAGTCAATAATAGTTAATTCAGTTACAAGTTATTACTTCTTTGGCAGAGGCAGCAGCCATTTACCGTATTTAATAATTGGCTGGCATTTTGTGAAATAGGCTAAATCAGTATTTTTTTATTCACTAAGGTCTGAGCTGCTTTTGTGCTGCTGTATCCAGGTTATGTGAATGTTCATTACTGTGAACACAAGCCTTCACAACCTCATTGTGGAGATAAAAGTGACAAAAAGCCAGTGTCATTCTCTCCAGTCTTGCATGAACAATTGGCTGCAGAGTCAGCAGGAAATTTGTGAAAGTATAAATAACAATAATTGGTGAGAAGAGATTTGCACACTCTGCACATGTTGGGGAAAAAAAGTCAAACCTTTGTTCACTGCAACATTATGCTGCAGATTCAAATAGAACCTTCAGTGCATTAAAACTTTATAGACTAACAAAACAGTAGCTTTAAAAATACTTTTACATGTTTATTGGCCTTCACAACAGATATTTTATTTAAAAAAAAACATACCCAACAATTTCAGTTTTTGTTAATTCTACTTTATTAAGAGAATAAACAGTGAAGCAGGAAAGACTTCAATTAAAAGTACAGAATTTACTGTAAAATTATCTGAACATCACTGCAATAGAAACATGAGAACAAACAGAGATTCTGCAGAATCAGCACAAACTACTTCATCAAAAAGTTGTAGGTTGGTTGGGGGTGAATCCTGCATCACTTCAAGTCACAAAGGGTTCAATTAAACATTCAACAAAATACAACAGAGAGCTATTACACAGCAAAAATGAAAGAAAAGTCCTGAAACCTTGTGGACTTGTACTGCCCTGGATAGACTGTAATGCCTCAATTATACCACAAATCACCCCAATTTCAAAAGCTTGAATTAATGTAAAGTCAGTACAAAATGTTCTGTAAGTTCTGTCGACACCACAAGCTGATCAGATCTTCAATCGGAGGACAAAAATTTTGACTAATGATTATTCATAGAGGAGGAAGTCTCTCCTGGAGTGCATCTTTGATTTCTAGATGTTGGACTGGCCCAGGTTGACCTTGGAAGGGAGTGGTCCTGCCTCTTCCTCTGTCCCTTTGGAGGTGATGATGAGCAGGGAGGATGATGGGTAAGGGATCAGCTTCTGTTCCTTCATGTAGTCCTTGTCACCGTAGATGCTCAGTTTCTAAAAGTAGAGGAAATCTTATCATTTTTTACTTTTTTCTTCAATTAAAAATATTAAAACAAAAGTAGAAAACATTCAACTATTATGTATTTTATCTCAAAGGGCTTTTTATCTATGCCTTACTTCATTCAGAGGCTAAGTTTGAAATTTGACAGGAAGCCTTTTTTAAAAACCAGACCTTAATTTTCAAGGGAATAAACAAAACTAAGAACTCGTGGCAAGGAACATCACAGGCTTTACCTCAGGAGGTACATATTGATCCACAGCAGTCGCCACAGTAGCACAGCAGATCCAGATCAGGACCAACACAGACAGGATCAAAGTTGATGTTAGGATCCACCCTGGTAGCCAAGGGTTCCTGAGGAGAAAAGTGCAAACAGTAAGCCTCACAGAGACAAGAACACTGGTGCTAATAGTGTCACACTCTGTCCAGATCAGCTGTTCTCAACAACAGGATATAAATTAAAAACGTATAAACAAACCTTGACAGACAGCTGAAGAAGTTATATCCATCATCATAGCTGTGATCACCAGTCATATCTCTGTCTCTCTCTTGGATTAGAGTGCGGTGGTATTCTTTGTAAATAGGACTGCTCAGCCCTGTAACTTGAAGATAAGAAATAGAAAAATTATGTGAGAAACATATATGCAACCAACACAAGCCAAACTTAACAGTGTAAAATAATCAGGCCTATGGCATGAAGGAAACTGAAGTGCATACAGCTCTTCTGTGGCTCCTCTTTAATTTCACTGTCCAATTCAAGTTGGGAAAAGAACTGTACTTGTGGTTCTGTCTGTAAAACAAAACAAAACTAGCATTATCAACAGTGTTGTGAGTAATTTTGATTAGCAGAATTAATTGTGCTGTGTACAAAAAAATGTCAGAGCAGATAATAGCTTTCCTGACAGTGGGAATAATACCTGGAAAATCACAACTTTTCCATCATCTGCCTGGAGGTAGAAGGTCCAGGAGGAAGTGATGAAGCTGTGGGCCTGACTCATTACATCATCCCAAAACCCTCTAACCAGAGTCAATGGGTACAGAAGATGAATCCTGGGCACCATGGTCTCCAACTACCAAGAAAAAAAATAAACTTAGCACGCTGTTCCTCCAAAAAAAGATGGGTTCAGCAATTCCGTGATCAGTGTACCTGCTCAACCCGCTGCTCAGCAAACGGAAGCTGATTATGACATCCAATGATGCATGCATACTGCTCATCAGCCTGGGTGTACGCTTCCTTGCAAGCTGCAGAGATTTGATATAATGACAGGTGGTAAAACAGGATTACAGACAAAGAACAACAAGTGCTTTTATTCTAAAATCCGGGTTAATCAGAACGCACAGACATTTTAGTGCTTTAGTCTGTAATGACAACAAAACTTCATCCTAAAGGTCTAAAACACTGTAAATAAATGAACTCAGATTTTATCTTACTTGATTCACACTCGGTTTTGGTCTGATTCAAATCGTCGCTGTCACGAACAAACTGACAAATGGAGAAAAGTCGACAGCCTCTCTGACAGGCATACAGTTCGTCCTCCTGAAAAACAAACCAAAGGACCAGTTGAATTTCTCTAGAAAACATCACATGACGCACTTTCGATAAATACCTCTAGCTGACAAAAGTTCACCAAATGACAAAGTTTTTTTTTAAAATGGCTAATATTTTCCGCATAGCAAAATTACAAAACGTTAGCAAGCTAGCGCTAGCAGCAACGACTTCCCCAAACAAAATGAGTACTCACCCGTGGATACGTGTGCAAACTGTATGTCATTCCACATGACTTATGGCAAGATGCTGTGTTTCCCAAAACGCTGTCAAAAACGTCTGAAGAAGCTAATATACACACCGAGAGGGCATAAAGTCCCACAACGTAAACAAAAAGAGACCTCGTTCCCATTTTGTCAGTGAAAACCCAAACAAACAACACGCTCAGTCCTTTTCCTCGTCCACCTTAATCGGACTTTGTTCTCGCGAGACTTACACGATTTGTTAATGGTATGTTTAAAGACACTCGGAAATAATTTATATTTTTATTTCTAACAACCTGTCAAAAGTGTGATCTCCCTTAATTTGGCATGGAATAAAACCACAAGTAGTGTGAAGTGCCATACTTCTTTGTTTTGTTTCATATTATAATTTATGTCTTGAAGGATAAGTTGAAATGGCATTGAAAAGATTATTTTTTGTAATAAATCTAAAGCTTTAAAGAAGTAGCACATAACCACAGTTATTCTTGAGATTAAGTTTGGCTTTAAACTTACAATGATTGTATTTGCATAGGCTCTTCAAAACCACCACAGCTGTTTGTGTTAAAACATTTTGAGAACAGGGTAAAAAACATTTTTTAAGTGTTTTTAAATTTGCCTGTGATTTTCCTACAGTCCCTGAAGTTATCACCACTCTAGTGTTGTCAAATTTCTGGGGGAATCTATTAGCTTCAACAAACATTTGATTTTTTTCGCTTTGCCACATACATACAAACATTTATACATAGTGTGAAAGATTATCACATAACTTGAAATGCGTTACATATCTTTAACTTTTATTTGTGTGGACCTGGCGAGGTAATATTTATTCTGGTAACTGCTAGCAGCAGTTAGCATTAGCTCAGACTTCAGGGGGAGTAGATACTAGATAAGATAAATTAATAGTTTTAATGTCAAATGGAAGCTGACTTCTCGTGTTTTGAAGATGGACAGATTTGTAGTTCGTCTTCCCAAAGGCGAAACACCCAAACAATCGAAAAGCGACGAAAAGGTTTATAAACAAACTACAATTGAATCCCTGCGGGTAAGCTAATCGGTAGTAATATATGTGAAGAGTTTCTGCCTAACAGATGAGTAACTCTCGCTTGTGTTTATTCAAGAGGGTGGTGGTGATTGAGGACATCATGCGCTACAAATCAATGTTGGAGCTGCCAGAACAGAGCAAAGACAACCTACTGAGTGCCCTGACAGAGCTGAGCAAGAAGATGCCATCCAGAGAGGTGCTAAAGTCCACTAAAATAGGTACAAAACAGGAAATGTTAGTTTGCTTTTAAAGACCAGTTATTCCTACTATAAATGTATTAAAGTAATTGGAATGTGTATTCTGTCATTTGATGTGTTGATGTACTTAATTCAGCAAACTAAATAATTCATTAAGATCCATAACAGACATGAATTGACTGTCCTACATAGCCCTGTGCTTCCTCATTTCACCATTTTGACTACAACTTTACAGCAAAGCAAGTCCACATTATAAATAACGCAACAAGTTTGTTTTTTGATCACTCAACAAAACAAACTACTGGTACTACAAAAACTGAAATTAGAGCAAATGTCAGCAGACCTAAAATATTCAAATTAATTGAGCGCTCACTGAAAATGCATCTATCTTCAGGTCACACTGTCAACAAAATGCGAAAGCATCTGGACCCTGAGGTGAGTTCAATGGCAGCAAAGGTTTACACCGACTGGAGGACTTTTATTGAGGAGAATCATAATAAGCCGTCTATTGAAGTACGCTCCGACAAACAATCTGAGGAACTCCGGACAAACGCACGAAGAATGCTGTCGAATGCACTAGAGGTCAAGGTGAGAAAGAACATCTCAGTAGTTAATCTGTTGAAATTGTTAAAACTGAACTTTCTTATGAATGTATTCTTTTATGTTTGTATGTGACACACAGGAGGATTCTGGTCTCATAGACAACATCGAGAGAGAAGTTTTTCACCAGAGCCGCCGGTTAGTCAGCAGTTCATACAGACGGACCATTAGAGCGTTGGTATTTGCCTTCAAGCACAACCCTGACGTCAGAACTGAAGTGAAGGACAAAAAAATATCCGTCGAGCAGCTGGTTTCTAAATACAAAAAGTAACTGGATAAAAAAATAGACTGAGCTTCAGACTGCAGCTTGTAAAAGTTTTTAATGCTTTCACAATTTTTTTTACTGTTTTTATCATTTTGATTGTTTTCTCTGAAGACGATGCAAAATGCTTTCACACTTGGTGGCACGTCGGTGGCCTCATACTTCTTTTTTACTGCGTATAAATTATTATTAAAGGGCAGAAGTGGTCATAATGAAACATGTTTCCTTCTTTTGGACTCAAAATTTGGAAACAAAAGTGTTAGAATTGTTTATATATATATATATAATTCCCCTGATTCACCCCCACAAAAAAAGTTTTTGAATTTGGTATACAGTAAATCAAATTATTTTGCATATTGAACAGAAAAAGGACTGGAAGTTCTTACTAAAGTTTTATTTTAAGCTGTAAAACCCCCCTCCTAGAATTAGATTAGAGTATTTTGATGTCAATATTCCAGTTATATGTTGATTTCAAGATTTAGTTTCTGTTCAATACTTTGTTGTGTAAATCTATGAAACTATGTGATCAAATACAGTAGCACCCCCACAAATAGTTCTACAAAGTTTCAACTCTTTTAGGATTTTTTTGATTTCTGAAAAATTGAGTCTGTTTTACTGAGATCATGGTGAAAGTAGTTAACCTTGACCACTTTTAGGGATCATATTCAGCTCCCTTTTGTGCGGTAGAATTGTGTAGTCACGCTCAAAAATAAACTCAACAAAACATTATTTTAAGTTGTTTTTAATTAGAAGGCATGGCACCAATGAAATAAGCAAAATAATTCATATTACATCAAAGTAAAAAAAATGGATATCTTGTTAATAATAAAGGTTGATTATACCACGATGAAATTATTTTTTATATTTTGATAAATAGTTATGATAATGTACACTCAAAAAAAATAAAGGAACACATTTAAAGCACATCAGATCTCAATAAGAGAGAAAAAAAGAAGCTGGATATCCATGGAATGGGTAATGTGGTTAAAAAGCAAAAGGATGCCACATCATTTGATGAAAGTGATCATCCTACAGAGGGCTTCATTTGAAATCAAGAAATTTAAACTAAAAAAATGATACAGCAGGCAAATCCAATTAGCTTAAATGTCATTGCAGCAACTCATGCGGTTCTCAGTAGTTTGTATGGCCCCCACTTGCCTGACTTGGTATCCTGGGGTATCTCCTCCCAGATCCTGACCAGGGCATCACTGAGCTCCTGGACAGTCTGAGGTTCAACCTGGTGGTGCTGGATGTCACAGAGATGTTCAGTTGGAGTCAGGTCAGGCCAGCATGGAGGCCAGTCAGCGCTATCAATTCCTTCATCCTCCAGGAACTACCTGCATACTCTCGCCAGATGAAGTTAGACATGATCATGCACCAGGAGGAGTCCAGGATCCACTACACCAGCAAAAGGTCTAACAGTGGGTCTAAGGATTTCATCCTGATGGCGGTCACAGTCCCACTGTTTATCCTGTACAGTTCAGTTCTAAACTGAGTGAAACGTCTTCAAAAAAACAAGATAAGTACAGTAGCCTTTAAAAGACGGGTTGAGCTTGTTAATGTGATTTTTTTAAAGGAGCACCAACCAGACAATAGCTATCACCATGAGAATGACAGCCAGAACACAGATGCTGATGAAGACAATATCACTCAAGTCATGGGGTTCGGTTTTCGGCTCGGCAACAGAACTGCTGCTGCCGCTCTCCGTCTGCTGGGCCTGCTCCTCCAGGCGGCGCTCCTCTGCAGAAATGATTGACACTGAGGCTATCTTACGCAGGGCATCGCACTGCACCTTATACTCCTGCACGTTCTGCTGCTTCCCATCAGAGAAATCAATGTAGAGCTTGTTCACAAGCATGGTGATATTCCTGTGTTTCTATAAGAAACCAATACAAGTTAATAATGAAATATGAATATTTAAAATCACAGTAAGAGAGAGAGAGTTACCTGGCTGGCGGTGCCACAGTTAACGAACTGGGCGAGTATTTTATATGAGGTGGCCGTTAACTGCGCTGTGCATGTTGGGTTTCCCAGGTAGATGCTCTCCTTGTCCAGCTGAGGTAAGGACTGCTGGGGGATCAGAATGGTGAACTCTGATCGTGTGCAGCTAACGTTTACAGGCACCACTGTGAAGAAGACGGCTCAGTCATTTCACTTAGATTTGCTCAGATGAACAGTAAGGATCTGCTTTTGGCGTGAGCAAATTCAGCTGGGATTTGGACTGCAAACACAGCAAGCAGCAGAGACTACTTATCTCAAACCTGCAGTCCCCACAGGATAAGTAGAATTATTAGTCAAATTAGCTCTCAATAAAACAGTACAAGGCCTTTTCTTTTTCTTTTTGGAAATGGATCACATTCAAGTACATTTACCTCCGAGATAAGAGGCTGTGAATCCTCTGTGAGCTTCAGTTCTGTCTGTGCTGAGTACCACCAGCAGCTTGTTTCCCTTGGAGACCAGAGACGGAGGGTGCTCTCTGCCACACCAGCGCCCCAGCGTGGCGTCTGACTGGCTGTCCCCATCATAAACCGCCACGGAGTCATAGTCGCACTCATCAGACAAGCTGTTGCGGTCCTCCAGGTCCATGGAGGGGAAGAAGAGTTTGATGCGGTACCCAGCTTCCAGGTTGATGCTCCAGTGGCAGTTGATGTTGTTGGGGTAAATGTTGGGGAAATGTGGGCTGCTGAAGTTGCCACTCACAGTTGACAAGACCTGCTGGCACTCACCTGTTCAAATGCATTTCATCAGTTAGACTTTATGGAATATATTAGAGCTTAGTTTTGTGATTTTATGTCAGTTTGTTTTAAAGAATGCTATTTAAAAAGAACGAGTTCTTCAAAACAAAGTGTTTGTTTTATAGCAGATAATTTAGGTTTATGGGAACTCCTTAAAAAGTTTATGGTTGCAGTTTGGGAAACATTACGCCTTTGTTTTCTTTGCTAAATTAGTAGATTTTGCGTTTTTATGTTTGTCTTCTTAATAAGCCTCAAAGGCTGCGGGAGGTTTTATGAAATGAAAACAGTAAATTTATGTTTTTTTATATAAATCAAAGAACATTCATTCTTGCATCCAGTTTTGAATGATACTGTTCTTATTTATGACATTTTAGAAATATTAAATATGGTTTTTGAATCATTAGATTTTCCTCCTATCTGCCAGTTGCTCAACAAAGTCAAATGGAAACAATCTGTAAGCAGCTAAAAGTCATTCTGCAGACCTTCAACTGGCTTCACGTCTGCATTCTGGCTCGACTAATCAAGGACTTTGACGCGTGTGTGTGTGTGTGTGTGTGTGTGTGTGTGTGTGTGTGTGTGTGTATTTCTGTGAGAAATTGAGCTGTGCATTATAGCTGGAATGTTTTTTAAATTTCATCCAAGTAAACAGACTATTATGTTTCATGCTTTTGTCTCTTTGATGTGGCTTGTTGAAGTCCTCCAGTATAACGTAATAAACTCAAATCCTTCTAACACTGACCAAATCACAGATCCAGTTGTTCTGTAACAAAAACCCAACTTTTTTTTCCCCCTCATTACTGTGAGTGCTGCTTTCATGGCCTTCAAAGCAACATAAATACACTTTTTTTGTGAACGCAGACCGTTTTAAATCTGGCAGCAATAACAGCGCATGTCATTGATTTCTGCTTTAACTGCACTCTGGTGCAAAGAAACTCCCAAACTAAAAGTTCTCACCTGAGTAATAATAAGCCTTGAACCCTCGTCCTCCAATGTTGAAGTCAGACTTGAAGACAACCAGAAGCTGATTAGAAGATGTGACTGTGTTGGGGGGTTTGTCTGCCCCACAGTATTTGCCGAGGTGTTGATGGCCGACTGTTGGGCCGTCAAACAGGGCCACAAAGTCAAAATTACATCCCTCGTTGTTTTCCAGCTGGAAGTCCAAGAAGACCACGGTGACAATGCTCATGTTAGACACACGGATTGTCCAGGAGCAGTCTGCATTGTTGCTGTACTCCTGAGGGTAACCTGGACTGGAGATCACACCTGATAGTCCAGTCAGGACACCACCACACACATCTGAAGAGGAGAGGAGGGAAATTTTTTGTAAACTTGCCTTGGCTGGTGTGGACGACCACAAAAGCTTTGTACAAATGCATTATCAAAATTAGCCATCAATGCCGTATTAATACATCTTGGATGAGCCTTTAAAAGAGTTCTATGATAAAGTTATTGTGAAACACAGCCCTGAACTAAATTTGACCTGTTAAACCAATAATCCATCATCCATCTGCTGCAACTGCAGGGAGCGGGTGCCTAACTCCAGCAGTCATAGGGCGAGAGGCGGGGGACACCCTGGATGGGTCGCCAGTCCATTGCAGGGCCACATAGAGACAAACAACCAGTCGTCTCACACCTAGGGACAATTCAGTCGCCAATTCACCTAACCTGCATGTTTTTGGTCTGTGGGATGAAGCCAGAAAACCCATGCGTGCATGTGTAGAACATGCAAACACGCAGAGAGGCCGGGACGCGAACCCTCGACCTCCTTGCTGTGAGGCAACACTGTGCAGCCTAGCCAAAAATCCAAAGCATAAATCCATATTAGTCTAACAGAAAATATCAATTATCTTTTTCTTTTTTTGCAAGTAAGGTTTTGCTAAAGATAATGAAATAGTATGAATAAAGAAGACATTTTAACAACCATTAAGAAAAAGAAGTTAAAATATAAAATATATTATTGTCTTTTAGTAAAAAAATGAGACAAGCAGAAGGACACCTTCTAGGTGTCCTTCTGTTAGGAGGCTAACCCTTCCATAAGAGAGGATCCTGAAGCATAAAGAGTATTGGTCCAAGCAGTGAACCCTGTGGAACTCCATGACTAACTCTGGTGCAAGAGGAAGATTCATTATTATTATCATGAACAAACAAATATAACAAGTTACCTTTTCTGTAGCCAACACTGAAGCCCCTGTAGGCCACATGGCGGTCTGAGTGGAAGATAATAGACATGACATTCCAAGAGGAGGTGAACTGAGGGGGGGTGTTGTCGCCACAAAATGTCCCGAGAAGATTCCCTTCATCTTCAGATTTGCCGTTGTAGATTTTAATGTAGTCGTAAGCACAGGTGTCGTGGTACTCCAACTGAAAGTGCTGGAAGCTGAGGAGGACGGAGGAGCCTTCTGGCACCACAATCAGCCAGCAGCAGTGAATGTTGTAGGGATAAACTCCTGGGAAGTTTGGACTGGAGATGTTACCGGACGGAGCAGAAAGGATTCCTCCACATTTTACTCCTAAAAGTTACAAAAAGGTCTCAGTAAAGCTCAGTAACAAAGGTACAAAAGAAGACTTCTGCTTATCTGTGACATATTCCCCCTTTTCTCCATGAAAACATTATAGAAACTGACACTGATCTATGGAGGCCCAACATTATCTATCTACCCGCAATATAAAACACCCGCATTATATCCAAGCAGTGCTCTATTGAAATAAAATGACGACTCACCTTTCTTAGCACAAGCCTTGTCAACCAGCAGCAGTAAATAAACGAGCGTGGCCGCCCTGAGACTCATATTGTTATTGTAAATTCAGCTTTTCTTAACCTCAGCTCCAGTTCTAGCAGAGACACACAACTGTAATGTCACAGTGCACAGCCTCGAGGTAATAGGACTTTGAAAAATTCATCCATAGCCTGAATGGGGAACCTGATGCCGATACCCACAGGCTGAGCTTTGCCCTCTTTGCTGAATTTTAATGACTGATACCCAATGAGCAGGAGAGGCTTGTCAGGACACTGTTCGGAGAGAGCTGATGCATTTTTAATGATGGTCACACGTACACAAACACACTCCAACAACCAGCTGGAAGTGACATTGATAAAGACGAATGAAGAGGATAGGAATTGTTGTTTAGGAGCAACGTATGAAATAAATGTGCTGCAGGGTAAAAAACAAAACCCTGTGTATTGATTTTCTTCACATGATGACAAAAGATAAAAGCAGGCAATGGTTTTCTTGCTCGTGTTTGTAAAATATCTATAGATTTTGATGGGAAATCTTAGTAAGTCTTAATTGGATGTGCGTCTACAACTGATTAACTTTTGGAGTCAACCTCTTTCAGGATGGCTACCACAACCAGCTGACTAGGAAAGCACAAATATAGCTAAAACTCAGACAGTTTCACAGATTTAGACCTAAAATTTAACAGGGTTCTAGCTGAGAGTCATTCAAAACATAATCTGACTGCTTACTGGTAAATATTTCATTTAATTTTGTCATATTTCATGAGATTGCACATAGCATTATTAGCTAAATTTGGCCAAAACAGCTTTTTCTTCATCATGTGTCAATAAGAGCTTAAATTAAAACTCCAGCATGAAAGACCTTTATGGTACTGGGGTCAGAAACACCAGGTGATCCTGATAAGATCTACAAAAATCTAATTTTTTAAAAATTATTAAAAAACGCCTTAAAGGAATAAAATAATAGATCTTTGCTAAATGGCTCATTAATTAGGTTTATGCATACTTTATCCAGCAGTAGTCAGGGTCACAAGTTTCTGAGACTTTTATTAAATGGATCAAAAGCTTGAAAACCACTAATATATGGAACGCATGGCCTTTAAATCTTAGTTTTAACCATGCAGTTGCATTTTAATGTACTTGAATATCATTAAAAATTCTCTCTGAGACTTGCAGCTGCAGCATATTCACACACACAAAAAAGAAAAACGATCCCATATAACAGTAATCCATAGATTCAAATATGTTGGTTGTAAATCCAATTTTATGAGGAAAAAAAAACAGTTTGTTTAATTAGACTTAAAATTGCGCTTAAAAATATAGCTCCATTTAGCAGTTCTGTTGTTATTTAAACCATATCCCAAATTATTTTCCATTAGCTTTATTCCATAATTTGATTTCAAACACTTCACGTTCAACTTTTATAAAAAAAAAAAAAAGAAAAGTTTTTGCCTTATGACTGACAAGCAAGGTTGTTCTGGACAAGGACACACTTTATTTAGTTTAATGCAAATTTTATTTCTAGTCTCTTTTTCTAAGAAGCACAAGCTGCGGTGGCTCTCAGACACATTTTGATATTTCATTTTTATTTGTCAAACATCATATTCTATAACTCACTGCCCTTATTTTGCATTCTTCTAGCTGACACATGCACACAATAACCCTGACAGAATGGGGGTGTATTACAAGCAGAGGTAAAGTACTCTTTGTGTAAAAAAAACAACATATTTTGCTGTCTGTTGCTGTGCAAACCTACTAGATGGTGCTGTTACGCTTTGAAAACAAAGAAAAATCACCACCGGCTTCTAAACAGTCATGGCAAGCTGCAAGCTGAAATAAATAGGAATGTGATTAAAATCAGTCAAGTGTTTTTTTTTTTTTTATTTTTTTTTTTGCACAGAGGTCTGTGAGACTAGAATGAACTGCCTTAGCTTTGAATTTTAATTCCGTCCTCTCCTAAAGCTCGTCATTGTTCAAGGATGTGGGGAACTGGGCAATGTGTTCCAGAAAGATACGGAGCATTTAGAGCAATTTAATCACCTATTACCAAGTAAATGCTCCAAAAAAAACAAATAAGGCTGAAAAGGAATAATAGTAACCTCAATAGCTACTAATTGCATTGGGATGTTCTAATTTAATAGGCTCAGAATAAAACAAATAAGAAAATAAATAAAAGTAAACAAGTGGGAGGCTATTACATTACCTGGCAGGTGTGAAACTGATTTCATCTACCTGTGTGTCGATGTGGACTCTCGACAGCTATTGTTTCTGGCAGGTTTAATACAAAGAGGAAAAATGCCAAACGACACGACGAGTCACATGACGTTTGCGTGCTTTCGGAAAACGAATGACACCTAATCAGCTTTAAAAACACCTTTTATCCACGTTTTACAGCATATAGGGTGTGTTGGGGTGATTTAACTCCTTGTTCTGATGAATTCTCTCAGCAGCTCCTGGTGTGAGAGGAATACATAAGCATAAATGTCAAAGGATAATAAAAAGCTGATGTTTCTGACACCCTCTGCAGCTTCACTGAGCATATTTATTCTGTTTTAGGAGTATTCAGTGCATAAGTTGGCACGATTTGTCTTGTAATACTGGTGCGTTTCTTAGAATGAGGGGTAAAAATACATTTGTACCAACTGATTAACCTTTTTCTTGTACGGATGCTTAAATCTTGTTTCACTCTGACTGGTCTAACCTTCAGTTTCCACTCTGCGCTTTGTTTTTTTCTCCCTCCCATGCAGAGATTTTGTGAACGTTTCTACCTCCACCATACCAAGGACGATGCTGTTATGTCATTGTGCTGCCAATTCAGGGAGCTCAGATTGGATTATGGGCCATAATGAGCTCAGCCTCCTTCTATAGTTATGAGGGTAATGAAATCTGTTATTCGAGTTAAGGAGCAAAGAGGAAAAAGGACAGACTTCCATTGGCAACTGCTACTGTCTACCCTCATCGGCATCAGGTGAAATAATATTTCGGAGGAGTTTTTGTGATTTGTGCAAATTTGATTGGAAATAATAATAAAACATCCAGAACTTGAAGCTTTAAAATGAACATCTTGGTGCTGCAGTATAACTCATGCTGCATTGCATTAAAAAAATATTTTGCATTCTGTCCTTCTCACATGATTTCTGCTTCATTGTTTAACACGTGTTAAGATGAGTAGCCACACCAAAGGACGTGTGGAAGCAGCTCATTGAATTTTCTTACTACAATTCACAGAATAAAACCCCAAATTAGCATCAAGTTGATGAGGAGGCGTCATGGATGAATGGCAGGAAACATAAGGAAGAACTCTAAATTATTCCTTCCCTCGGTTATTGGGGGGAATGTGAGGATTTCGGGATGCTGGCAGAGAAAACGTAAAAGTACCCAGAATGTAGTATTATGTTCTTCACTAAGAAACAATCCTGGACTTTCTCATGATGTTTGAGCAGCAAGAAACACGGCAGTCCTTTATAAGACGATATGGTTTATATTTAGACTCACAGCATCCTGTAGGTATGAGTTTTCTTTTATAATATCATGGGAAAATTCACCTTTGTTATTTTGATTGTCTTTATTGATGGTGGAGGCGTTATTATTAGCTCTGTTTTTTGCAGAATACAAACGACTTCCCAATGCATTCAGTCCCTGGAGATTTGAACACATTTATTTATTTTCTTATTTACATTTATCTGTCTTTAATAGTATTTAGATATTATAATTTCTCTTTTGAGACCTTTACAGAGACATTCATTTCTTTATTATTTGTTTGCTGAAAACTAGATCAGTCTAATGTGTTTATTTCCTCGTTTTTTTAAGTCACAAGAGGTAAAAATATGATGTCATGCAAGAACAAATGGGTATTAAATACTGTCTGGTGGGAAAAGGGTGCAGTTTATTGTTTAATGGTTTGCTCATGAGTTATTACTGAAAGTCTGTATTTTAGGTTCAGTTTATGTTGTGTTTTTTGAACAATAGCTGGTTTGATGAGTTTGCTCTCTTGCTCATCTCATGCAGACAAATGACCTGAAATTTCTACACAGAATATAATATATAAGCATGTCATTTTACCCAACATCAATTAGGAATAGGAAGATTTGTGAGCCAGGATGCAGTTTTCTGTCATGTGGCACAGAATGGAGGGCCTGATATTAAGACTCAGACACAGTGAAGTTAAAAATATCAGTTTTTTAATACAGTCAGTACGCAGTATTTTGATCATAAAAGTGCAAGATGAAAGGGGGAAATGAGCTGGAAAAGGGATCGTGCATGGAGTAGGGTTAAAATACACAGAGGGAGACGATGGGACACAGGTGGAATTTTAGGGAGTGGCAGGAAACACACAACTTGAAAATAAGACAGGACATTAGTACACAAAGTAAAACAGGAAGTACATAAAAGGTAATGCAGAGACATAAACTGAAAATATATTTAAAACAAAACCCTGTATCATTTATCATTAGTCAGGCAATTTGACACACAAATGCACAGATATTTTAACATGAGTTCTTTTAGATGTTGTTTATGAGGACATACAGTAGCTCTCAACCAGAAAAGAAGTTGTTGTTCAAAGCGGGTGTTAATCACTAGTGAGGAAAGGATGAAGCAGGAGGATCAGACCAGCCTCTGCAGTAATGTTGAACTGAAGAGAGAGCTGAGCTGGAGGGTGAAGCTAACATGCCAACCCTCACCCATGGTCATCAGCTTTGGGAAATAACTGAACAAACAAAGTGCAAATAGAACAAAATGAGTTTCCTCTGGAGGATGGGCTTGGGCTTCAGACTAGAGCTGCCTCTCCTCCACATCAACAGGATGGTTTGGGTTGCCTTCAAAAGGAGGTTTTTCAGACATTCCTTCCTGGAAGGAGACCCTGAGGTCAACCCAAGACACTCTGAGGGAATGTTACCTGGAAATGCCTTGGGATCCCACAGAGGAGCTGGTGGAAGTAGCTGGAGAGGACTCAGAGAACATGAACTGATTTGACAATTTTATAGATATTTAGACTTCTAATCAGACTTCTAAGATCATAAATGATCTGCGAAAAACATAAAAGAACCCTGTCAATAAATAAGAAACATAAATACGACTTTATTCTCACTCATTAGTACACCAGTTCGCTCTAATTCCTCCATTTGTCATCAGGCACAATGTAGCCACAAAGGACTATTTGAGAAAACACTGGCGCACCGAGGGATTTCACACAAGCTGCCCTCGTGGGAAGTTGATGAAATGGTTACGAGATATTGTGAAACATCTCCCCCCCCCCCCACACACACACACATAGGCTAAAATGCATTTCCATATTCCATTCCTGGAGACAAAACACATCTGAATCAGGAAGGGACATGTGAAGCATAAGATGCAAGAGCAGGGAATGGAATAATCTGAGCTTGGTGACCGTACAACCTTTTCGAAAATAATAAGGTGGCTGAAGTTGTAGGCAGGCGTAGAGGGAGATTGGCAAGATTTTATCACACGAGACCAAAGGCATATTAATCATAGTCTGGGCACATATGAGCACAACAGTAAGAAAAGAGCTCAGGAAAGGTTAATGTGAGGAAATGGATGTAATAATGTGCGGCGTTGGAATACTAAAACGGTGCCGTCGATATGCAGCCGTACACTGTCACGTGTTGCTGTATATGTGGCAATGGGAGGAAAATATGATGAAAAAAGTGTATGCCATCTGCCAAACAGCATGAATTCAACAACACAACAGAGCTGTTTGTGTGTGGGAAGCTCAGCTGGTTAAGGATGTCACTTTGAATCTGGCTCAGCCTTTCCTGCGTGACATCCACTTTCTCTCATATTGCCTCCATCTCTGTGCAGACAAATAATCTCAAACATCACCGTAATCAGCATCAACATCCTCCACTTCAGGCGCAGAATCCTTACCCAAACTTCTCCAGACAGAGAGAGGACTAACTATCTTCAGTTCCATTTCTGATTCATTATGGACGCCAATAATAGGACGGAGGAAAAAATTGGTACAAATAAATTCAAACTTGAGCGATTCTGCTCAGCGACAGGCCAGTGGGCTACAAGCTTTACGTCTCTGCTTCAGATTCAAAATCAAAGAGACTGTGTCCTCGTCAGCAGGCTGCAGAGCCAGAGATCTTCCTCTTTGTCTCGCGGCGCCGATGTCTTGGCAGCTGGCCGTGCTGCTCGTGGCGCCATCGCCTTCTACTAATAAATGCAGACACGAATTCAAAGGCCACATTAAAACATAGCAACATAATTAAGGCATTTATTCTCCAGACAGGCGATTTTGATAGCACAGACAGGGGGAAGAGACCTAAAACACTGAGAAAAGCCAAAAAAGAAGGGAAGCAAAGCAGAGCATATCAATGAAATAGCATCGTCTAGATCCCAGACAGTTTATCAGATCAGAGAACTCAGAACCCAGAATTATTGTTTCAGACAAAATCCTGTTTGGGTGTTAAAAAGTTACTTTCAGTACTTACTAAAATGATGCAGAGATAAGATATGGTGTATTTAAAAGTTTCCCTTTACAACATTTCTTGATGGGATTACTTAAATATATCACACAGACTGATTTATAAGCCCTGCTCTACATCAGTTGCTGCTGATTGCACCATTTTGTTTACTGCAAAAAATAAAAAGGGAATTCCTTTATGAAGGCTGAGGAAAGTTGGCCACAAACCACTAAGAACTCCAGAAACAAGAGTCCAAGCTAAATGCTTAACTGCGTCATACAACAACAAATGGGATGGGAGTCTAAGAAAAATGGACCAAACAAAGCAGAAACTGACAGACTTTAAGAAGCAAAAATGAAAATTAACAGGTTTATTAGGGAGAGGTCCTCACCAAGTGGAGGAGTTTAAATATCTCGGGCTCTTGATTTACTAGTCGATCTATGTCCCAATCCTCACGTATGGTCATGAGTTTTGGGTAATGACCGAAAGAACAAGATCATGGATACAAGTGGCCGAAATGAGATTCCTCCGCAGGGTGGCCGGGCTAGAGACAGGGTGAGGAGCTCAGACATTCAGGAGGGACTTGTAGTAGAGCCACATCAAGAGGAGCCAGTTGAGGTGGTTCGGGCATCTGGTCAGGATGCCTCTTGGACGCCTGCCGAGGGAGGTGTTTTGGGCATGTTCTGCCGGCAGGAGGCCCCCGGGTCAACCCAGGACAAGCTGGAGGAAGTACATCTTCACGTTGGCCAGGGGACGCAGGGGACTTGGCCGGGGAGAGGACGGTGGTCTGGGATGCCCTACTTGGTATGCTGCCCCCACAACCCGGTCTCGGATAAGCGGAGGAAGGCGAGACGAGGAAGTCGCTGACAGATTGTAAAGTTACACTTTTTCATCTACTTGTGTAAGATCATGTGGATTTCAAGATCAGGTTTTATTTTTAATCAACAAACAGCATTGTTCTTAATAACCTGGAGAAAATCTCTAAAACATTCATTTACAGGAAATACAGCATTAAATTAGTTTTGTTCTTCCCTAAATCATGTCAGAATACTTTGATGACTGCTCCTGAAATGTTGGTCTGCTCTTTCTTACCGTCTGTCCATCCAACCGATCTAACATTTTCTTAATTTTCTTCCACCAATCTGAGGTTTGATTATTTTTGATAAAAGATCCAGGAGCAGAGCCCAGACATCCCTACTTTTGACGCAGAAAAGCATCTTTTAAAGGAAGCTCATTTCAGCTGCTTGTATCACCACAAAAGACCAGAAAACTGCCCTCATTGTTGCAGAAAAAACAATCCATTAGTTCATCTCTTGCTCCATCTGAACCCTGCCTTAGACATTAGCTCATTCCCGACACCTCCAATAAAATTAGACACAAATGTGCTTTTTAGAATTTGTGACCTTGTGCTTAAGCCTGTAAAACATAAAAATAAAAAAACATTCACTAAAGGAGGTTTGTAACATTTGAACCACCTATCAGCCCTAAACTTATTTATGTTTCGGGAACTTTTCTCAAAAAGTCTTTGCATTAAAAACCTCATTCTGATTCTATATGTTTCCTCATCCATTATCTTTTAATAGTCATGTTTTTCAAAAAGCATGCTCACACAGAGATACAGCTTAACTGCAAGCAAATTTTACATTTCCTGAGCTCACCGCTGATTCAGATCTAAGCCTCGGGACATCAGCATAGCAATTCCCTTTTCTGCGGCGTGAACTGTTGCTGTAATAAGCATGTTTCTGGTCCACAACAACACTCCCAGCCTTCCATCACAGCACCGCGCAACATCAATCAGGACTGTGGGTACTAATGGAGCTTCAGTGGTCATCAGAGAAGGGCAGCCCACTGACAGATGAGGCAACTCGACACAAACAACTCCACGCACGCACAGAAAAACACAAACACACTCCCATCGGTCTACGTTCAAGTAATGATAACGTGCTTACAGCGTACAGTAAGAGTTACTGGCAATCCACCCTTCAAACCTTGAGAGATATACACAAAAGAGTAATAAAACATGAACACCAGTTATAGTTTTATTGCTCTGAAAACATTACAGGCAGTGTTCTGGAGCCAGACCATTTAGATAGACCTTATTAAACCCAGAAATTGGTCATTCTGGATCCCAGGAGTCTAACCGGGCCAATAGCTGTTAACCTTCTGTCTCTTTCACCGCCGTTGTCCCCAGAACTATTAATAACCTGGTGGGGATCTTTCTAAAATGACCCAGGGGAATGTTTTCATTGGTTCTCAATGAGGGGTTGATTATCTCCAACTGTTTATTCATGCGAGTTGGATTATTCCTCAGGAGGATTTTGGATCAGTGTCTCAGACAAACGCACCGAGTTTGTTGTGCTGTGATTACAAGTATCACACAAATTACACTTTGCTTGGTGAGCCACATCAAGTATCTGGGGTGGGGTGGGGGTGGGGGTGGGGGGGTTACATGATTATAGGTTTACTCTGTTTTTAGCATTGTTTTTGTCAGATTACTGCAAGGGAACTGATGGAACAGCAATGCCGCGACCTTAGGAGGTTTGAACATTGTGGTATTCAGTGAGAGGAATACCACGGATCTTTTGCATTTCCTCTGATTTTCAGCCGGTGTTGCCACCCCCTCATAGTCAGGGAAATAACTGTAACACTTGACCATCTGTCAGGAAGCAGTGAGCTCATTTGGATCCAAAAAGCCTTTGAGGCCATACGGGTCAACAGCAGGGACAAGGGCAAAGATTTACTCTGTTCATAAAAATAAAGTGCATCAAGTGAACTTACTGCACAAATGTTGATTTTGCACATTTAAGGATTTGCAGGTTACTAAAATGTAAATCAAATACCATAAACATATTCTAGAGATCTTGCACAGGAATAAGCAGGTATGAAATAGATAGAAGGATGTGGGACAGATCACCAATCCACCACTTAAAGATGAGTAACCAATCAACCATATAGTACATGCATGTTTCTGGATTGAGGGAGGAAACTGGATGACCTGGAGAAAACCCATTATTGCATGGGGAGAAAGATGCAAACTTCATGCAGAAAGGTCCCAACCAGCAGTCCTAGGATCTTCATAGGACCAGGGCTGGACTGGTAATTGGGCATGCAGGTGTTTGCCTGGTGCATTTTGGAGCTGATACATTTTTTAAAAATCCTAATCCATAAATGCATTTGATTATTTTCTGATATTTGGCTGGTTGGGTAGGAGTGACAGGGTCTGTTCCTTCAGTCACAAAGTGTATGATCCATGAAAGAGGAGCTTCCCCTTAAAAAGAGCCAACTCCACCTACACCTCATCATCTGCCAGCATGTTAAAGGGATACTCCACCAGAAAGTGATTTTTTGTCTATTGCCATGTTCTCCATAGTTAGATAAGTGGAAAAAAACAATTTGTAAACAGCCCAGCTGTTTTCCTGAAACGGCAGTACTCCTTTAGCAGTCTGGCAGTACTCTTTTAGCATTAGCTTAGCGTAAAACACTGTAAGTGAATGGTAACTACTAGCATTCTAGCATTCTAGTTACCTTCTAAAACATAAGTGACCACCGTGGCTCCAAGTTAAAGTCAGACAACTTTATTATGCAAAGTTAGCCTGTTAGCTTAGAGACACTGAACTCATAAAAAGTAAACACCTGTTCAGCAGGTAGAGGTGACTCTAATAATTACCTGTACTGTTGTTTTGTACCTTAAAACACAGTTGTCATAATTTAGTGACAGGTTGTGTTAGCATGGTGGCTCAGTTGTTAGCACCATAGATATATATAAAGGCTAGATGGATCATCTTGGGTTCGACAGCGTAGCTACACGGTGGCCATCTTGCCACTGAGAGCTAACGTTCTGCTCTCTATGGTAACAGATGGAAGAGTGATCAACTTAACTACAAACACTCATAACTCGATGAAAAATGAACAGATTTACAAACGGTTTACGCTCTTACAAACCTTATTATTACTTGAGATATGATACTTTTACAATCTATGAATTTTCCAGCCATTATCATTATATTTCAATATATATTCACAGCCACGTCTCTGACGTTTATAAAAATGGAAACCGTTTGAAAATCGGTTAAAAATTGAGCAAGTTAGAGGTATGGCAAGATGGCCGCTGGCGTAGCTACGTCAGGGTTCATTGACGAATAGCGCAGGTAATATATCTAGCCTTTATATATATATTTATGGTTAGCACTGTTGCCTCGAAGGTCATAAGTTCAAATCCCCGCCATGGCCTTTCTGCGTGGAGTTAGCATGTTCTCCCCATGCCTCCGGGCACTCTAGTTTCCCCCACAGTTCACAACATGCCTGATAGGGTGATTGATTGATAATTGTATGTATGTTGCTTTGGATAAAAGAGTCTAATAAATGAATAAACATTTTTTTATTTTGCAGAGAGAAATGGCGTCTGCTACGGCTTCAATTTTAGGAAAAAATACTCGAGTCACAAAAAGAAAAACACATTTTCAGCTAGCAGAAAACAAAAAATGTTTGGACGTAGAAAGAGGAAAAACCAGGGTCAACATTAACGTTTCAGCGACTGGCGTTTTGGACTGTGTTGTTACTGTGGCAGTGCAAATTCCCTTATCGGGGGGGGAGGCTTTATAGGGATCATAACCGACGGATGACAGTTCTGGGTCTGTGTTAGCTAGCTAAAGCTAGCTTGTTTGCAGATTACCTAATGCAGCTTTAACTTCTAATCCCACATCTAAAAACATCAGGGAGCCAATCAGCAGACAGAATCTGGTCTCGTTTAAAACTTCCAGTGTCAGTCAATTCAAAGGATACTTAGATATAACATCATTTTACATTTGTAACAATAACTTTAGTCTGTTGAGGTCAGAATTCTGGTTAAAGTCAGATTAAAGTCCGGAGTGAGAGCTCAGCTTGTAGGGATTTGGAGATTCAGACAGATCAACGTTTGATTGTTTCGACAGTCTTAATGTTTACTGATTATAAAACCATTAAATCTACATTTAAACCCCAAATCACTGCTGCTGTATTTGTCATCAGCTGTTAAACTTCTTGTGTTTCTGAAATCCATCCCATCCCCCTCCATCGTTCCACCCTTTTGATTTTTCTTGTGAATATTCCTGTAAGATCACAGCGTGAGGAAGTCTTTTGATCTAACTGATACATTCTGAGTCAGGGAGTGAAGGGTACTAAAACAGCTTAATCAAGTCTTCTCGCTGAGGGCCATAACTGTACTCTGTTTATGTGCCAGCGCGCTCCTCTCTCCTCCCTCTATGAATTTGTGTTGCCTGTAATATTTACTCCGCAGTAACATTTTGTGAATAATTAATTTAAACGCTGTCGCTTTTTCTTTTTTTTTTTTTTTTGGCCCAAAACAACACAGACGTCTAGACAGTTTATAGTCGGAGATGATTTACAAAGCTCTGCTTTTGATGCACGGATGTTCTTGCTGTGACATATATCAGCGTTTTAGAGACATTAAACAAAACACTTCAGCTGTTGTTTATGATGGTACATCTGAGACCGCTATGCCTTTCAAAATAATTTGAACAATTTGCAAAGCTGAGCTGATGCACATTAAATCAGGATGAGTTTTGGGACCTGTCGTTCCACCAAATGGTTCCAGTCTTGTGTTATTGGGAAACTGCCAACTTGTCTGCAGATCTATAAATATCATTGCTTTAGACACCTCTTGCAGAACATATTTTTTCATGTAAACAATATTTACCCAGGGTAAAAACAAGGAGGGGAATGGGGAAAAGTTCCATTTCTTTTGACTTAATCTTAACAGAAACTGCACAAACTTCATATTTTGAGAAGAAAAAAATGTTGTTTTCTTCTATTTGAATAAAATCTGTGGAGAAATTTGAAACAGATTTCCTTTAATGAGCTCTCCGTGAAGCCAAGATTAAAGAGCGAGAATTACATGTAGGGTTAAACATTAAAGGTTGAAAAAGCAACATGACCCAATGGGACTTGGTTCAAATGAAGCTCAGAGAATGGCAGCAACTTCTCTAAGGCAATCAGTAACACAAGCTAGTGTGTTTCACTGGGAGGGGGAGGGGGAGGGGACGGGAGAGCGTTGACCGCCAAACAAACATGTAAAAATATTTAAATGTCTCTCTTCACCAGGAACAAGTCAGACAAAATGACACAAAACAACTAAAAATGACAGAAAACAACTACAAATCCCAATGTTTTGCATACCCAGTGGTGTGTCTTTCTCTGATCATTATGCATCATCATTCTCTTCATGGATGCTTGTGTTTACAGTTTTAGTCATTCTGTCTGTTTTGGTTGTTGTGTGCATGATTTAGTGTCACTAAAATGTAATTTAGCATTTTTTTTCTGATCCTGATAAACAGTTTTTGTATCATTTTGTTGTTTTAGTGTCTCTTTTTGTTAACCTTGCAGCTGAATTGGTTGGTTTTATGTTTAGTTTGTGTCTTTTTGATCCAGATTAATGGAGTTTTTTCTTGTCTTATGGCCTTTTTGTGGAGTTTTATTACATTTTATATATCTAAAGTGTCACTTTTTTGGTAATTTTATGTTTTTGCGTGTTTTATTTAATTTATGCAACTTGTTTTTGCTGTTTAATACAATTCTGGAATTTAACCAGACACCACACAGCGGAACTATCAGTGTAACACATTAAAAGTAAAGGTCTTGTAAACATTTCCAGTCATTAGAAGTGTAAATACTCTCTCTGAGATATTAAAAAATCTTATTTTCTTTTAAAGCCTCTCATTTATTATTGCATAAACAAGTAAAATGTCATTACTGAACATGAATAACTCCTGCAGCTCAGTTCTTTAAAAGAAACAGCTGATTTTATTTGTGTTTGACAAACATGAGACATCTGGAATGAACCACCTTGGCGTACTACCTTTCCACTGCTACATCAACACCTTCCTAGTAATAAAACTCACTAATCAGATCTGCTTTGTGATTAACAAATAAAAAGAGTCCCTTAATTGAAAAATCTGTTTCCAGCCTTCGCTAAAAGACACACCAGATTTTTCCTCCAGTGGGATTTTCTTTTATCTCTGTTGGCGATCTATTTGGAGCATAAAAAGACATAAAAAAGGCAATTTAAGTTATTAAAAGTTATTTTCAAAGAGAGTCTAAACTGTCCATGACAGCAGGAAACTTGCTTTTCCCCCTGGAGTCATAGGATACATTGTGTGGCATAGACAAAACGCCCCTCGCATTAACTGGAGATTAAAGCCTGTCCTGACCAAATGGCCTTATTTACCCACAGATTCTGTTTCAATTAGCACAAAGACAGCTATGAAAAGACGTCCATTACCTCCCACAGCATGTTGTCGGCGGTGGCGGTGAAGTGGGAAGAACAAGAGGAGGAAGAGATTGCTGTCTCACTCCTCTGAAGAGACCCTTTTGTTCCAGACAGAATTGCCCATCTTTAGCTCTCAGACACATCAGCCATTTCACGTTTCTTCAAAGCGTGCTGCTATTTTCAAAGTGAAGTTGTGAAAGACTCACAATCAAGCTTTCTTCCTACGTCTACACACTGCAGGGTGTCTAAACAACAGCAGAGAAGCAGAACACGCTTTTTCAAAGGATCATTTTTGGTTTGTTACGTCATGCTTTTGCATTTGAGTCTTTTATTATAACAATATTGTCACCTGACTTGTCATGTCACTGTAAAATGTTTTGAAATCAAACTTTCTCTTTTCAAATGAGCAACAATAGGAATTTCATGCAGATGGCAGGAGGTTAAACAGCTTATAAGAGGGGTAAACGGGATCACTCACAATACGGAGGGATTTTCCTCACAAATCTCTGAGAATTCTGTCTAAAGAGAGGAATGAGACCCAGACGACTCCTTCATCTCACCACATACTGCAGAGTTTTCCTGTTGGGATATACTGCTACAATAATACCAACTTTTGATGGAGTTGGTCAGGATGCTTTTTCTGTAAAAGTCCTAAAAGGTGATGAGGATATCTTTCATCCTGATGAGGAAAGCACCGTCTGCCGAGCTTCGATTTATTTTAACAAACTCTCTAGCCTCTCTAGGCTTTACGTTGTCCCCGTAAATGTTACTAAATATTCTACTTCAGCTCTAAAAGATGTTTCATCCTCATTTTTGATGATTCTCTCTATATTACTGGCAAAATGTATAAGCAGCCTTGTGCTGGATTTGTCAGCATTGTCATGTGTAGAGGTAAAGAGCAAAGGACTGAGTACACATCCTTGAGGAGCCCCTGTGCTCAGTTTGATGGACTGTGTTGTCTTAAAGAGTCAGTTACTGCAACCAGACAAATATAGTATAGTATAATGATACGAGTGTTTAAGAGTCAGCTCACTATAAGTGCAGCAATTTCTTACTAAGGCATTTTCAATCTCATGCAAAAAGAAAAATTAAGGTATAATTTAATTCTGCTTGGCTAGACAGTCCAAAACAGCACAGTCCTTCTTAGTCAGCTCGTTGACTTCCTTCTTGTTCTTTTTAATGCTGCTACGGGACCAACAGACCACAGTGTCATAAAAAATGCTTTGCACACTTCAAAGGATGTCAGTTTTCTCAGCAGGTGAAAATGAGTTTGACTCTTTTCTTACAGAACGTCTGTCTTGTTTCTTCAGTCCAATCTGTTGTTGAGGTAATCACCCTGCTATTAGGACTCCCGCTGCATTCCCACAATCACAATTTATGATGCTCGCTTCTAATGTCAAAGAGATCTGGAATAAAAAGAGATGCTAAACAACCTACTTTAAATGAAACTAACATTTTAGATATTAAAAAAAAAGTAAATGTAACTAAAACCAACTAAACAACATCAGGAAATATGGAAGGAAGACCAAATGATAACAAAAATGGAAAATAACTTTAAAAAAATGACCAAAAAAAAAAAGACAGAACAAATTAGACAATGTAATGTATGAAAGTATCCAATGAGATTAAAATGATCTTTAAACCCTTAAATGAGATTTAAGATGAACAAAAACGTCAAAATATCCACTCAGAAATTAAAAAATGACATCAGACATAGGAAAACCAACATTATAGACTCGTCATTAGTTGTAAAAAATGTTAACTGATATTTTCAGTTTTTTGTTTAAAGTCTGTAAAATAAATCAAAAATTAAACTGAGGTCTAACTTTTAATAAAGCTCCATTTTCTTTAACCACCACAGTTAGGAATCATTTTATGTGTGTGGTATATTTTACACTTCCGCTCATTAACTATAACCCGCTGACCCTTATTTCTCAGGAGAGCTTTTTATTTTCATAAATTATTGGTATTTAACGCGTAAGAGAGCGTGTTCAGAGCAGAGAGGAGCCCCGTAAATGACCCTGTATGCACTCACTAAAAACTGGGTGAAGTTGCGTGTCTGCATCTCCATTTCTGATCTGAGTAAGATCATAAAAGACATACATGCTGTGCGGATGCCCTTTCCATCATGGCGGGATTTGCACTTTATGTCGCCTTTTTTTATTTTTGACTGACGGCATCGAGGGAAGCGAGGCGAGGTCACCTGCTCCAAGATACGGGACCACCTGTCAGAGCCTGCAGGTTCGCAGCTGATGATGTTTAGGATCAACATGAGGGCAGTGGACTTCACTTCAAGGGTACGCGCCTCAAAAACTCAATTGTGTTGCATTCATTAAATCCATTAGTCCTAAATTTTAAAGGGGCAATAATATAATTGACCTGCATTTTCTGCAGGAATCATCCTGCTGACAGATCTTCCCTCCGGGATCCTGCTTGTCAACTTACTTTTTAGCTGATGGCCCATATCTGCTTTTTTCATGAGCTTTAATTTAGTTTTGGTCAGTGTCCCGAATTCCCTAGCGTGAAATCACTCTCATATATGTCACATTACTGCACAGTGATGTCACTTTGAACAGGGTTTTCTCAGGGATAGGTGGTCCCCTGCTACCACAGGATGCTCAGCGAAGCAGGAAATTGAAAAAGGTGGAGCACTGAGTTTATAGCCCATCATCTTTATTAAGGCTTGTTTGCACAGACAGAAACGTAAGTGTGTTCATTTCACGCCTAAAGTTTGAAGTGCTAGCTGTACCCACTTCCTGCTTATCATCAGAGGGGAGCCGAGACAGATCAGCTGATTTTCGCCACCAGCCATTTAACAGATGGGGACATCAGTGAACATTATCTCAGCATGTGTAAATGTACCTGAAGTGAGGAGTCGACAAAATCAAAGACGAATTTATGTGGAAAACGTTGCATAGAAATTACCTCGTGATCCGGCAGAATCTCTGCAGATAGGTCGCTTTTAGAGAAAAATGTAGTTTGAAGACTGATTTTTCAGTCTCATTGTACATGCAGCTATTTTTAAAAAATTCAGTCTGCTGAGGAAAATCAAAGCAACATCTTTCTTGGCTGCAAACTTAAGAATGTGCAAAAAATACCCATAACATTCTCATCATGATTGATCTCCTGTGAGAAAGGTTAAATGCATAACATGCACACATATTCAGATTTTCACATTTTCCCTCAAACTGCAACTAAACTTGGGATTTCAAACTCTTTTATAAAGACTATCATTTTATGTGCTGTTTTCTAGCCGCCCAGCTTTTGTCAGGGAAACAAATAATCCCCTAGCTGTGAGTGATGCTGCTGCCATCATCATCTTTAACTAAGACTGACATAAACAAAATAATAGTCATCGTCTCCTTTTTTCTCGCCTTGGCCAAAGAGATTACATTTTATTTATTTGGAGCAAAAAACTTTTATTTTGTGTTTAGAATTACTTGTACTTTTTTAAATGCCATAAATTTCACAAATCAAAGATGGATGCAGAACACTTGTTGGTGAATCCAAATATTTTCTGTTTCAAAACGATAAAAAGTGTTTTTTAAAACACTATTTTGAAGTGTGTTTTTGTGCAAAAGTTAATAATTCAGTTCAGATAAATAGTTTATTTTCTACAGGACTGATGAGCCAATGTGCTGCTGCCTTCTTAAAACTGTTTGAATCTCCAAAATTTCATGGAGGTTCAGGTAACATTCATTTAATAACCTTCATGTGCATTTTTTATTTCATGGTTTGCAAGCAAAATGACCATATTGTCCCAAATAGAAAACGAAAATATTCATATACCGTAATATACAGTATATAAGGCTTTGAAAATAATGTAAAAATGCGGGGTCATCTTATAATCGAGGTCTAGGTGTTTGGGGTCATTACACGAACGCAACAGCAGAGGGCGCATGCTTTTTGTAAAGGCGGCAGCAACAGGAAGCAGCTCAGATTGCTATCGGCCCGGTCCGGACCGGCCTAAAGGTACAGGTCCACTGGGGTTTAAGATGCCCAATGGCCAGTTCAGGCTGATCCACTTCCAGACTCAGGGCAGCTGCTTTCGCAGTGAGTGGACTTCTGTCCAGGTGAAGGGAGAGACACGCCTCCTTCCCCTGGACACAGGTCTTCATGCAGCTGCACAGACTGGAGCTTCACGTATTATCAGTGAGGATGCAGCGCTATCCTTAGAATTAGTTATTGGAGGGGACACGTCACCTCCATCCATGCTACATGACCCATGACCTTCCCTATTCTCATGTATCTTCATTTGCACTACACACACACACAAAGAGAGAGAGACTTCTGAGCCCAAGAGAGAGCGTGAAAGAGATTTGAATGAACTTTTTTCTCATTTTTCCAACTGACTGCGACATCTCCACGATGGAGAACTTTAACCCCTGATTAATAGGCAAATATTAAATCAGTCTGTAATTACGGTATTATTTAAAGGACTTTCTCAAAAATTCAATCAAAATAGTTTCTTTAAAAAGTGACTTTAGTCTTTTTCCTGAAGATTGGGGGTGTCGTGTTATTTTCGGGGTTGTCTGTACGTAGCACTGCGTGTGCATTCAGTGTATTAAATACGTTCAGCTCAACCCCAAAGTGGATTGGTGCCATCTTAAAACAGTTCCAATCTTCTAAAGTTCACAACAGTTCAATTAAACATTATTTTATTAGAGCTGCAGTTGGTAGCACTGATGCCTCGCAGCAAGAAGGTCGTATTTGCTTCCCAGCTGCAGCCTCTCTGCATGTGTTTGCATGCAACACACTTAAAACTGTCAAAACTATTTCTTTAAATGCAATAAAATAAACTTTATTGTGTCATTCTCGTTGTTAGCTTTCATTCTGAATGAGATCTGACACAATCAGACAACTGCTTACTGTAACCTGGTGCAGTTAGATCACTTTGGCACTAACAGTTTGTCCTCTATAAAATTAGTGTCTTCACAATCTCAAGTACAAGATGTACCTGACAACTATTGAGAACACCGATCTAAATACTGCTAAAAAGAAGAGATTTTAATCTTTTTCTTTATAATTTTAGAAACATGATAAAAATACCAGTTTTTTAAACTTGTTCTTGCATTATATGGCAATGAAACAATATAGAAAATAAATAGTTTTCCAAGTCAACTAATTTACTGTGAAAGCCTTGAAAAAGTCAGCGGCAACCGGTAGATTCTGAACCCCGAGGTAAAGATGCACTTTTTCCAAGTGTAATTTTGTCTTTTCATGTTTGGCCTTTGAAGAATCACACAGTAGCATAGGTTACCAATGTCATTATTGTATGTACAAGCACAACACAACAAGCTTTGCTGAATTATTTTGAGAGTTCAAGCAAATGAGAGTTTTCCCCCTGTGCTGACTCGTGCAATATTAAAAAGCTGCTTGAAAAAACAAGACGGCACGGTCAACAGAGATGGAGCAATTTAGGAATACGCCTGTACATTGTTCACTGTGGCAAACAAAGAGAAAAAAAACATTAAAGAAGAAGCTACTTGAGACAAAAGTGGGTCATGGAGGAACATCTTAAGGGACTGCTGTGAAATTCTAAAAAGTCATTTGCTGGGAATTGGATTTCTAATGACGCTAAATGAAATTGGAGCTGTGAAAGTGTTCAGCGTGAGCCCCAGCTTCTACAACCCCAGTGAGACTCTGAGGCGACGCATGAGGGTAGTAAAGGCAGAGCTTATGGAAATGAATGGCACCATGTGAGATTCACATTTCATTGTGCTTTATTAAACTTTATTGCCGCTTGATGAGCCCCGGGGCTCTTAGGTAGGATGTGGTTACTTTACAGTCCTACTTCTTTATTTTTTAAACTATATATATAAACATTTAATTGAGCAAGCTGACAATCGGATCAGCCCGGAGGAGGATGTTAAACGCACGTGTCACGAAAATCTTTGCTGTTAAGTGTTGTACAGCGGAGTGAGCAGCTTTATCGGGGTGATAGGGCATGCAGTTAACTGTTATTGATTTAGAGATCAGCTGAGGTTAAATAGGGATTTGTCATGTGTGCATGTAAGTGGAAATAAAAAAAGACTAAATTTGGACGACTGAGCAGTGTGCATTTGTTTTAGCTACTGATGTTGTCAGTGGTGCTTGTGAATGAGAAGGTGATTATACCGATTGGACCTGGACCTGAATGTCTGATGACCTACAAAACTGTCTTCTGACTTAGATTTTACATGCTGATTTTCATCTGCTCTATTGAGGGATGGGTTATTCCACCTGTGTAGCTTGCTATCATTAAAAAAACATGCCGTTTCTTACAATACACCAAGGACTAAATGTGTTTCCAGTTCTTTTTGTTTTCATGCAAGGAGAGGAGCTCCATACGGAGGTGCACTTCAATCCTTTAACTTCTGCACCAAGTGGGGTGGCATGTAGTGGTGGTGGTCGGAGAAACCTGGTGCACCAGTGCATGGCGCCTCCGCCTCTGTCTGTGTGCCCCAGGGCAGCTGAGGCTACAATCATAACCACCAGTGTATGACTGTGTGTGTGAATGACTAAGTGTTGTACAGTGCTTTGGGAAGTGTAGAACTCTAAAAAGCTTTATATAAGTACAGGCCATTTACTAAGATAAAAAGCAATGAAAAAAAATGTTTTTTTGATTTTTTAAAATGTATTTGGGGAAATAAAGACGTCACTGGATCCTCCCACCACCAGCAGTGTGGGTGAAGTGTCTCGCCCAAGGACACAACGACAAAGTGACCCAGAAACATTTTCAAAACAGTAACACAAGAAGCTGATATGTTCAAAAAGGAAAAGAATGAAGCATGGATTAATTACTTACCCCTAAATTGACTTATCAGAGCATAATAACATCTCAGTGTGACATCATAGTACAATACAGTCACCATAGTATTATAACAAAGTTATAGTCATGCCTGTCAAACATCATCACAGCACCTGCACATTATTCATCCTCTTGTCAGTATCTAGTGAAAATCAGCCCAGAAGTGCAGCAGGTAGAAAGAGAATCTATGAAAACGAGTTAAAATTTAGTTTAGCACAGCAGGTTGTGAGACCAGGGTTCAAACCCTTGCTCAGGCCACGCATCGAAGTGTCTCTGGGAAATATACGGAACCCTCAATTACCACTTGTGTGCCATCCAGACTGGCAGCTCCTTAAAAAATGAGGATGGGTCAAAAGCAGAGAAACAATTTCCTCAAGGGGATAAATTATTATTAAATCTATTATATCTAAGGGTTTGATTCCAATTCAGCTCTCAGATATTTCCTCCTGTCAGTTTTACCTAAAGAAGTGCTTTTAGTTAACCATCTTGATCCATCAAAATCACCTCCTTTGATTGCAACGCAAATCAGACTTTAAACGTCTAAATAATCAGCTGATCACAATTAACATCCAATTTATCGTTTATAAATTGGCTCAACAAATAAATGCATGCATTTGTAAATCCAGTAAGTAATGCTGACTGTTCAGATCACATTAACATTTCTTCCACTCTTCACCAAAGCAGCCCGCTTTGCGTCTGAGGTTAATCCGGAAAGCAAACAACGATCAGAAGGCAGAAGAAGCACATTGATTATTGAATTGTGCGTGTATCCATTGCCTCGTCTAGACTTATGTCTGAGTTTCCTTCAGTTTATTTCCACCTCCCGCTCCGTATCACCACCTCGTTCTGCGTTACATAAACATATCAAATGCTCCTGACTGGCAACCCCCGCCAAACCCCCACAAATAAATAAATAAATAAATAAATAAATAAATAAATAAATAAAACCAGCAAAGTGGATTATCTGTGACTCACTCCAACATTCGTGAACACTTGAAGAATTTTCTAATTTGTTTGATTATCTTTGAAGTGACAGTCATGCATAGTAATCCCAATTTATGCTAATGTGCCGCTCCCTTTCCTCCTCCTCTCCCACACGGAGGATGAAGATATTGGCATGTTTTGGTTTTGACGTGTGTGTGTGTGTGAAATATAAAAATGGACCAGCGTGACTTTTAACTCTGTTCCGTGCCTCAGATGCTGCTCATTGGCCTAGTGGTGGAGCGGCTAATTAACAGGAAAAATAAAGAGCTTAGTTGCCAAAATCAACAGAAGGGCACAATCCAGATGCCAGCTGTGATCTAGAGGGTGGCTGCCTCTAGATTAACAGAAAGTTCATGAAGAGGACGAGGCGAAAAGAGGAGCTTAATGGCTGCCACAAAGTCACTCTCATGGATAAACCTGGGTTTGTGTTATTTTCTTGGCAGGGCTGGTGCTGTTGGTGATGAGTGGGAAGATATTAACACAAAACTTTGCCTTCAAACGCTCACACACTACAGCTGCTGTAGATGAAAGAACTGTGTAAAGGATTAATGCTGCATCCCATTTGCAACTTGTAAGTTCCAAGTCAGGAAAGTCAGCAATAATTGTATCCGTTGTCATTTAATTATTTGCAGACAGTTGTATTAGTGGACATACCGATACAGTGTCTGAATGTCTAAAAAACACATTATTATTAGTTGCTTATAGTAGTTAGCCTGCAGAGCACATCAACTAACCAGCTGAACAGCTTTTGCTACTTGCTGCTGGAACACTGTGAGGTTAGGTTCATTGTGATTTCCAGATCAAAGTTCTGACATTCGAGGCAAATGGAAAGCAACACAAACCTCAGCAGCAAACTGACTGTGGGAGTCGGTGTGTGAAAACTGCTGGACATCTGACCAGCTGAAGTAGAAGCCAGGACAAATGACCATCCCCTCTAAAGGCTGGTTCCAATGTTTTAGAACTGGGGCATTTTACAGATACATTTTTCCAGAAGCTGTATGCTCAGATATTCATGTTTTGTATCCATTTAGCTGTAATTAGTTTTCTGCTGCCTACAAAGCACCATTATTGTGTGTTTGTGGAGCAGTAGGCTTTCAGTGCCATGTTTCTGGTGCGCAGAGCTTGTAAACAGTTGGTTTCACTGTGAAACAGAAGATAGTAAAGAGACAGTTTATCTTTATATATGTTGATGGTCAAAATGTGTTCAGTAATTTTTTTAAATGAACCATAAGGGTTTAAGTCCAGCTTTAAACCAGTAATGTGGCATGTCAGATTTTTTGCTACCACTTTGCAATAAGGATGCCTTTATAAATGCTTGTTACGGTCCCTGTGTTTTGGGCTGAGTTCAGCACCCTGGACAGCGCCTGTCGTCTCCTCCTGCTCTGGTTCTGTGCTGACGAGCTGCTCAGCTGAGCCTGATCAGCAATCAGTGGCTTTAAAAGGCAGAACTGATCACCAGTTATAGGGAGTTCGTCGAGAGTGGCATAGATTTTAGAACATTGTTGAGACATCTTTACGACATCCAAGGGAGTACTGAGGGGAGACAGGAACAGGAAGGGGGAGGTTGTCCTCACCTGACTGAGGATAGGACACACAGGGCTGAATGACTCACTACGTAGGAAAGGTAAACATCATAATGGATTGTGTCCTTCTGTGTGCATCTGGAGACTGTGGACCATGTATCGCTGGGGTGTATAGCACATATGATGCTGTGAGATCAGATTTGCTGGCACAATTATAAGGAAAGCCTTCCCCTTACCGTAGATGCTTTGCTGGAGGGAACATCCCCCCTACTGCATGACTTACTATTTAAATACCTTAGAGAGACTGGACAGATCAGTAGAATTTGAATGGTTTCTCTCATCCATTTTCTGACTCACACTCCAGTTAGGTGGCGGTTGCCATTAAACACCACCTGAAGAAGAAGAAACCGTTCTGGGGAGCAGATCAGTGCTGTTTCCCCCTTGGTTCTGGCTCCGTTCTGAGATCTTTATTGCCCGTGTTTGTAGTTTAGCTGCACCTTTAGAAGGCTGCTCATTTAGACGGCTGTGTAGTCCTTTGTGTAGCTGGGTGTGTGTCTCTAGTCTTACTTTATATCCTTGTTTTATTCCTCCTTCGCCTCTTGGTCACCTTTAGTTATTGGTATAGTCGCCCCTCTTTTAGTTAGTATTTGAAGAGCGCTTTTAGTTAGTAGTTTATAGTAGTTTTCCACCATGAGTTGCCTCTGGCGGTTTTGTGTTTATTATTATTATTATTATTATTATTACTATTTACTTAGTGTTTTCCCTTACAGGTGATTTTTAGTTAACTATTGAGACTTTTTGTTTTGTTATTAGCCGTGTCTCTTCCAGACTCTTACTTTAAAAAAACATTATTTATTATAACTAATGCTTTGTTTCCCGGCTCGTAACAATGCTTTATAAATACATTATAAATAACTTATTGGGTAGTTTATAAACACCTAGTATTTGTGTTATTAGGCATTCACAAACTTACAAGCTGCTGTTACACAAGCTCACTATTTGGCAAGCTCAACACAGTACTTTTGTTTAATTAGTAAAGTTTTTTTTTTGTTGCTAAATGCTCACCTTACTTTATTTTGTTTCATGCCATTAATCATTTTAAGGAGAAGCTTTATTGTAATATTTAAACCATTATTAATGAGTAATGCACATTTGAGTTACAATAAATGTCGGCTCAATATTTGCCAAGAAACACCTTTTTTATTAAATCGCTTTGCAACTGCATTTTAATGGTTGGCAATGTGTTTAAAAACAAATCAACACATAAATCATTTATAAATCATTTATTAGGGTCCCCTTGTTGTAAAGTGGTTCAGTTTATTTTAACACCTGTTAATTCAAGCTGCTCATCTACAGCTGCATGCTTTCTCATTAGAAACGACTTTCAGAAAAATCTTTTTTCCTGAAGAATGGCAACCTATGGACAGAAGTTCAGCAAATATAGCAATGCAACACACTAACATATAGGAACTCCAGTGAGAATGCTGCATCATCACTTTGCCTTGAGTGTGCACTCTTTTTAATGTAAGACAAAAGTTTTCACAAGTTTTTGAGTCACATTCAACCATTAGCCAAAGTGCATTTATTGATTTGATATTTTCTTTGTCCTTTTGATCAGCATTTCTTGGTGCGAGCTCTGACTCCCAAACCAGATAAACCAGAGCCTGCTTACTTAGCTTTTACATTTTTTTTTTTATTGAGACCATCTCTTTACTGTTGCGACCTTAAGATGAATCATCCTCCAAGCAGATGGAAGAAGCAGGACCACTTGGAAGCTGAAATTATTAATAGTCAGTGCAATTAAACCCCCTCTCTACCTGCTAGAGGAGGTAAATTACTTTCATTTTTAACTGTTTTGGCCACAAACATCAACTACAAACCTGCCAAGATGGATACCTTAGTGATCAGGAATTTTCTGAGAATCTGGCTGCTTTCAGGGTAAAGAGACATCCCCCTGAGTCCTGAGTGTAAATAACATATGTTTTTATGTGCTATTTATAGACAGGCATTGTTTTAATAGGAACCATATTTCCAGTGATTTAGAATAGATTTATGTGTGTGCAGACCTCCAGGTTTCCAGTCCCTGTAGGCATGCTAACTGCTTTCGTTCTCATATGGAAAACATGTTACAGCTTATGGTTGCAAAAAAGAAGCATAGCTGCAAACACAAATGCTTCTGCCAACTGTTCATAGATTGTTGACAAAGCTAAAGTAAAATATGGCACTGTTTTTTTTCTTACTCAGCCAACTGTCAAGAAGACAAACCCACAGGAACAACTAGTTCTATCTGGAAAAAGATAAAATCCTTTATTTTAGTGAAACATTTATCTCGACCAGATCAAAAGCCAAATCAGCATCAATCAAATGACTGTGCATGATTGTGAAATCCATCATCATGTAATATATTTTGATTTTGAGCTAAAGAAGCTAAACTAATATAAACTGATAATAGTTCAAGGAAGCATTAAAAGTCAGTTTGCGTTAATTAAAATATAATCCACAATTTTTACAAAAGCACTGTTTGTGCAACAAGCATCATCCTTCTGATATCCAAAGCTTAAAGGCACACTATATAACTTTTTCATATTTTAAATCTTTCCCTTGAGTGTGTGCTAATATGACCCTTTACAGGGTTAATGAAAAGTCACTCAGCCCCACCTGCTGCATGTGTCTAGAATACCATATTTGCAACTTCTGAGTCTCTGGTCCGGTGCCCTGAAGTCTCACAAAGTCACGTATCTCACGAGGGTTAGGCTAACCCAATGTGGCTAGCTGTTATGCTAGCACCAAAGTGTTTTTAGCTCATGATTCCTGCATTTATTCAATCTCTCCCTGCTTGAACAGCTGATTTTCTTAGAATGAGTGATGAACCGCTCCAGTAGAAAGCAGTGAAGGCTGAGGAGACATTTCAACAGTTAGATTTAGGGGTTTCTGAGCAGAGGCAATGCTAACATTTTGATGACAGTGACTTAAAATGGACACTAGGGGGAGTGAAAAACAAGCCAAAACTGCATAGTGTGCCTTTAAATAATTATATGCAAGAAGGATAAAATCTGAGGGTTACTAATATGTAATTTAACACAATTAACACCCAATCCCTAAAATAATGATGCTGTACTCTATAAGGAAGGATGAAACATTCAGCAACATTTTCCTGAAATTATTTTGAAATTAAGTAAATGAGAAAGTCAGATTTAAAGTTTGAAACAAGTCCTGCCCAGCAGACTTTAGGCATTATAGCTGTTATTTTATAAAGATAATAAGATGGGATTTTCTCCTAGTAGATGGTGTTGTCTTCATACGGGCAAACTGATCCCAGAACAGCTCAACAGGGTTCAGATCTGGAAACTGTGCCGGCTGCTCCATTACAGTCAGAAATCTGTCTGACTGCTTATTCTTTAAATATCACTGGCATGTTTTGGAGACAGGTTTTTGGTCAATATTCTGTTGTAAAATTAAATTGGCCCAAATCAAATGCTGTTGCTCCTCCTTCCTAAAGATCTAATCTGTCCCATTTTACCTCCTCCAAAGGACACCCAGACCATATTACACATCAGCAAAAGAGGTTTCTACTGATCCGTTTATAAAATGATTTACTTGGAATAGAGGTCAAAGCTGAATATTAATGCAGATGACTGATAATAAGCCACTATGCAAAAATGTAGAGTTTTAAAACAATTATCCAATCAATTTGAACAGTTTGTGAAATAGAAAGAGTCCAAACCTTGCAGTGACGTGCATCAATTTTTGTAAAATCAGTTTCTCTTTCAAGAAGTATAATGAGTCTGTTTAAGGGAGAAAATCAGCAAATATAGTTAAAAAACACAAACTGAAACAAAGAGGCAGAACTGTAAAATCATTCTAACATTTCAGTTGTTTTTTTTATAAATGTGCCAAATAATCACAAAAAAAAACAAGTGTATGAACAAAGAGATGGATGGGAAAACATCACAGCAGTTTTTTTAAAAGCCTTGTTTTTCAACATGCTTTTATTATTTTATGCATTTTACAGTAAAATCACATAAAACTGATCCCCACCATTGATTTGATCCATTATATTTTAACATCTAAGTGCCTCTGCCACGTGATTTTGTGTGTGTGTGAAACAGAATCCATAACTAAGATCTCTCTTATTTTTCCTCAGTACGGATAAAGCTGTTCCCGTCAGGATTAGAAGTTGGAACTGAATTATTAAAGAGTAAACGCCAAAAGAAAAGAAGAGTGGGAAAAATCCCCTACAGGGGAGCTAATAAATTAATAAATAAACACAAACTTTACTAAATTAAAGTGCTAGATTCATTACAAAGTGAAGCGTCATATTGTTGCCTGCTTGGCATGCCTTTGAGTCAAACGCTGCGTTTATTTCTGGCAGCAGACATTCCACTTTACTGCAATTAATATCAATCTCTCTGCGCATTAACATGCAATGCGCGAGTCTTCTTTTGTAAGTAGAGCCATTCAGAGAAGTGAAACTGATGAAAACTGGTGAATATTAGCTACCTCTGGCACATTTACATTCTTTTGTTGATTACTGAGCAGAGTCCGTGGCGCTAAAATAAAATTATAGTCCCTCTCAGCGATGAAAAATTACAGCGCTGAGGAAAGAATATTAACAGTCTTGTTTTGGAAAAAGTTAAATGAAAGGCTTGATGAGTGAGCTAGCTTGCTTTTTTCTCAGTTACCTGTCTGTCAATAATAAGATCAACACTCCACTGGATGCTTTTGTTGAAATTTTTGCAGTAAAATCTGATAACAGCAGATTAATTTCATGTTGTCAAAGATAAATGGGTAAAAAGAATCATTATGTTTGCACAATTAAAGAGCTAAACTGAATTTTAAATCCAAGCAATAACTATTTTGCCATCTGCACCAAGATTTGAGTTGCAATATAATTAAATTAAATATGGATTATGCACCTGTGTCTATTTAAATCATTTTGAACCAAAACAACACGCATAAAAGAGTGCAAACTAATACATTCAAACAGGTCTAGTTAAATAGTCATGTTGAGGTAATTCTGTTTTGCACAGACTGTTTTTTTTTAAATCAGCAATTGTAATTAGCAGCAAAGAACCTGTTCACATGCGCAACTGGAAAAATATCCCAAACTGTAGCATCTGTGCTCGCATCAAGACGTCAGTCAAAATGTTTCGCCCTTGAATGTGAAATGAGCAAAGTACCTGCAATCTCGCTTCACACAACTTGATCTTATTTTGAGTGCAAATGTTTGCAAATTGCAGGAATAGTGCAGGCTGTGCATGCAGAGACATTCATTTAGCCCAGACTTACCCATGGCGCATTGTGTGAATTTATTCATACTTTACTGAAATAATGCTAATTATCTTATTTTTATTTTATTACATTCTGTTGCGTTTCTTATAGTTTGCAACAAGAGATTTCTCATTTGTGGTCTTCCAAGTGTAATGTTTGGTTTTAGAGGAGGAAGACATAAAGCAAAGATGTGGACTTATGGGTAATGGCAAACGGCTCCACAGGTTCATTAGTAGTCAAGCTGAGTAAGGCTGTGGTTCTCTGTCTAGCCTCCCCATGGCTTGTCTGAGAAGAGAGCTACACTTGATATGATGCAGAGCACTGCGCTCTCCCTGCTGGCATTACAGAGATAATGATTGCTTCTGAAGATATTTATAAAGTTAAACAAACCTTCTGTTTCACTGGATTGTTCAGTTTTCAGCGGTTTGCTGTTATTTTCACGGCCTCGCTTCACAGCTCGTCTACCGACGTTGGTGTGTTTTCCGACCCCGGGAATCTCGTCCAGCTAATGGCGACAACTCAGCCTGAAGATGAAAGAGGCCCATTTCTCAGGTGGTCCACTATCGATCAGACAAAGGAGGCACATATTCTATCTTTATCAGCTCTAGCAGACATTTCTAACAACATGTAAAGAAACCTTTGGAGCACATTTGATGTTAGATAACACCTTTTGGTTTGAGAATAAAAAAATCAGACATGCTTTAGTTTATTGATTCGCCCTTGTTTTTAGAAGCAAACATTAACATTTTAACATTAAATTCATTTTCGGGTAACCAGAGGGCTTATTATTTTAGGTTGTTTGTAGTGATTTTGAAACATAAAAGGATGTAAAGACGAGAGATTCAATGCAAACATTACAGCTGTGTGTATTTGTCACATAATTATTTATGCAGCATTAATCAAAAACATTTGAATAACTACTTTTAAGTTGCATTTTAAAAATATATTAATAATGAAATGTAACTAAATCTGATGATGAGTTATGCTTTCTCATCGTTTAATGCTGACATGCTGCCAGAGATACGTTGATGCCCTTGGATTGAATTACTTTAAACATTTTTTTACATGTGTGTATGAGACGGCTTTCACTTAAAACGGAAAGAAGGAGGTTGCACAGAAACCGGACGTCGGTGTGTTAAGTGTGCACTTTACAACAGCAGCTTTTTCCCAACTCAAAACACACATTTTTGCTCATCAACCTGCAGGATATGAAGCAGCAGCCTTACTCCAGAATAAACTGACCTCAGCAGAAGCAATCAGAACTTTGTCAAATGCTGCAAGACTTAAACAGCAACTGATCGCTGCAGCCCTGAGTGTGGACCCACGTCTCTTCTCTGCCCCCTGCCCTGTTCTGAAACACTTAACAAACAGTGCGATGATTTTATTAAACTTACAAACCATACTATAGTTCTGTGCAGATGTAATCTCGGGTGCAGCTGCCTGACTCTACTGTTGTTGTTTATCTTTAATCGACAGATGAATTAACATGTAGAACCATGTTGGTATGGCATTAACATGCTCCCTGTTAGAGGCAGGGAGAAGAGAGGCAGCGAAGATAAGGTCAGCAGTTAAATATTATCAGTAGCCCCAGGAGAGAAGCCTGGATGTGTTGAAGGGGGACGGGGAGATAGCTGTTGTGCTTAAGGGCTCCATAAATGCCAGTCAACAAGTAATAACCAGGGGTGTCAAACAGCTGAGGCACTTTTTTCTAGGAATTACAAAAACTAAAACCAGGATAAAAACATATATCAATCTGTTATCAATCCTAAAGACATCTCAGGGTGATTTATCATCAAAGTCAGCTCTGTCTGTTTAGTTTCTTAGCATCCAGTTAAAATACAATTCAATGCAGACAGAATGAGATCCTAACTTGAGTAATGTGCAGGATGTCAGGCAACAGTAGAAAGAACTCTCCTATAATGGGATGAGACCTCAAGCAGAACCAGGTTCAGGACAGGTGGCTGTCTGGACTAGAGACACAGGAGGAGCAAGAAGAAGCGCGTGTGCCTGGCTTTCACCTCGTCAGGTTACGCTGTGTAAGGAGGGCTTTGCAGCTTCTCTAATGGGGGAGTATTATTCTGCTCCCAACCTCCAGATGTGAACCTATTTGATGTTGTGGAGAGGAAAGCACATGGTTCAGAAAAATACACTAATAGTTTTGGAATCTAAAGCAGTATTCAGTTTAGGACTGAATATTAGGCACAGCTGATTAGCACTGTTGCTGCACAGTGAGAGGGTTGCATGTTCAACAGGAGTTTGCTTTTTCTCCCTGCATGCACAGATTTTATAGGTTTATATCTAAATTGCCTCTTATTAAAAAGAAATGGCAGTTTATAAAAATAGTTTGAGATTTACTACAATAGTAATAAACTATTTTAAACGTTTCAGATGTTACAGTGTAGGTTTGAATGCTTGATACTCTTAATGTGAAGGATTGAAGGAAGTTCTGTAGGTTTTCCCATGGATGCTGAGGGGAAAGGAGCCAAAACGACTTCAACTCCTATCAATAAAATGCCTTTTTAGTTTTTTAAAATTTATTTTCTCTCTTGGTGAAAGCACACCCATAACAATTGGTTATGATATTAAAAATGAAACAAATAGTTCAGGAGCACAATGAGGTTTGCTTCCTCTGGCTATTCTTCAAAATTTTCAGGAAATAGTATATTTTTTTACTAGAAAACTGTATTTTGACTGTATCTGGAAACATTATATTAACTTTTTCCAGGACGTAGTTTTTAAAACATTTTCCAGAAATTATATTAGAAAATGTTTCTGTAAGTAGCCATTTGAATTTGTCTGGCATTAGTATTTTGAATCTTTTCTTAAAATAGTGTTTTAACTTTTTTCTGGAAATGGTATATTGACTTTGTCTGGAAATAGTACTTAAAACTTTTTCTGGAAAAAGTATTTTGACAATTTTTTAGAAATAGTAATATTAACTTTTGTCTGGAAATAGCTTTTCAGTTTTGGGGGGATTTAGTATTTTGACTTAGAAGTATGGTTTAACTTTTTATGAAAATAGTATTTTGACAGTTTTCTGGAAATAGTCGACTTTTTCTGAAAATAATAGTATTTTAATTTGTTCAGGAAATAGTATTATGACTTTTGTCAGGAAATAGTAGTTTGATTTTGTTTGCTTCAACATTTTTCTGGAAGTACTATCTTGTCTTATCTCAGACATCACTGGCCTCCTTGTTTATATTTCATCTCGTTGGTTCTAATACTCATATAATACTGTTTGCTTGGACTCAGCAGTTCAAACATCTTTAGTTGTTTTGTGAGATGGTTTCTTAGATTTGTGTCTTTAGTTCGTCTCTCAGAGTTTTTCAGTAGGTTGAGTTACTCTAAACAACCTGAAAAGGCTTCGTTTCGTAATGGACTTTGGGTGAAATCAGGTAAAAATATTTCCAAACTTGCTTTCACTCTTACACATTGAAAAATCTGAAAGCAGCGTCAGTGTGAGGCTCGGGCGTCTTTACAGAGCGTTGTTATGCAGTGAGATGAAAGTCGCCCTGATCACACGTGTTCATTTTGTAGGAACATAACAAGAAAATGGAACAACTGAAGTTCTGAAATGTGGCAGCAGAGGTGATCTATTTATCCATCTATATTCCTGTTAATACCGGTCATGTTTGTTTTTCAATCATCAGGGACACCCATTCCATCTTGTTCACAGTGCCATTACCGGGCAAAGCCCATAGTCTATTTCCTAAGTCTGCATCACATTCTGCAGATCTCTCTAATAAACACAGGTCAAATAGCCTCCATAAATCATAAAACACAGCACTTTCACTGCAGCTCTACTGTAATGGAACAAGGAGCCAAGATAAATTGTTATTACTGCTCCTGTAGCAGGAACCACTGTGGGAAAAAAAATCAATTGTATAATCACTCGCAGAAGAGAGGAGGAAAGGGCGACATTGAAGTGTTCCTCCATTTCAGGTTATTCCTCTCATACAGGCTTAGCGGTGCGAGCAGCCCGGGCAAGGGGCAACCAGAGAGCAAAACGCTGGGAGAGAAAAAGATTCATACAGAGCAGCTCTCATCCAACTCTCACCCACAGATGGAAACACAGGTATGAGACTCTTTGTAGCTGCCATTACAGTTCATTTGTTTTCCCAGGAGGTAATTTTCATTAGCAAAACCAATTTCCCCACAAGTCCTCAGCCTGAATAATAAACACAAACTCCGAGCAGAGCGAGGGTAAAAAAACAAGGATCCAGCTCAAACTATTCTAAGTGTTCTGGAAGAAAAACATTTAAGGTGCTCTTTTTTGTTTGGGCTGCAGGTAAGAGGTGTCATAGTTTGCAGAGCATGTCGTAATCACTCGCCTTGGGAGAAAACTGCTAGAGAGCTATAATCATTACCACTCTGTCAGCTTGTCAAAGGAGGGGTGCATTCCTCCAGCTCACATCTGGGCTTTCCGTGTCTCCGTGTGCCTGTAAAAGGACCCGCCACTGGTTGAAACGGCAAGTCTGCCAAAAGTCAGTCGGAACAGAAGTTTATTTTGAAGTTGCAATGAAAGATTCAGTAGCGTCTTCCTCTAATCAGAGCACAGGAGCTGTGTCTTCAGCAAAGAGTTTGTTTACCTGGAAACAAGAACACTTCTTGGTGCTTTTGAGAGAATATTCTAGCTGTATCTTGACAGTATGAAGACACTATTCAGTTTGCTTTGCAGCAAACCCTTAAATATAAAATTAGTTGTCTAGAAAAGCAATTTTATAGATGCTATAATGTAGCAGAAAAAATCTAATAATGTAAACAAACTTAAGATTTCAAAGGATAATACTTGACTATATGGAGCTTCAGTCATGGTGTGATCTCTTGGTCGCTCAGTTTGCAACTTTCTGTTTAAACTGAAATATTAAAATGACTATTACATTAATTGAATCCTCTGAGTAAAAAGGTAAACGAGACCTTGTTGCGTTTTTAAATTAAATATCTTGATAATAAACCACAAAAGCTGAATTTTTTAGCTTTATGCTTCCGTCAGGATAAAGTGCTCTAAATTTAGCAAACTTTCCTCAACATTCTAAAGCATTTTGAAATGATCATGCAAGTTAATGCAATGAATGAATTGATTCTTATTTAGATTACTTACAAAACATTCTAAATTACATAAATATAAAAGGAAAAAACTGAAATAAAACAACAATAAAATCTTCATAATTGAAATAATAGGCTGGAGAGCTTATTCCTATCCAAAAGCAAACACAGACAAAAAAGTTAGTTCAACCATTTCTATAATAAACTCAGGTATCACATCAGATTTGTTATCAATATTCAATATTGGTGCATGATTGCAATTACTCAGCTATCCTTATTTTCCCCATTAAACCCATTTCAGAGAAGACTTTATGGTTTGAAAGTGTAACAAGTTCCATTCTGAGCTATTCTGACAAAAATCCCAGTAAGATTAGGACAAATGGCAAAACATGTTAAATCGTACACTTTATAACTAAATTGCAACAAGAATATTTTCAGTCGTTTCACAGTTTCAACATATCTAAAAATGTACCAGTTCAATGTGATTCCATGTATTTTTGACCAATTGTGTGTGACATTGAGCTACTGCTTTAATTGCATCCATGATGTTTCTACAGTTCTTTCATGCAGGTCATTTTTATGCATGTTTTTATTATCATTTTAGAATGTCGTTGAACTTCTTTCCCTTAACTGTAGTTTCTGTTCCAGTCATCATTTCAGTGCCACTAATTAAACTGTATCACCTGTGCCTCATGTTTATAAAAACCTGGAAATCCTTGTGGATTAAAGGCACACTGTGCAGTTTTTGCTTGTTTTTAGCACGCTCTACTGTCAATTTTAAATCACTGTCATAAAAACGTTAGCATTGTCTTTGCCCAGAAACACCTAAATCTAACTGTTGAAATGTCTCCTCAGCCTTTACTGCTTTCTACTGCAGAGGTTCATCACTCAATCAAAGAAATCAAGCAGGGAGAGATGGAAAAAATGCAGGAATCATGAGCTAAAAACACTCTGGAGCTAGCATAACAGCTAGCCACTTTGGGTTAGCCTAACCCTCATGAGATACGTGACTTTGTAAGACTACAGGGCACCGGACCAGAGACTCCAAGCAGCAGATGGGGCTGAGTGACTTTTCATTAACCCTGTGGGTCATATTAGCACATACTGGCTCAAGAAAAAGATTTACCGTAATAACATGATAAAGTTACATAGTGTGCCTTTAAAATCATGTGAAAAGCAACAACATGCCACAAACAGATGTCATGTTTTCCTGTTTATGCTTTGTTTTAACTGCAGTATACAGCATCATACTAGACTAGCTTTATTAACATTGCCCAGTAGTAGCTAAATGATGGAACCTTAAATATTTTTTTCTGTCCAACATGTTGTTTTGAACTATTTTCTTAAAATTATTGCCACAAATTGTGTTAATTATCCCTCCCTTGAGGGAGCAGATGACGCCGTCTTCTTTCATCTGTCATTTGCTTCGTCACTGATCCATTACCCATATGTCTACTAAACGGTGTCGTTTCTCTCCATCTCAGAAGTTGCTTTAAAAAGCTTGACATTTAAATAGAGCACAAATCTAAAAGACATATCTTCTACAGTTTAGTAAAGAAAGAAAGGCTGTTACTTAAAAGTAGGCCAGCGTTTTGATTACGCCTGATCAAATCTTGATAGCTCATCTTTAGCATTCACAGCAGCACTTTGTCCGTTCCCTAGAGCGACTAGATCAAATTCTCAATTAGGCTTGTTGTAAGTGTGCCAGCGACCTTGAGAGGAGCTTTTTTTTTTTTAAAGAAAAAGTGTGACTCCTGGTTTGAATGTTAAACCTTTTAAAGTCACACGAGGATAAATAGTTTGCGAGGTACATAAACTAAAGAGCTTGCAGGAAAAACAAGTTTATGGATAAAATTAATTTATTTGACATTAAAAAGTGGGTTCAATTAGTGTTTGCGTTTGTAATAAATAACAGGATAATGGTGTGTTCGGTTCCTCTCAGGTTTATGACAGAGAATAAATTACAGCAAGCACAAACTCACACCTGATACATCATTTCTAATTGGTCCTAAATTGAAGCGCTGAGTTAATAAAAATCAACTGCTCATATCTTCTTGAAGTGTTGAATCTCGGAAGGAAAGCGATTAAACTGCTTATCAAACAGGTGAGATGCTCAAACGGTGATGTGATTAATTCCCTCGGCAGCGCCTTTAGCAGAACTTCAGCCTGTTTCACTGTCAGTCTGCAGATTTAAGGGGGTCGAAACCGAACTAGGGACACAAACACTGCAGCCCTGGTTACGAGAAAAATAATAATAAAGGCAGTCGGGCTGTAATGCCTAAAAAATAAATTTAGCTCAAGTAATATATAATTATGGAGCAATGATCGAGGGATTTATTAGGGAAAATGAAGCGTTACCTAACACTGATGTCTCAGGACACATGTCGTAAAATATCATAATGCTCACCAGCATTAATACATGCCTTTCAGAATATCGAGCGCTGTAAAGATGACTGCTGGCATGGAGGAGCATCCACACAAACACCAACATGCATGATATTCATTTAGTCAGCCAGTCCTCTGGGTGAGATCAGAGCAGAAGATTTATCAGCTTTAATAAGTTTTATGGAAAGGGAACAAAAACTTTTCTATAGGTTCATGTACACACACTGGCCAGTTTGTTAGGTACACACGTTCAGTTGCTAGTTAACAGAAATAGCTAATCAGGCATAGCAGTAACTCAATGCATCAAGGCATCTAAATGTTGTGAAGATGGCTGAACTTCAGAGCATCAGAATGAAAAGAAATCCCTCTCCCTAGTTCGTTCCCCAAGGCGTTCCCAGGCCAGAGGGGACACATAATCCCTCCAGTGAGTCCTGGGTTTTCCTGGGGGTCTCCTTCCAGTGGGATGTGCCTAAATCTCCAAAGGGAGGCGCCTGGGAAACATCCAATCAGAGGCCCAAACCACCTCAGCTGACTCCTTTCGATGTGGAGGAGCAGCCGCTCTACTCTGAGCTCCCCCCAGATGACGGAGCTCCTCAGCTTATCTCTAAAGGCTTTTATTACAATCTTATATGGTCATCGTTAGTTCTATTTGTTTATTCTGAAACAACATATTTCACTAAACATTAACAGTATAACATAAAAATCTGTAGTGCTACTTCTCTCCTCCTCTACTATCTATTAGTAATAAAGGCATCATACCTACTCTTACACACTTGACAGAATAGTTATGATCTTAAACCTTTTTCTTGACCTCTTCCTTTCAGATGACTGCTTCCTACTTGAGGTTTTCTGCCTGCAGAGCATTAGCTTCACACTTCTTTCATCAGCTGATAACCGTCCTCCATTCCTTACTTTCCTCCCAGATCTTTGTCATCTTGTTTTTGCTGTTTCCTTTCCTGTTTTTTTTTTACTTTTTATGTTAGGATTTCTGTTTTTATGTTGCTTGTATTCCTTCCCTGCAGCTCTTTTGATAAGATTGTTTTAAATTTATTTTCTTACCTGCATGCTGCTGGCTTCTATTTTTGTCTGCCTTTGAGGTTTCCTATGATCAACAATGTAACTGTGTCTTATTTCATTGATGACTATGAAGAACACTCTGTTTTCAAAAATCACACCCAAAATCAATTTGCAGTATGTTAAACCTCATAAACTGAAGGAAGATCTTTAGGATTTCCCTCCTCTTGCAGAATCAAGCTGCCAAAAACAGCAAAGCAAACCAGTTTTATTTCACTTGTTGAAATTTATTAGACTTAAATCTCTCAGTGATTCACAAACCTCAACAGTTAATACACCCAGTGGTTCAGAGGATAAAGTAAATGTACATTTAGAGATGTTTCTGAGTCATCCTCTTGCATCATCGCTGAATGTTGACACATATGCTTCAGTTTTGGGATTGCCTGCAGTAAATAAACATTTTAGCGATATATTTAACTGGTCCTCAGAACAAGAGTGCTTCTCCGCTAGGAAAAACAAGTACGCTATGCTTCACAGGTCATTAGAACTGTAATTGAAAAGTAAATAAATGTAGCATCTTCAAAACTGATGTTTTCACTCTGCAGCTGATCTCTGTCGTTTGAGTTCTGTTAGATTTGTCTGGCCTTCGTGTCACCTTGTGCTCAAAGTGCTGCCTTGTTTGTCTTTTTCCTTTGTAAATCTTTTTTTTCTTTATTAAACTTTCAAATCATGCTTGTTTGCATATGGATCCTCCTCCCCAGCCTCCACAAACCATGACTAAAAAACCCATATTCAAATGTTTTATAGCTCTTTCCAGTTTAGCAGTAAATACACATAAAACATCAACAAAGGTGGTTACAGGTTGCAAAAATTCAAATTTTTATTGGGAACAAAAATGATGAAAAATATGCTAAACAGTTTGTTGTCATATTGTTTAATTTTAGCAAAAGATATAAGCAGATTTAGATATGTTCTAGCAATAATTCACAATGCATACAGCCATCAAAAGACTGAATAATAAACACAGGGATGGTTCAGATCTTGTGACAAGTTATGACCAGTCATTGTTTTATCTGTAAATTCTTTAAATAGCCTCAGTTTGGAGAAATGGATTCATTCGGCTGGATTGATTAGCTAACAGCTAGTCATTACAGAGGTTGGTTGTAAAGTTGATTTTTGTCACCTTAAAACATCTTTAATCTCCAAATTTTATGAACATTTTATTAACCTTTACATTGTGTTTACACACTAACATAGAAATACCACAGATAGTTAGCTCTGCTGCTAACTTCAACTTAACCATAGAATATACTGTATATAAATCATTGATCAACAGCCTCCTCTGGGTACTGGTGTTATGTAATCATGATAACTGTATTGATTCTACATTGTTGGATGTGCAACAGTTATGAACCACAACTTTATTAGTGGACTACATACAGTACCTATCATAGCAGACTGATAAGCACTTTGTGACCTGAACATTCATTGTTCATATAAGTAAGACTGTTTATAATGAACAGTTTTGAACATTTTGAGACGGAAGTTCGGTATGCTTTATCGTGGCCTTGCTAGCTGTTAGCTTGGATTAGCTTTTAGCTTGTGTAGCAGGATGATTTCCCCTCTTTTCAATTAGTGCAACTGTCATCTGGATTAGTTGGCCTATTGCCAGTTGAAGATACAATATTTACGGAGGCTCACTATCTATTAACAATTACTTTTAGTATATTTCAAATTATCTGTTGAAATTTGTTAAGCTAATAATTGGCAGCCTGTTAGCTCTGATCAGTCGTTAGCTTGTCAGTCTTCTCAGAACCAGTCATTTCTATTTCTTCAAACTGAGCTGAACTACAACAGGTGTGACTTAATAGTTCATCACAACCCTAATGCAGAAACTCTGATCACTTTAAGCTGAGTTTTCTTTCATCACAATTGCTTTTCTTTGATGAACTAAATTAAAAAATTTAAGGTAAGCCTCTCTGTTGAATCTATGCTGAAAAGTAATATTGTTCAAAACTTGTTTCTTCAAGGATTAAAACATTTAACGTATGACGGAACCTCTCAGGAATGTCTCAGACAAAGGCTTGTCACGGAAACCAAAAAGACAGATGAAAGCTAGCTGGATGGATTGGGATTTAGACAAGACATTCAAAAGTTCCTCAAACCTGAAACCTCCTCTTCAACACCTTGATATTCCCTCAGGAGGTTTTCAGAGTTTTGAGGCTTGTTCTGTAAAACTGGATATGGGGGGGAAACAGACGACCAATCCCCTCGGCTCCTAGCGTTAAGAACATTGTCACAGCCTTGTCAGAGTTTTCTTATCAAGCAGAGCGAGGGGAAACGTGAAAAAAGCTTGCAAGCCGTGTCACGAAAACGACATATACTTTCAAAGATAGCTGTTTCATCAACAAAAGCTTCGACATGTGATGATGGTGGCATCAGTCACCTTGTGACATATAACAGCAGCACCTGTAAGGGATCAGTGTCTGACTAAACCCACATTTCTATCACCTTTTCCTTCAGTTTCCTTTAAATCATTTTGTTTGGTTTTTCTGGACACACAGCACCATGTAACTGTACAGCTGCATTGAAGCAATATACATATTATTTTCCAGGTGAGTCCAACCGAATGGATGTCTTCGTCTCTGTTAATAGAGTGACTCTGTATTTCTCTGTGGCCCAGTCTTGTAAGATTAATGATGGGGGCAAAGCCCTGTTTAAGGCTCATTCATTACCACAGGCTCATCTCCCTGCAGCCAAATATAACACCATGAATCATTGTTCTCACGGCTCTCTGGACATCTCTGGATCAGCGTGCGGCGTGTAATTTCCTATTCACGGAGACTCCGGAGGAGATAGCTGTTGCGATGGCAGAATTGGAAGTGCCTTTTAGTGATTGGGGATATTAAAAACATAAGCACATGTTCAAGTGTTCCTACGCACAAAAGGAGTGTGTCTGTTGCTGCCAGGCAAACCATAAAACCTGTCACAAGAAATATAGATCCCTCTAAAAACATAGTGCCAATTTTATTAATAGGATTATGGCATAGAATTAAATATTTTACATTATGGTTTTTTTAATATTTGACATTTTCACAGGGTTTGAGCAATATCAGCACACTTTAAAATGTGAGATGTTCTGGCAGAGTTCATGCACCATTTATGAAACCCAAAAGTTCCTAAAAATGTTCGTAACATCTTTTTTTATTCCTAATTCTTTGTGATTTCTCATTTACAAGGTGAAAATGAGAAGAGTTTTCTAAAAAGAGCTTTCATTAATAGATTTAGTGAAGAATAGAAGTAGTTAATTATTCAGCAGTTGGTTAAATAGACACTGCAGCTGATTAGGAGCAAACCGGAGAGTTTGGCAAAACAAACACATCTTCATTTCTGTTTTAAATATTAGGAATTTACCTGATTGTATTTCTATGTGAATAAAGTTTTTTTGATCCACTCCCTTTACCTGGTGAAGTGTTCTTAAGCACCAATGCTCATTTTTGTGCAATCGTATAAAAAGAAATCACCGTGTGTATGAAATATATAATACAGAAGCCGGTTCAAGTTTGTGTGACAGTGTGAATGAAATTGTAAGGAGCTTTTGTGGAGCCTAGATAAAAGGTGCTATATAAGTGTGGCCCATTTACCGTTTATTCTTATTTAAATTTACAGGATGTGCTCAGTGTTGGGGAGCATAGCCGTATGCCTGGCAGACAAAAGAACCGACATGCAGAGGAGAAAATGGCCCAAAATGTTTTCATTTTACCTCATAGATTAAAGTCCAACACAGCAAACACAAGCTCAAATCCTCTGATTTTCTCTGAAAAAAAAGAACTTAAAAACAGAGAAAATGGTCGGAAACCTGCATTTCTAATGATTCTACGAGCTTGCATTAAAGGGACAAGAGGGAAGATTTTAAATAAAAATAATCCTGCATGCTCAGTTTTAAGTGATGAAGCATTTTAAATCAAAAAGAATGAGGCCACCAATGTATCATTCCATTATCTTGAACAGGCTGTGAGCTGTAAAATGTTCTGGAACGAATTTCCCGCGCTGTCCTACGGATGTGACGTCAACTGATGCTGGTTCTGGAAGCTAAAAAAAGTAATAATAAATGTATATCCAGTAGGTGGCAGTATTGCAACGTTGTGTTGTGGGTCAATGGCGGACTTCCTTTGTCTGAATCTGTGGTTTTTCTCATAATACTGGTGTTATTTTGTCAGCGTTTATGGAGCTGAAAACCTCTCTGATGGATTATAGGGTTTCACAGAACTAAAGGTGCTGTCATAGGCGACCGCACAACAATCTGTCGATATTTATGGGTCTAGGGACTATAGGCCTCAAATCCCCGACTGTTTCCTGGACCTCAGTCCGCTTACAGTGCATCAAAGGCGGGTGTGCAGCGCACGCTCCTCCGGGTGCTCCGGAGCTCCACTCTGTGATGCGAACTTGAGAAATCTAGGGTGATAGAGGCGACGGGACATGATTCTATCACCCTAGATTTCTCAAATTTACCTCCGGGAGTCAGAGAACACCAACTGATTAAAGCTTTTAGCAATACAGGCAGCTGGGAAGGACTGGAACATAGCGGCTAGCGAGATTAGCTTTGTTAGATCGGCTCCTGCGGTCTGTGTGTGTGTGCGTGCGCGTGTGTGTCGCGGGCCATTGTTTTACAATATTTCCTTTTGTATTAATAAAATTCATTTTTATTTATGGAATCATGTCTCCGGCTGCCTTTGGTTGAACCCTTATGAGATAGTGAGAAGTTTGTGCGCACTCCCGTTCAAGACTGTAGTTATTCGCAGCGCCAGGCGCGGCGCTCATGAGGTTCGTTTTTCAAATCTTCCCTTTTCTCCCTTTAAGTAAATACTTTTAGTAGCATATTAGAAACAATTTATACGGATTGTTCTCCATATTCTTAGCCTTTTTTACCAGTCAGTAAACTTCTTTTTTAAGCTAATGCTCTTACCTGCAAAGAAACCAAAAACACCTTTCAGATTCAATACCTTTTACTTCTTGCACAATATTTCTGTATCTGAATTGAATAATGGAAATAAGCACCCGTTTCAAGGCAAAGCGTTTTAGTTCCTTGTGAGAGCATGAAGAATTGCATCAGGAGTGTGTGAGGGCAAAGTGAATACAATCAGGTGTGTAATTCTTCGGCCATAATGGCAGTGACAAAGCGTAGCTTCAGCAATGACAGATTGCTTCTCTCAGGAACAGACGGAGGGTGTTACGTAATAGAAATCAGGTTTTTTATTTTTTTCGTGAAATTACGGCAAGGCCATTAGCCTTACTGATCATTTAAATCAGCCATCATTAGAGGGTGGAGGGGATTGAGTGATCACAAGCTTCAGGATCAAAAGAAAAGGTGAATTATTGACTCAGAGAGCGTCGTATTGGAATTTTTCGTGAGATTCAAAGCCCTTGCGAACGCTTGCTAAGAGCAAGAGAAGAATGTAATTTATTTCTGTACAGGGCTGTGATTGAATCACAACTGTAGTCCAGTTGGCAACAATGATACTGTCACAGTTCAGAACATGCTGCACCAGTCGGAGGGAAAAAGGGAGAGAGTCAGAGATGTAATCGAGGTATAATGGAGTTCTTCACAGGTCAGCGCAAAACTATTGACCTCTCTGTGGGTTTCTCTGTCTTCCTCTCATCTGCCACAACATCCACCACTCATCAGCAGTCCATCAGGCCTGGGTTTCCAGAGAGAGCCCAGAAGACTCCCTTTCATTCAGCCGCTTCCACCTGTTTGGCTTCTCTTTGTTTTAGCGTTCGGTGTAAAAACCCTTCCTGGATACGCTCTCACGCATCAATCAAAACAGCAAATGGCTGTCTAATGAGATGAGATGGTGGCGTATATAAAAATAAAAAAACTGGGCAGCTTTCTAGCACATTAGTCTCTGTAACAGTTTCCTCTTTATCAGCAATTTCCCCTGCTTATCATGCTCCATTTATTATTCTCTCGTTTTTCATTAGCATTTTACACTTTGGATACTGAGGAAACACTAAATTGGAGTATTTTCTAAACAGTCCGTACAAATGGGATTGGGGTTTTTTTTTTGTTTTGTTTCTTCAAAATTTCCAAGCAGCAGCTTAGTGTCAACTGGAGATGGATGCTGTTTCATGCAACCTCCAACACGCATTATAATTCCAGATGATCTGATGGGATGTTTGTCTCGAATATGAATCAACCTGGTGCTGTTAGATTTTCTCTTGATGCTGGAATGTTACAATCAAAGCAGAAAAGACGACTCAAGTGCGTAGGGAGCGAGATGCGTGATGTGAAAGCATCTGCATGGATGTATATCAAGCAAAAATAAATCTTCCAACCTGAGGGAGGAATCTAAAAGGTGTCTGTGTTTGATGTTAAATTTAGGATACGAGTCAGGATACTTTGATCTGCATAAGTTGGTATTAGCCTCTCACTTAGACTTTATTTCATTCTGCTGGGGAAACTGATCACAAACACTGTTCAGTCCAAATTAAATAGTTTAATTTGCTGAAGACTCTTTTCAGGTGTGTACTTATGATCACAAGAGTAAATGTTGTGCTCGAATGAGGAGGGCAATTACACAGTAAACAGTAAACATGGGATTGAATAAAGAGGATCTATACACTCCATGTTTACTGCGATTCAGACTCCGATGCACGGGAAGATTGCTTTCTCAAGAAGCCGCGTGCCAACTGGGTACTAATATTCTACAGCAGCAATAGAGTATTATAATTCAGATATCAATGGCATCATATGATTACCACATTATAAAAATCAACAGTCAAATCATAACTAACTCCTGGTTTAATCACTCTGATATGGTTTCAGCTGTTATCTTCGACTGTTGGTAACAAAATGTAAATGGAATTTGCGAAAGAGTTTCCAAAGTTCCTCAAAATGTTTGCGAGGGTTTTGAATTTCCATCCATGAATTGCAGGGCTTTGCTTTTGTGTCGCTGGACAATCCAAACATAGTCATTTTAATGACGTTTCCATAAGTCAGTTCAGGAAATGCGAGATAATTTTAGTAGTGATGGGATTTACGGCTCTTTGAAGGGAACTGTTCACCTCAAAGAGCCGTTCAAAAAACTGGCTCTTTTGTTTTGTTTCTGCAATATTTTGAACGAGAAATGTCATGTGGAACTATGTTTGGGGACACTCTTTGTTGCGACACCTACGTGTGCATCGCTAATTAGCTTCCCCAATAGAGCTGATGGTTTCTTGTTGCTATCTCACTGATGTTGTTTTAAATAAAGAGCCGGTGTGTTGAATATTGCCTCCTGGCCTCAAACATAACAGTTAATACAAAACGATGAATGGTTCTTTACAAGGACTCGGTTCTCCTCGTTCAAAATGAAGAGCTGTTCAAAAGATTCGACTCGTTCACGAACGTCACATCACTAGATTTTAGTAGAGGTTGGCAACCTATGACACCAAGCTGAAACTGATTGGAGACAAATAGAAGAGACTCTGATATTCTTGGCCTGAGAAAACTGTGATCAAATTGTAAAATCAATTAGATTAAATTGCAAAAATATCCAAGAGATTTAAACAGTATTTTGTCATGATGTTGGATTTGTTGTTCTGTTCCCAGTTGTGCTTTTTTTTCAATGTTTCAGGGATATTTTGTAAATTTCTCAAATATATTTGGTTTCGTCATAGGATATTTTATATTTATTTTGTGTTTTGTTGGTTCCCTGTCCCACGTCTTATTGTTCTCCTTCAGGTCCTTGGTTCTATCAGGCCTCACACCTGTTCTCCATTCCTGTAATCATCCAGCTGTCAAACAGTCAGATCCTACTGTAGTTTTTTCTTTTCTTCTTTTTTATGCATTGTTTTTTTCCCCTTATTTCTTCTTGGTCTGCTTTTGTGTCCTTTACACCCCTACATAACAGCATTTCCACAAATGTTGCCTGTTTACCTGTTCTTAGCTGAATCCTCATAAAATCGATAAAATATTTAAAATAATGTTGCCTATATTGCTCACAAACTATATATTTTTCATATAAAAAAGATTAACTGGTTGACATTCGACAGCCGTTATAGAAGCACATTTGGCCTGAGTCACTGAGTGAATACGAGACTGAATGAGCGTAGTTGATCTGCATTTACTGTTAAAGAAAGCGAGCGTTCAAAGACCATGACTGCTTAGAAGAGCGCTGTCTGAATATTGAGAGGATAAGCGACAGGTCCATGTAGTAATTTGTTCTATTCATGCTACATTACACAAGCAGTTGTTGAGCTAAAGCACTCTAAAGGATCATTTTCTATGGAATTGTGTCTTTTATACTAAAATTGTGGCACACTTTTAACCATTGTTGATTTTTAGGAACAGTTTTTTCTTCAGTTACATTTACTTACCTGTATAGCTGCACAGTGAGTGATTTGGGTCCTTGAATGGAGGGTTTTGTGTATGTGTGTGTTTCTGAGACTTAAAGGCACACTATATAACTTTTCCATATTTTAAAATCTTTTTCTTGAGTCAGTATGTGCTAATATGACCCTTTAGGGTTAATGAAAAGTCACCCAGCCCCATCTGCTGCTTGTGTCCAGAATACCACATTTGCAACTTCTGAGTCTCCGGTCTGGTGTCCTGAAGTCTCACAAAGTCACGTATCTCGCGATGGTTAGGCTAACCCAATGTGGCTAGCTGTTATGCTAGCAACGGAGTGTTTTTAGCTCATGATTCCTGATTTTTTTTTCCATCTCTCCCTGCTTGAACACAGCTGATTTCTTTGAATAAGTGATGAACCGCTTCAGTAGAAACCAATGAAGGCTGATGAGACATCTCAACAGTTAGATTTAGACAATGCTAACGTTTTTACGACAATGATTTAAAACGAACACTAGGGGGTGCTAAAAACAAGCCAAAACTGCATAGCCTGCCTTTAAAAGCTTCCCAGAAACCAGTTCTGATATTTGAGAAGTTCTTTATAATGACAGGGAGAAAATATTAACAGGATTGGTATTGAGGACCTTTCAGACCAATTAGATGTGATGTTACTCTGGTTCAGTTGTTACTTGCAAAGAACCATCCAATTATCAGTTTATCTGAGAGCATCCAGTGGATCACAACAATTGTCACTTGTAATTTTGTTATCACTCCGATGATGAGGAATGTATCTTGGCAACCAAACGGCTGGCTGTACAGGACGGTGACACACCAGGCCGCCTTGTTTTTGCACTTTATTAGATGTGACAAGCATGTAGGCAATTAATATGGTGTAATTCAAAATGTGTGCTTTGCCAAAAATGTCACTGTTTGTACCAAAATATGACAATTACACAACCACACATAGGCTTTAAAGGAAAATGTTAAATGCATGGCCTTATTCTGGTTTTAACACTGCAGATCCTGAAGTTTGGTTTAAAAAAACTATTTAGATTGTTTGCCTGATGATTGCAATCAACCCTTTTATTATGTAGTTTTATTTTAAATAGTTGAGCATTTTGATGGGTTTCCGTTGATAAAAGAAGAAAAGAATCGCAATGAAAGTGTCATGGCAGTAAAATGGCAGCAGGAACACCACCTGACTGCTGTTTTCCCGTCTAACTAATGTTATGTAACCGCTTAAAGGCTGCCTCTTCTCTCTCCTCGGCTCCAGAGCTGCAGCTTGGGGCATTACTGAGGCTGTAACCAACAGCTCAAACTGATGCAATGCAGAACCACTGTAGTCCAGTCCAATATGAGCGCCTGCTGCAGGGGATTCTGGAGGGAAGAAGTCCACCACCTCAGACTAAAACCTTGTAAAAAGGGCCCTCTTTTGCTCTTCTGCACTGAAGACCTGCAGCTTAACACCACGTAAAAGGTGGAAGTCAGAATCAGATGTAGTCACTGAGGGAATGTCAGGAACACCATGTATTCAATGACCTGCCCTAAATAATAACAACCCAGAAACAATTTTTCAGGTTTGTATTTTTAGCAAAGATGAAATGAAATGGTTGGATGTTACCTGACCAGGCTTTTACTTTGTAAACTTGCATTTCTTCTGTTGTTTCATGGAAAACCTTTTAAAAATCACCCTGGCTTTTTTGTAGGTCAGCATCTCTCTAGGCTGGACGTATTAGAAACAAGTTACAGACACAAACTCTGAGGAAAAAAAGACACATTTTCAGTTGCAATCACTGTGAAATGGCACAGAAAGAAGTTTCGAGTCAATTTAGTCATGAACTGTGTTGAATATGTCTCAGTTTGTTTGCAATTTACTCTCATTTTATTCCCAATGTGTTTGCCAAGCGTTACCAAATTTGTCTCACATTTCTTGCACTTTCTGATTCACAAAAACTATTCTAGATCCCTATAGGATGACACTGACTGTTTTATAGAAACATTTTTAAAGTGTGAACTTTTAAAAACTTTTTAAACACAGGATAGAGGCTATGCGACACACGTGACGAAACAGAGACTTCTCGCAAATATTTTGAGGCATTTTTGAATCGCTCTCATTAATGCCATTTGCTCATTCTTATTAACGGTTGCAGGCTGATACTGACTTCAGAAGCTGGCTTTAACATTCTCAGGTAGTGGAGAAACTCTTTATTATGTACTAAGGCTTAAGAAAAATGAAAACTAACCAACAAAATGTTAGTAAATTAGTTTCATTTGTTTGGATTTCAGATGTTTTTCTGAATTTTAATCATTAAATTTTAAAATTTTAAGTATGTCAATTTGATAATTTTATCAAATTTTACCAGAAACATACTTTGCACTTTTGGTTGAACTTTACATACCATGACATGACATTTTAAATGGGTTAACAAAGGCTAATTGTTTGATTGGCATGAACCAAAATGTCCAAATCTGATCAGAAAACTCAGGTTGGAGACTTTAGGCTGGAAAACAAACTCAGAGGACTTCTGCTGGTAAAATCCCAGGACTAAAATGTGTGAAGCAGCTTTATTAAGAAAGAAAAACCTAAATATTCAGCTTCTGGGTCAAATGTGATTCTGCATTTCTAGCTTTTCCCAACCAAACCACTAGGGGGCACTGTGTCCCCTGCTGTCTGCTCTCAGAACTGGTTTGAATGGTTGGTTCCAGTTCTCTGCTCTGTCGCTGTGGTCTGCGACTAGAGTCTTCAGACCCAGCATGTGTGTGTGTGTGTGTGTGTGGGAGAATTGTAGACACACACCCTGAGGCAAGGCTACGTTTCATACAGGCAGGAATTTGAACGCTTGGACTGCAAATCATCAGATCCACCCACACATGCAGAACTAAATGAGGGAGATGATTCTTACTGGGCACTGGCTGTTCTTATTCAGACCTGACCCGGGCCTATTACACAGAATGTCTCGGGGACATTTCCTGTAGCTCCGGATAATTTCACCATCAGACGTCTTGCAACTTTAGTAGTGACTCAAATTTGATCTTCATATCAATAATGCAAACTTGGAACATTACATTGACTTTTAGAAATTATGAATAAACCTCTTCAAAGGTTCTCTATAAGTCACCCTTGGACCACGTTTAGTTAAATTAAAGCTCTGCTTTTATAAGCAATCTGATGCAATATGAGTTACAGCTCTATGCTGCCGTTTTTCAGCCAGACGCCTACACTTTCTATAGGCTACAGTGGGAAAATGCATCGCTTTCCAGAAGCTCTCATTCAAATAGGCCATTTCTATCGAAACGATGGAGAGCTTCACACGTAAAAGCTCCCGTGTGATCTTGTCCAATGTTCATAATTGTTCCGATACGCAGGCCTTGGCTAATGCGGGGGAAAAAAGCAGACACGTAGAAGCGTGTACATTGTGCCCTGAGTGATTACACAGTACATGCTGTCAAGTATGTTGTTTCAACTTCAGCTTAATTATGCATGCTGTCACATTTACGTGTCTCTGTGTCTATTCAAGTGAAAGAGTGTATGGTTTGGTATCTACAACATATATAACACTCTTCATCCACTGGAGAACGGCAGCCCTGAAAATACGCTTTAATTCATGGTCAAATTAAAGCTATTTTTTATGTTTATTTGTAGCCTCTGCATAGATCAAACATATTCAAATGTATCCATATCTGATTTAAAGTGGCAGGTAGGTTTATAGTTGCATGTATTTCTTTTTGCACCATCTATTTTGCATTGAAGTCCATTTTCTTATCTCACTGGGTTAAAGTGTTGGTGACTGGTTGAAGATGCAAAATTGGGATAAAATATAAAGTTTTTTTTACTTGAAATCACACTGAATTGGTAGATGCAAACACTTCTGCAAATATGACCTTTGCACATATTTTCTGCTCGCAAAGTGTTTTGATTATGTCTCAGCTCAAATTTATTTTGGTCACCAAATCCTTCCAATATTTTCTCACATTTCTTGCACTGTCTGACTTGTGGGGACCAAACTGAGAAGGCTTTGAGACACATTCGAGATGCCTGTGGTGATTCTGTGACTATTTCAAGATAAAATTTTGTCTTACAAATTTTTGGATCATGTTTGAACTGCCATTCAGAGAAGAGCAAAATTCATGCAAGTAACCTGAGAATCAATTCAGGACATTTTGGAAACTCTTTTTTGTGAATTTGCAATTTGTTATCAACAGTAGCAGCTCAGTGAGATACTGGCTTTAGAATCATGGCACTTTTCTAAAGAAAGGTTATAAAGAATGACCATTCCTGCTGTAGATGGCTCTTTGAACGACCTCAGTTTAAAGAAATAGATTTTTGACTGGATTGACGAGCTAATGGCTAGCCTGAGTGGGACCAGTTACCAGTAATCTCTCCCAAAATGTATGCAATCGGTGTAAATGTCATTTTACGCATTTCTACGCAGAATTACATGGCTCTATCTATCATGGCTTATTTATAACTACACTGACATCTTAACCAAGACTTCCTGGAAGAACAGATATTATATCTCAATGGGACTTTCCTGATAAAATAAAAGTCATATACACCGTATATTTAAAAAAATATTAATTCTACTGGAATAACTATGAAACATGACATTTACACCAATATAAAGCTTATAAAATAGCATTTGAATAATTTGAGGTATGGCTATCTTTATGACACTTTGTAGCTGTGGCCCCATTGTGACTAGTTGTTGGCTTGTCTGATTAGAATGAATCTGTTTCTCTAAACTGAAGCCCTCAAAGAGCTCGTATCTATTGGTCAGGTATGAAGTGATCGCAACCTTTCCACAGAAAACAATTCAAAAGAGGCTGCTTAAACTCTTTAAGTTTTATTTTGAAATATTTTTCCTTCACATAATGATTAGTTTGACCTACAAAATTAAAGTTAGACGGGGAAACATCCTGTACCAAAGCTCAGCAGGCTCTCCAGACATCATGTATTTTATATTCCTCATGTCTCGCTTGATAATATTTGCCAGTGTGGCTCTTGGTGATTTATCTTTTGGGATTTGCCTTTTTTTAGTCTTCCTATTATTTTAAATGACCATTTGACCTGCATCACGTAGCATTTTCAGTAGAAAGTAAACTACTAGCTGGATCTAATGGGAGATTCTCTTGTTTATTTTATAGATGACTTTTTTGAAGCGTGGGGTGTTGAGTAATGTAGTTGTTGCTTTTAGTAAACCTCATCACTTCACGTTGATGAGAACACTGTGCACAAAGCGAGTCAAGCCAGATAGAAAACACATGAATGAATAAATCAAACGACTCAAGGAATGAGCACAGCGAATACCTTCTGTGACAAATAAAAATGCCCAAAACTCACAGAAGAAACAAAATCATAATAAATCAGAGCAATAAAACATTAAACAGAAGTCTAAGGCTTAACGAAAAACACCAACAATCCCATCGAAGTTCTGAGTAAAACATTACTAAAACTCTCTTCCTCGTTTCACCGCCAATTGAAGGCGGCTCTGATCAGAGCGGAGATGTTTCTCCCTTCGAAGTTTCATGGAGGAACCAAACACTGACTCACAGGCAGGAGGCTGGTGGATAGAATCAGCTTCTATCAAACAGAACTAAAACACTGCAGAAGCAGAAAGTCCACCAGCAGAAACCTACACAAACACAACGAGGTGATGGAGGGAAACATGGGCCAGACTGGGAAGGAGAGAATGGTAACCAGGGTCCGAGCAGGCGGAAGAAAACCCCAGAGGCTGATTTATACTGAGGTAAAACATTAAATCAGGTGCACAAATCAAATAGGGACAAAAGGAAAAATAAAACAGGAAGTTAGACAAACATAAACCAAAAGACAAACTAAGCAAAAGTTTGGAGAAGTTGTGTTTCCCTAAATGCATTCTGTTCTGGGGAAGTATTTTTTGTTCGTGTGGCATAAAATAATAATGTTTTCAGTCATTTCTGAAATGTAGAGATTTCATTTTGTTGTTGTTTTGCCTAGTCTTATGCCTTGCACCTCAGGGTGCAGGATCTATGACCTAGATCTGTAATGAGCCAGGCAGTTTGCAGCAGGGAAATGAGCTCCTAAAAGCAAATGAAAGAATCTTTAAATCACTTTTGCATTTCAGTAGCATTTAGCGAGGGAGGGTCAGTGCAAGGAAGAGTAGCTTGCTGTTGTCTCTTTCAATTATCTTTCCCTTTCTCTTAACGTTTGCGGAGACTCCTGCACGATGTGCGTTGTAAGTTAGGTGTCAGCTACGCTGTGAAACACAATGGGAGGTCGAGAATCAATAACCTACCAGAGAGCGCGCGTGTTTGGGAAAACAGAGGCTTTGCATATATCCAACCGAGTGGAGAGAGTAATTTCCTTTCTTTGGCACAAAGCACTGATCCCTGGAACATGGTTCAGTATTTAGGCAGAAAGCATAAAACATTTTACACCCCATAGCCTCTTTATCGAGGATAGCTGACCAGCTCCAGATTGGATTCTTTTCCCACCAAAAAAAACCCATTGAATCCTTTAAGTCATTCATTCGGAAAAGTTCCTCCAAAGGCAAACAATCCTGATCCACTCTGACTGCAGCTCTGGGTTGATTTATGTGTTTTGTTTCACCCATAATGTTACCGTACACTTTATCCTAAAATAACAGTGCATTATACACTCGGTAAATGCATTTGTTTTTAACAGAGTGGTAGCCTTGACACTAAAGTTGCAGCTAATGCATTCGCTTACAGACTCGGCTCCTTCATCTGGGTGTCTTTAGCAGTGATCAAACACCGTACGTTACCTGCGGTTTTGCACGTCTCCTTCGATTCGGTTGAGCACAGTTGGCTGCAGGCTGCCTTGAGTGTGAGGCTGAGACTTGTGCTCCGGTGCATTCTTGTGCAGTTGTGCGTTCATGCGCCGTGGAAGCCTCTGATTTACGAAACTTGACAGCCAACTGTGGGAAGAGCAGCAACTTTTAATGTAAGACATGCTAGCTATCCAGTCTTTTTGACGACAGTCACCTTTTTTTTCTTGTTTTTTGTGACTTTCTGACACAAATGCACAGCTACCAAATAAATAAAACTCTGTTTTCACTTTGATTTTTATCCCCCACCCCCACATTAACTCTACAAATTTGTAACCAAAGTGACTTCCAAATCCACTCACCCACTTGGCTCATGCTTAGCGAACATACGGATTTACAATAACTCTCCTGGCCCTTCCATCAGCAGTGCGTATTTACTGTGCACACTGGGTCAGCTGGTCTTTGTCCAGCCTTCGTTTGGAAAGCCATCATGCTCTACTCTTTACCCTCTTTGCCTGCACTGATCTCCTGCTGTCCATCTTTCTCCAAGCATCAGTGAGTTTGTTTGCACCAAGCGTCTCCTTGCTTATAGCGTCTATTTACATCCACACTCCTCTGTGCGTGACTAATGTCTCCTCCATCGTCAATCAGTGAGCCGTTTTAGCACACCACCGACTCACATTTTTGTGCTTTTTCATGCAGTTGTCAGACGTTTCTGTCCACTTCTGATCGGTTCTGGATCACTCATTAGAACACATTTGCGGCCCCTTCACACGCCCCGTCAATACAAACATCCTCTGAAGTTTATGTGTTTAAGCTTTAGGCACACGATAATCTGTAGGAACATGTTTTTTCACCCCATGTAACCATCAAGATGTGCCTGATGGAGTCTGTGTTGTCCGTTCGCTTGTAAAAGTGAGACTCTTCTTGTTGCAGCCTCGGGGGTTGATGGTTGAGCTGCTTGGGAGGGGCGCTGCAGTATTTACCACCTGCTTTGAAATAAGCCTTCTGTGCAACTGTGATAGTGTCACACGAAGTGAAATGAAAGTGGCGCCTCTGCATTTCAATGGCTCCTGTTTTTAGAATAATCTTTTCATGGCATTCCTACTTTTATTAGATTGCCCACAAGTGCTGAGTGGGGAGGCAAAGAGAGGAGGCAGAGTGGGGTTGACAGGCAACAATTGTCATGTTCATTTCTTTCTGACAAGTTGCTGGCTCCCTGGGATATTTCCATTCACACGGCAAATAGACTCGGCTAATGTCCATGTTTCAGTATTGGCGCACGCCAAAAAAATCTAATCAAATCTGAGCTGCTTATTTTTGACTTCCTTTCCCTTCATATATGTCAGGAATAAACATGATGAGCGTCTATATTTGGTTTGAAATTCGTTGACAGTTTACTTTCTACTGTATTTGTGTGTTGAAGTTTTACTGACAGGATGCTGCAAGAATATACAAAGTTTGAGTTAAAAACCACAAACTCTTGCAACAATGCCCCATCTTTCCCCCCCACTAGAGCAAGTTTTGTTTTCATTGGTTAAATATGCAATCTGTGGACATACTGTATCGTTAGCGTGTAACTTCGAGCTCTGCAGCGTTAACTGGATGCACATCACACGCTGACACCCCGTGGTGCCCCCAAACCGCCGTGGGTGCTCTCAACAATAAGATGACTCAGACAGAAAATGAACTCTTTCTTTTTATCATTTCAACCACCTTATAAGAGCTTAATGCCTCACAGTGAGAAAAAATGTGCGGAACATATTTCTTCTTCTTACTGACGCGCTGATTTTCTAGGGAAGCAGATTATTTTCCTTTAAAACATGAGTGCCCTTGTCAAATTTAGCATAGTGTGCAGTATTCTGGCCTAAATCCCTGCCCTCTCAGCCTCTTGTGTGTTCCTCCCGTATGTGATTTGTGAGGACTCTGCGAGGAAAAGGCTACGTTTTCTAAATAGCAGATTGTGCGGATGTCATCATCCATAGCGCATGAATATTCAGAATTAGGCATAACATTAAAAAGAAACAATGTTTGGGAGAACTGTTTGTTTCTGCCTCCACAAAGACAAATTACATCTTTAAAATGCAAGAACAGAAACACACAAATGAGCTCCAGAAACACAGTCTGCTTTGAGCTCTTTAAAGATGCTTCCTTTGGGCAAAAGAAGAGGAGAAGTAGCCACCCAATTTAAAGAGTCCAGGGGCTAAACATTCCTGCCTACAGTCCAGACCAGATCTGTCACCAATTGAAAGCCTCTAGAGTATTGCTATGAAATAAACAAAAAAACAACAACATTTTTTTTAACTGCGAGAATCTTCTTCTCCCCAAGAGTCAAAGCCAAACATCCCCCACACTGACTTCACATTCAAAACTTTAAAAACAAACTAAAAATGTCCAATGTTGCCTCTGTTTTGATGTCTTTTTGAGCTGCACAGTAGCACATTTGGTTAGTGTTGCGAGAATACCCTTCCTGCATATATTTTCATGTTCTCTCTGTGCATGTGTGGGTTTTCTGCAGGTTCTCTGGTTTCCTTCCTAACGTGCATAGATTCACTTGAAACTGTAAATTGACCCTAGATGTAGATGTGTGTGTCGTCCTTGTGATGAACTGGCAACCTGTCGGAGGTGGACCTGATTGGAGACAGGCACCAGCCCCTCTGTGACCCTGAACAGGAACAAGAAGGCATCAAAAATGGATGAATGTTGGCTTACATCATTTGAAAATGACGGATAGTGGTAAACATTCTACGCAGACCCAACTGTTATGAAGAAGACGTTTAAAAAATATATAAATAAAAGAAACCCATCACTAAAGATTATTAGAATTAAAAGGCTTGCAAGCTCTTGTAAATGCTCATTCTGGGATGCAGGGAGTGGATTAAGTTCCAGCTAAAGCGCCAAGAACTGCAGCAAAATGCAGTAAAGCTGACAGAGAACAAGCTGTAAGTTTGTTGGTGAGTGTGATTCATTGGACTGTTGACCTTCCTTTAAGGGAGATGATGAACAACCTGGTATCAGACCCCAGGCATCAGGCCCAGCGCTCTCTCTCAGCTGTCTGCAGCTTCACCTTCAGCTCACATTCAATCACTCTGGCAGCCTTTGCCTGATAAATACCCACCATATGGCTACCTTCCTCACCTCTTGCTCCATCCTGCAAAACAAACAACTAAATGTCAATGCAACAGCTATGGTGCCAACCCGTCCTCCCATAAGCACAATATCCCTTCCAATCCCCCACCCCCTCAACCCCTCACCCACCCATAATAGCCTGCATTACTGCAGCTAATGGAGGAGATGACGGACAAATTGGTGCACTGTTGCCCTTGCTGAAGTACTTTGAGTAGAAAATGACGACTAGTGGTATGCTTTATCTTATTTTCAAAAGCAAACTTTAGAAAATAAAACCCCCGTCAAGCAGCCTTTTGTATTTTTACCTCTTTTATTTTATACGTTGATAATTTTGCACAGCTGCTTCATTCTCAGCGCTCGACACGAGGACGCTCCAAATCCTCACATCCTATAAAAGGGCCGTGTATTGGCCTGCAGAGACTTTAACTTAAACCCTGTAGAACATGCTGCTGGCATGTCTGGAAAACAAACACAGGCAGTTATTCTAAGTCCTAAAGGCATTTCTGCTCAGCCTTGGGGATTCAGCCTGGACAGAATTTGGCTTGAGGGTTCTCTGCAGATTTCACATCAGGTTCAAAAGTGCAGGATTGTTTCAAAAGGGCACGGCGAGCGTGCACGGTGACATGGAATTTAAAAAGAAAAAGGGGAGAACTTAAAAAAAAATTAAACAAAATATAAAAATTGGGTCGTTAATAATCCGAATGGCAAAGTGTAATTTGGACTGTGGTCTGGTCAGCTCCGCGTCCACAGACTGGAATGCTGTAATGAGACCACCCTGTGAGCAATTAGGTTGCTTAGGTTTCCTTGGAAACACTCATTAATTATGAGCCCTTAATATGAATGAGCACATTATTCGACAGTGCCATGTAACATTTTAATGTTTCTATTTAAATGCTAATTTTGACTTAGCGACCCCAATTGAATTGCAATGAATAGTTTCAATTTCAATGTTTGTGCCTTTTTATGTGCCCAAGTTGTTGGAGCATTGCATCATGGGCACTCATTTTAGTGCACAAAAGAAAAGAAAACAAACAAAAAAAGAGTGTATTGAGGCGATCATAGCCACAGTTTATTATTCATGCAAATACAAACAGTCCTTTTGTGATTTGATTGTGAAATTAATTCTGTGGAATAAACATTAGTGTCAATTGTCCTAACGTAGTACTGGTGATAATTGTGAGCGGCGTGAAAGTAAAGAGACTTCTCCAAAAAAAGACATTCTAAAATCTCCTCCATGCCCAGCGTCATGGCGGGTCCCATCAAATGCCACCAAACACATGCCTCAGCTGTAACCTTGGCCAATCCTCCAGTCCCTGCAGGGCTCGCGCCGGTCAGAGAGGGTTGTAATACGACTAATCAGGCGCTTTAACTTTTATGTAAATAGCCCTGGCTTATGAATCTTTAAAGAGGTGATGTCAAAGACAAAGAGGGAGGCAGGATGAGGGTCGGTAAAAAAAAAAAAAAAACAGAACTGTCACAGATGTGAGGTCTAAATCTGATTACCCGGTGCTGCTTTGAAAAGACCCAGTCACACACACTAATGAAGTCATACAATTAGTCTTATTAGTGATGCTGCTGCCAAAGCCGAGCGGAGGCTCACTGTATCTCAAAAGTTACTTCACAGGGACCGGACGCCGTCACAGCTTTGACATTTACATGAAAGGCGGAATATGAAGAAATAAACATCGTGTCGGGTTTAATGACCCAATCTACAGATAAAGGAAATGAGAAACCGTTGAGCCTTAAGGTGCGAAGAAGCAACATCCATACAATATATCGACGACAACAGATTAAACGGTGACATATAGAATAACGGCGCTGCCCAGCTGAGCTAAACGTAATTACGGCTTCACGCTTCTCGAGGCGCACACACACGTGCACACAGGTATGGTTCCATTGTTGCTGCAGCACAATGATTTTATGATTCAGGTCAACAAGATGCCTCAGGCATAAACACTTCCTTTCTTTCACAACCTAATTTGTGAAGAATAATGGCTCTGATGTAAGCTGAGGCCATAGTGCATCACCAGGTTTGGCAAAAAATATTGGCATAAGGAGGCGGGATCCCTTGTTGAATATTTAGCATCATCGTAAATCATTTCGTGTACAGTAGCTAGATATGTTCATGTGAATAATCTCTGACCTGAGATAAACGAGCAGATTCATTAGTTGCATTCAGGTTCACATCTTACCCACATGTTTGTGTCTAATAAAGACGTAATAGAAGGCGTTGCATGGGTCGGACCAAGCTGTGCTCATTTCCAGGATGTTGCAGCTTTAGCTTCTTTGGGATAAACATATTTCCCTTGAGGACAAGATTATGTTGACACCATGATGTCCCTACCTCCAAACGACACTGATGGTGTTTTTGGAGTGATACCCTTTGACCTCCAAACATGGTGTATAATAATTAGTTTAATTTTGGTCTCATCTGACCAGACTTTTATAAGTTTTCTAAACTTTAAACTCACTTCAACCTGCTTTCCCCTCAGTAATGGAGTCTTGGAGCCGTGGCGACTGAGTGCACAGCTTATTGATTTATTTAAAATAATTGTTCCTGCATTCCTTTTTAAGCGCCTCACAAGTGGTTCTTGGCTCATGGACAACTTTTTATGATTATTCTTTTCACTCATTTGACATTAATCTTGCATGGAGGGAGCACCTGGTTGTGATAAAATGTTCATATTTCCAGATTATGGCCCCAACAGTGCTTACTTCTGTAGTTTAGAAATTCTTCTGTTACCAACACCATCAGTAGGTTTTGCAATAAGCTAATAGCTTTTTGGGTTTCACATGAGATGTTTTTTGTGAGACACCTTGGTAATGAGACACCTGTTTAGGCCATCAGTTGGGACTGAAGCAGCTGATATTGGTTTGCTCTAAAATATGGCCAAGATTTGCTCTTGACATTGGTGGGGACCAGGATGGGACGGGACGGGAAGTGGGAGTGGGGGTTTTGAGCACGCACCGACGAGCTGCTCAGATCCGGGATAGTCTGGACTGACCCAAAGTTACCATAGGCCCACTGGGAAAATGCCCGATGGCCAGTCGAGCCCGATCCACATCTAGACTTAGAGCAGGTGCTGTCGGCGTGGGCGGCTCGGCATGGGGCTCGCACTAGTCGTTCCAGACACGCCTCCTTCCCCTGGACGCAGGTCACAGCAGCGCATCACCTTGGTCTGCCGGGCTGCACAAATTATTAGTGGGGATGCAGCGCTATTTCTGCACCCTTGGATCGAGTTATTGGTGGGGACACGTCACCTCCATCCATGCCAAATCTACACCCATGGCCCTAAGCATCAGGACTGCTTTATAGTCACTGATAAATTTCAGCTGGTGTCATGAGCCTTCCTTTCTTCATGTGCTCATTTCCCCTGTCATTCCAGTTTATTAGGTGTAACTTAATGCGTGGGCATCAAAGGTTTGGGTTGTTACCAACATCTGGTGAGAATTTGACATTAATAGCACCTTTAGAAAAAAATATACTTGGAAAGTTTCTAAGTTCAGTACTTATTTTACCCACTGTATATGGTGTTTTTGGTAAAACCTTTATAAAACTATTTCAAGAAAAGTCATCATAGTTAATTTACACAAGGCATTATGGGTACTGTAGGTCTTTTCACCATTGTTGATTTGGTTTTTGATTCCCTTACTTTCAAAATAACTTGATTCTCAAACACATACAGTATTTTATACAACATATTGACTTTAAAGTGCTTGTGACTCCATATTTAAATCCCTTTATATTAAACAGGTGTAATCTTTGATGCCTCTAGATTAGCGTTGCACCATTATAACTCAAAATACGCTGTAATTATTTCCTAACGAGCAACTCAGAGATCAGAAGAAAGCACCGCCTTCCGGTTCTGCTGGGTTTCTCCTTATTTGGCAGCCTGACACTTCTGCTGCAGCAGGGGGCAGTGTTGTCACGTGAAAGAGAAACGAAACTGAAACTAAACACTACACGGTCTATGGGCAATGGTCGTGAACGTGCATGTGGGCGGAGAATTTACCATATAAGCAAGTCCGGATCACTATGACCTCATAGCGGGCTGGGGTGAAAAAAACGGTTTGAAACCTGGGTCTGACACCTTGAAGAGCTTCTCACTGGCTGGACTAGGAGACAGATGGACGCCGTTTTTTGCTCTTTCTGGCAGGTTTAAGGTGAGAACTCAACGTTGCAACATGATAGATAAGTCAGAAAACACAGAAAACCATGACATGGACACTTTAATATTGACACTTTCTCCTTACTTTTCTCTTTTAATGCAGCTTTGTAGACACCAAAGCTGCAGAGTTGCTGTTAAATTTGATAAAAAAATCAACCGACACTATAAGGGAAAATGCTAAATAATGACTAAATAATCTTTAAAATAAGCAACATTAAGCTTACCATGTGTTTAATGCTTAATTTAAGTTGTGTACAAAATATCATGAAATTAAAAAAAGAAGATATAGACTTCTGCATCACAGTTGTACGTCTTGCACATTTCTTCCCTTATCAGCAACAAAAGTATCATGTTATATTTAGGAAGGCATAGGGTAACTTTAGTTGTGTCGTTAATGTGATTTTACTTTGACAAAACTTTGCTGCAGACCCAAAATATCCATTGGGGGTGAAAAAAAATCTAAAACCGCCACAGGCATCCTCCACATTGTGCTTTTAAGATCTCACTAGAATCCATTGCTCAAGAGCAACCCAGAAACACGGAGGCCCCGCTACTCAAACCACAGCACAGGAAACGATCTGCTGTCAGTTTCTTCATGACAGTTGTCACATTAAAGCACTTTCATGTTGTTGCCCCAACAGATCTTTTTGTTTTAGGCTGAAGGGGGACCTTCAGCGCTCGGCAGGTGATTTTAAAGCGGTTGTTGAAGGGCGATGCAACTATCATTACAGTCATGTCCATCCAGTCATTTCCTCTGTCTCAGACGTTACAGAAAGATGGAAGTCATGACAGCTTCTCAGCACGGCTGATGGAAAGACGAGCTCGTGGTCCAACCATCAGCACTTTGCACAGACAGAATATTTTGACATTTTTTGTGCACTGGGAGGAAGAGAAGACAAAAAGTCTGTCTCTACAAATTATTATTATTTGCGTCCGGCTCCTTTTCTTAATAACTATAAACACGTCACACTGATTTTTACTCATACAGGTAATATTTAGCAAACATTTTCAACAGGAATATACGTATAGTATAGACTCCCATTAAAATGGAGCCAAATGTATGGGACATGGGGCTTGTCCCCATGGTAACCATTAAGTGGAGGGGTTGTTCAGTCATCAAACTGCACTTGCAGTGACCTATTTTTAGTATTAGGTATGACAAATTAAAAATACTCGTTTATGGATTACAGAAACCATTAGATGCACATTTTAAACTGTTTTTGTTTAGTTTTTTCCTACATAGATTCAATATTTTATATCAGTTTATCCCAGTCCAGATGTTAGTATTTGCTTATCTTTTTTGGGGGGATTTGAGTAAATACAGACCACAGAAGTCATCATCTGGAATGTCCTCCCTCTGTGTTTGCCTGACTTCATCTTGTGCTTTTGTAATTGGGACATGATTGGATTAAAGACAGGAAATGAAGAGGACAGAGAAGAGGCTGCTGCATGGCTGAACATAATCCACTTTCAGGACTACTATTTCTGCAGAGCCTCCACTTTTTGGCAAATGCACTTTGTTTCTGAGGTTTAATTGTTCCCAATTTATGAAGGGCATAAACTCATAATAATAATCAGACAAAAGCAAACCAGAATATTTCATATGTTTAGATTTTTCTTCTTATGCATAGAAATCACTGTTTATAAGTGGATCAAAACAACGTGAATACCAAGAGCAGAACAGAAACGAGCTAATAGACTTTTCTTCTTTTTTTTTTTTTTTGCAACTTTAGAAAACTCTGGGGTAACTGTAAAAGTGTGAAGCACGATACATCCTAAATGAAGGTTTATCCGTGTGCTTCAAAGAGACGAGCTCTCCATGTCGGAGACATTCTGCCTGTTCTTGCAGAACAAACTCAGTATGAAAATAATCATGTTTCTGGCGCCTCACTTTAAACTTATTTCAAGAAATCTGCAGAGTCTAGAGCAAAACCTCAGCACAGCTCAGTTCTATATTAACACAGAATGTGAGGTTAGATGTTTTTGCAGCCAACTCTTTGATTGTTTTCCCTTTCTTTTTTGTTGTATGATTGCACAGCTAGGATAACACTGACTGGTGAAATAGCTCCCTGTCAAAACCCATTCACTCACTGCAAATTAATTCCTCTCTGTTCATTATGCAGCTGAAAGAAAGTTTGAAGCCAAAATGAGACACTTTCCAATTTAGACTGTTCTCTTTGAGGATGGGGAGGTCAGTCATATGAAAATGAATAACCAAACAGATTGTCTGATTTAACACACTCTCACAGGAATGCATATAGCCTGCAGGAAAGCAGTGATGGATAAGATAACCTAATTGGAGGTAATACAGAAGACGCCCAACAAAGCATAATGCAAGAGGAGGAAAACAAAGTTATTTTGGAAGTGCTTTTTACTCCGAGTGTGAGAGAAAACAGAATATTTTTATGTGCAGTAAAAGGTGAAGTTTGCATCTGGTGAGTGAATAGATCTGTTTAGTGATTATGAGGTCATTTACAGGTGCAAAGGCAAAGCAGTTCTGAATAAAAAGTAACATTTTAAATGAAATATGCATCTTTGCAGTGCAGCAATTAAACCACTTCCTCAAAGTACCTCGTGTCTTTTAATCCGGTCCGTGCTAACAGCCTTTTGATTTTTCTTCCTTGCTAGTCATTTTAAAACAGGTATGACCAGTGTTGGGGAAAACATTTAATGAATACGTAGAGGCCGATTTGGTTCTGATGGTTTTGCTGTCTGAGTACGTCAAACCCAAAGACAGCAGCGTCCACTCAGCTCAGTCCACTAAAGTCTGAGTGAGGAAGATCACCTGTTTGATCCAAAACAGCAGGATCTGTTTAGTTGGCTGAATTAAGGGGAAAAAAAGATATCTAAAACGTTGAAAAACTTTAGTCAAGGTTTAGATTAAAAGCCAGATATGTCATCGCCTCTAAATTTGTCATAAACAAGCTGCTCTTGTCAAACATTCACAATGTAAAAGCAGCTTTAGGTAAAACCTAAATCACACAGAATGTGAGGTTAGATGTTTTTGCAGCCATTATGGTAAAAAAATATATATAAATAAACGTAATTGTGAGATTATTGTTGAAAACTGCAAAGAATATGCAATAAAACAGTCCTCTTTCTGTTACATCACAGCAATTTAGCTATGTATTACATTCTCAGCCATTTAAAGGCACACTATGTAACTTTTTCTTTTTTTTTACTTTTTCATATTTTTAAATCTTTTCCTTGAGCCAGTATGTGCTAATATAACCCTTTAGGGTTAATGAAAAGTCACTCAGCCCCATCTGCTGCTTGTGTTCAGAATACCACACTTGCAACTCCAGAGTCTCCAGTACAGTGCCCTGAAGTCTCACAAAGTCAAAGTAAGAGGTCTATTATATCGTGTTCATCATGATGGAGCCTCCAAAGAAACAAAAAAAAAAAACTTAAACCTGGTTTGAAAACACAGGTGCACAGAGCGGGGGAGGGGAAACAGTTCTTTTTCATGACAGTGATTTAAAATAGACACTAGGGGGTGCTAAAAACAAGCCAAAACGACATAGTGCGCCTTTAAATCCAAGCTGGGTTTGGGCAACAGTGGTAGGAACTCATGGATTATAATAACTGCATTTTAAGTAATTCTTTGCAATGTTGCTATTGTGCAAAATGATGTAATGATTATAGATTTTAACATATTTTGCAGCTATAGTAGATACCATAAACTCTTTGATCAACAGCAAATGTAAATATTGTAAAAAATATATACATTAAAAAAATATTTAAAATGGACATAATGAGGTTCTCCTTCAATAAAAATGGAATAACACAAATTTAAATTCCAACCCCCCCGTAACAATATATTTGAATGCCAACAGCCCGGTAAATGTTGAGCTGTTGTCAGCTTGTTTTAGAAAAGATTTTCATCTCGATTATACAAATGTCATATTTTTCATAGCCTTTTCATTTATTTGTTTTTGCTGCATTGAGCTTTTGGAACCGACTGAAATGCAGAGATTTATTTAGTTTTCGCAAATATAAAAAAGGTGACCCGTCAGTGTTTTAAATGTGTGTATATGATTTGATCTGGACAGCAGATGCCTTCCCTCTGCTTAAGTAAACAGCACACCATCAGTAATTGCTCTTCAGCTGGATATTTCTTTGTACCCCTGGCTATATGATGATATGGAAGAAATTCAGTTTGAACGATCCATTTAGCCCCACTGAGGCTGTTCTGACCCCACAAGAGCCATCTGATAAAATCCTAACACAGTTAGCAAGTTGATTTTATTTAAATGGAGCCACGCTGCTTAGGGGTACATTTTGATTTCTTCGAGTTCTGCCTGCCCTGATTTTGGTCTCAGTTTTGTTTATTTTGCTTGTGCACATTGAAATCTTATTATATTCTTAGAGTATCCTATTGTTAGACAAATTAGTTTCCGTGCAGAAATGGTGCACTTGAATTAGTTTCAGTTCCAAGAAAAGTTCAATTAAACTCCTGCTTCATGTTGTGTCTCTTTAGAAAAATGTTTCTGCTTTCTTAAGCAGAACAGAAACATTTTCTACGGTGCATAAAGGTACCTGGATAATAGGTGGACTTTGCTCAACGTTCACATTAGCTAGCTTGGATAATTTATCAATAGGCGGTGTAACAATGCCCTACTTAATTGTCAAAATGTTGAAGACTACAAAGGGAGGTCCCACTATTTCATTTATTTGCTTTTTTATATATGATGCAGAGGATCTTCGTTCCTTCTCCCAGTATCCATAGCACCTTAGATTACAACAACATGTCACATGACATGTTCTCTGCAGGTTGGGGGTGAGTCTTTTACTTAAGTGGAGTCTTGTTTTGTTTCTGCAAGGCACATCTCCCAATTTCCATCTACATTCTGACCCTCAGCAGTGGTCTTGAGATTTGGATTGTCATCAAAATACTGAGATATGGATACAAGCAGCTGAAACGAGCTTCCTGGGTGGCCAGGCTCAGCTTTAGAGATACGGTGAGCAGCTCCATGATGTCAGGGGATCTTGGATTAGAACAAGCGGTTCCTCAGGATTGGTCCCCTTCCTCTGGACATTTTTTGAGTGCACCTAGAGGTGGTGCTCGAGGACTAGAGTACAAGGAAGAGAGGCAGAACTTGCTGAAAGGAATAAACATCTTCCCCCACGAGGAGCTGGATGTGGAGAGGGATGCTTAAGAGGTGGAGGATGGATGGATACTTTAAAGTCCATCCAACCTTTGTTGTCATTTAAAAACCAAATTTTTCCAACGCCTAAACTGTATTTTCTTCTCACAGCCTTTTCATGTTTGCAGCAGCATCTGCGCATCATGTTCGTTGCCTTATTCTAGCACTTCTTTTACTCAAGCTATGTTTAGATCTGTATGAGCCTTTGAGAATTTACCAACATCATGGAGAAATGTGGCCATTTCATGGTCCCTTTCATCCACAAAACGGTAGTTGACGGCCAGGTAGGTCCACAAATCTGCAACAATGCAGCCGCCTTCAGATCCTTTACCTTTTCTTTGTATTTGGATTAAACTGTTGCCTCCAAGGTCTGCAATAAATGGTGACAAAATTAAAGAAAAATGGCGGCTTCTGCAGAAAACATTTTTCTCGTGAGCAAAACATGGAAGAGTCCAGTTTATTTCCATGCGACAAAAAACAGATTTCCATGTTTGCTCAAGGCCTTGTGCAGAAACGTGTGAGATATTCCTTCACTGAAAAATAATGGCTTATTTGGATGTAAAATTCAAAATCTTTTACACATAAATCTGCACTTTGTTAGAAATCCTGTGCCTTCATGAGGTCATGATGATGCCTAAACAGGGAACAAATGTTTCTAGCTTGGTGAGAAAAAGCCAAAAATTAAGTAAATTTGTTGCAAACTGGAATAATGATGATGATAAATGGTGTAATAAAGCAGTAAAATCTTACCTCATTAGCTGTTGCTAGGTTAAAATATTACCACGCTGGCAAATATAGTCCTTGTTTTTTGCTCAATTTCATCCAGTGCTACCAACAAACGACACGCAGCGGCTGCATTTCCATTTATATAGAAAACCAAAATTCAAACGTATGAAATATGACCTGCATAAAAACGCCCTACAAGCAGCCTCTGACTTTGTTTTAACTTATCGTGCATTTATTTTGCTCTGCATTATCCACTGAATGTGGACCTAATTTCATTAGGTGCAAAAAAATCTGTAAAGTTGCTTCATGTATGATAAATCTAAAAAGAAGAAGAAAAATGACTGAACAGATTGGATGAAAACTTACAGCTGGAGCAGCTGAACCAATTTATTTCATGAACTGACAGAAGCTCAAAAACCAAAACAGCTAAAGGTTCCTGATCAGGGGAAAAGACACAGACCTGTGAACCAATGAGCAGAGGGAACTGGACGGGATGTAACAAATAACAACCAGGTGAGAGGCAATCAGCAAACAAAGGTCAGGTGTGTCGAAGGCAGGAGAAAAACAAAGCAGTAGGGCATGAGATGTTTCAATTATTTACAGAATAACAGCATATTATTCACAGAGCAGATCATTTGTTCTCTTTGAGTGAATCTAGCATGTAGAAGGAAAAAAGTCCTCGTAATTTTAAGGATTTTATTTGATTTTCTGTGAAGTTTTAAACTTCTAGCTTAATGCAGAACAAAGAGCCTGCATCTTCTGTCAATCCTTCCTCCCAGAAAACAGTAATCAGCGCATATTCATGTCGACTCTTGAAAGATTAGAAAAAGAAGTCATTTGCAAAATGCTCATGCCTGAAGTGCTGAAGTTAATTGGGTGTATTGAATAAACTGGAGCTGCAGCTTCGCGGCGAGCCACTAAATGCATGTTTTATGCTCAACACATTGCTTGTTATGATTCTGGATCAGCAGAGAAGCATGTATTGAGTGATGACTTTTTTTCTAATTAGATGAAAAACGCAAAAGGGGGAGCTCCAGGAAATCTATGGAATCTATTACTGAGGTTCTGATCGCCACATAAACGTAAAGCCGCGTCCAGATCGGCTCATTTGGTCTCAAAGACGTTTTAGCGTTCTCGGAGGTGAGTTTTTATATCGACAGACAGATGAAGGAGGTGCTTCGGCCTTTTCGATTCATCCGTTTCTGTGACATGACGGTACGGCAGGACGGTGGTGGACATTAAGTGCTGCGGTTGTCCTGTGAGGGTTGTTTCTCTGGAAAACTGATGCGTAGGAGCCACTGATCACATTGCTTTAGGCTCTTCTTGCTGTATATGAATTATGCTCCTTCTGTCAGCAGCTGATTAACGACCGTCTGGGAGACAAAGTTCAAAGATTAAAAGGTAAACTGTGTTTGTTGTTGTATTTCAGTAACTCTGAACATGAAGATCATTAAAAGTAGTCAGTGAGGTAATAAAAATTAACTGGTTTTTAATAAATATGATAAGTTCAGTTTTGGTTAAAATCTTGAAGAAATATATTTATTTTTAAATGAGATAGAAATTTATAGCTACATTCACAAATTGCCTGTTATGCTGTAACATTTTAAATAACAAAGTTGAACTTTTATCTCCTGTTTGGAGACTTGAATCTGTTCAAGGACAGTTTATTTAGAGGACACAGTCTGACAAGCTTTGAAGGATGGATAAGGCCTCTTGTCCCTCTCTGCTGTGCAAAATAAAATAAAAAAATATATATTTTACTGAACTGATGAGTACAACACTTTTGCAAAAGGTTGCGTCCATTTATTTCTTCATTGAGCACATTTTCTTGTCACGATTCATCCACAAATGGACAAAATGATCCACAAGTTATGACAAATAAACTCCTATTTCTCAAACATTTTTGACTCATGTAGACAAGACTCATGTTTCAAATGCCTGCAACAATTCTGTTGACTATCTGGAGTTAAAAATTCTTGCACAAACATTTCTAACATCTCCCAAAATTCCAGTGACACGAGTTCACAGGCCTGATTGTTTTTGAGACATTTTGGAAACTTTGTCAGGAATGCCACATACAGTTTCAGCCATGTGAGATAATAATAAACTACAGCAGAAAACAATGAGAGGTTATCATTAAAGCTATTGAAAGATGTTTAATCGTGTAATTCAGTGGTTCCCAAACTTTTTCTTCTGGCCCCCCTTGATTTTACAATTGTTTTTACCGTGGCAACACACTCCAAACAGACACATCTCATTTTCAAACTCCAGTACAGATTATTTATGTTAATTATGAATGAAGTCCTCGCAAGTTTTTTTTTTTTTTTCCATAATTTTTTGTTCCATTAATTTAGTTTTTTGGCAGAAAAAACATCAAAATAAACTCCTACTTTCATGTAAATGCACACAGAGAACAAAGCTGAAAACCCGAATTAACTCTACGTCAGTATCTCTTGTTATCTTTTAGTGTTTTTAGGTTTTGAGAACCTGACCCGGTTGATCTATGTAGTTTAACCCTTTTTTCATGAAGGTAATTTATTCTAATTCATCCTGTCAGTTTAAGATCTGATTGGATCTTTCTCTCACAGCAACCAGTTGCTCATTCTTTACCTTCAGTCAGTCACCAAATCACAATGAAAACTACAAACTGCAGCATTGTTTCTTTTTCCCTGTCAACTTGCGGGAAAGGAGAAATAAAAACTTGTCAATACGAGTGATTAATTTGTTATGGGATTTGGGAGGCTGGTCCAACAGTCATCAGCACTGGGAAAAGTTATAAGAACAATGGATGCAATGGCTGAGATTACAGCAGATTGAAAGGAGGAGATAAAGAAAACAGTTTTCCTTCAGAGGAGCAGAGGAAGGAGTTACTGATTCTTTGCAGTCCACTTATAAAGAGGTGTGGAGGTTGTTGATATTCTCCTGTGGTTCATAACTTATTTTTTAATTATTAATAAAATACTTTTAAGTTTAAAGACTTTTTTCTTCAAATTTGTACTTTGCACTACTATAAAAAAAGTACTTTTATGACCTTGCTGGACAACCTTACCATAAAAGATTTTAAAAAATACCATATAGAGCATAAGCAGCGCTCCCCATCTACAGTAAAAAGTTTTGAGATGACAAAAATCAAATCTATTCAGAACAAAACATGCATATGTATCGCCATAAACAATGCACGTGGATTACTGTATTATGGTTATCTGTTGGTGCGGTAAGATAACTGTACAAAGAGTACAGTTGGAAGAATTACATTACGGATAGGAGAAATCCAATAGTTGCAAAACGTTATCGAATGTGAGCAGCAGAAAAGCCCCTCGCTCACACATGAGCACAGAGATGCTCTCGGTTCATCTCAGGGAAGCGGTCCACTTAACATGGAAATTGTCCTTTCATCTTTCAGCAGACTTTGAGGGGAAAAGAAAGAACCAACCAATCAACAAAGAAGATACCCCGGTAGTCAAGCTGCAGCGCAGGAATTTAGCAAACACTTCCACTCTGCTCTCCGTGAACCCAAACCGTGTAATTTCCTGTCTGTGATATTAGCTCTAAATGGATCTGACTGAATTGAGCTAATATCTTTAGTCATCAGCTCTTTTGTTGTCTTATTTTCACTTTCAGACAGAATGTCCCTCAGTTCATTGCAACAATGTGGTGCAAATTGCCCAGAAAAGACCTAAATCCTCTGAATGCTCTGCGGCGTGATGGATGTGGGGTGTGTGCGCATTTGAGCCAGGGTCATGGCTAAGATTCGCCTCGGGTGCGATAACTTACAGGCTTGGCGTGGTGGAAATGGCAGGTGAAATATATGGACGCCATGCGTTGCCACGTTTTCACACAGCAGCGAGTCAGCTGACCTCAAAGGTGTGTGTAATATTTCACCTGATTGAATTTACATTAGAGCACCACTTTTGTGGCCAACTCTTCATTTATTTGAATTAAACCACCAAACCCGGACTCATGACTGTATTTTTCCCCCAGAAGAACCAACATTTAATGCTTTGGTCACTGATCAACGTCTTCTCAAGAGGTAAATTCCCATAGAGTCTGTAAAAAAGATTGCTAATGCTTTTAGATTGTACTGCTTTCACATTTTAAGAGTCTTGCAGAAATCATTGACTCTAAAAGGGATTTTAGGCCATTTTGAAGTGTGTGAGTAATTTAAATGACTACTATCATACGCAGCTTCCCAAACAGCCTCAGTTCAAAGATATTGAATTGATTCCCTACAGAACCAACAAGCTAACAGCTAGTCCGAGACAAAGGTGTAACAGCTCTAATTTTCAAAGTTTCACAGCAGCTCAAGCAACATTATTTTATAAACCTCTATATCAAAATCAGTTGTGCATTTTGCAATTTTTTTGTCTGAAATTTTAAGAAATTCATAATCAACTTCAAGCATGGATGCACTGGAATAGCTCCATTTAGCTGCTGGTGATATTTTTTCATATAAATAACCATAAAAATGAATGCTAATATCCATGGAATTCATGCTTTTTTAAACAACAGGAATCCACTTTAGTGTTGGCTGGTTTGTAAAGAATGAGTCCCACAAAGTTAGCGCCGCGTCTTTGGCGAGTCTTTTAGTCTCTCCTGAAGCAGAGAAACGGGAAAACCTCCAATCAGCCATCTTGGATCACTGTGAAATAATCACATCTGGTAACAGAAGAAGAATCATCCAATCAGGAAACAACAAGGGCAAGCGCTGGTTAAGGGAGGCCATCGAGATCAGCTGTCTCACCTGGGCTTCCCTCCTCGGCAGACCTGACAGGTCGGGTTGGCCACGCCCATAAGAAGAACAGCTGATGAAGACATGTTGCGCCAACTCCTGATGAAGACTGCAGGAATTTAAAGGTAATCAAATGTACTAAATTACTAAATGTCTGGTCAAAAGAACTTGGATAATTACAATTTTTATTGCCACAAATTAATAAAAAATGCAAACACTTTTACAGCATTTGCTCTTTGTGTGAATATTTTAGGATGAGCTGTTCATTATAAATAATGCAACAACACATTCATGCATCTGCTTTTTTCCGTCTTACAGAACCAATTTCAGGAAACGCCACTAAACGACAATGACGGGTCCTGCAGTCGTACCATCTTTGATCTGTCTAGATTTGAATCACGAGGCACCATAGTATTGATTGTTGGAGACCAGAGAGCAAAGGGATTAATGGATTTCTGAACATCTGCTGTAATAACAAAATTTAAATGAAAAATGCTTCTTGATGTTCCAGCTTCCTTTGTGAAACCCACTTCCTGTGCAGATGACGTGAAATGAAACAAAACACCCAGAGAACGACGTGCAGAGTTTGGCCTCTTCTATGGGACACGTGAGAGCCCCCTGGCTAAATTAGGTTTGGAGTAAACCACATTATTGCCTCGTTATCATTAATTGACCTCTTGGAGACCTGTTACTGGAAGACTGGAGAGGATGCCTGTGTGCTGACTGAAACATTAAGGGGTTATGTTGAGGAAGTGAATGGAAAGCACATTAGAAAACCAAATTACTCCATTCAAAACACATATTCATCCCAAAGGAGGAGTCTGTCCATTTATGGGCTGAGACAATCAAAAAATCTGATGTAGCAACTAAACATTAAGAAACCAAGACGTACAGTGTGTGTGTGTGTGTGTGTGTGTGTGGGGGGGGGGGGGG
>SSNR01000023.1:3051089-3086354 GCA_006937965.1 Callopanchax toddi
GGGGGGGGGGGGGGGGGGTGTCCAATGGAGCAGTAGCTGGAGATGCTAATTCCCTTTATTTTAGACGTACTTTGCCCAAGGCGTGCCTTAGAATCAGGCTCTCCTTTCAAATAAAGATTCATGAAGGATCTTTTTTTTAAAAATTTTTATGGAGCTACTTTTGGGTTATTGTTAGCTACTGCTTTCAGCTCAAGTGATGGCTTTGAATGAGTTCAAGTTGGGGTCACGGGGAATTCCACACCCTTCCATTTTAGAAGACGAGTCATATAATACCATTTGCAACACGGACGCTTTATTACAAAAGCTCCCATAAATGTATCCGGCTGAAAGGCAAAGGAGGAGGAATCCCCTTAAAACAGCTCACATCAATAGGCGGCTCTAGCTGCGGGGCACACTCCCATCTTGCCTCATTAAATTCCCATACAGCCGTCATCAAAACACATCTTTCATCCAGACACAGATTTGGTGCTGTGAAGGGAGCAGACTGCACTAGCAGCAATCAGATCCCGTCCCGGTGTCTGAATGCCGGGGACGGACGCTTGCTGCTAACGCAGTGGGACGGGCGGCTTGTTTTGGTTTCCTCCTCGCAAATAAAATGCATTTTCTTAAAGATATGTGGAGAGCTTGAAATGAAGCTTTCAGGTGGACGTCAAGCAACAGTAAAAGAAAGAAATCTGGATTTGTTTGTTTATTTATTTATCCACTGACACGTTTCTCCTCTAATTTATTATGATAAAAGTTCTATTTATAGTCTCCAGCAGCCAAAAAATGCACAAGGTGGGTGATAATGTTTTTGCCCGTGTGAGCTTGTTTATAATTTTTTTGTATCTCTTGAACCGTCATGCCCGAACGAACATCTACAACTTTAAAAACACAAAAATATCAATAAGTCAGTCCATTTTACAGAAATTCTGTAGATTTTTTTTTGGGTGCTAACTCATACTCTGAGCTTGAACATATCTTGGAATATTGCGTGCATTTTCTTTATAATTTATTTTAAAACGTGCCCATAACTTCATCATATTTCAGCACAAGATGGCTGTATTTTTAAACTGCAGCGTTTTTACCACACATCCAGCTTGTGGTTTTATTGGAAGTCTTTATGCGTTTCTGTGCGACTCCCACACTTATAGCAGGCAGACGCTGTAACAATACAGCTGTCAGATGTTGGGAGAAGTGATGATGTTTCCATCTGTGTGAATGATGGGTTTCTTGTTAAGACAGTGTGTTTTCTGTCCTTGTGTTATTCACTTACACAACGATGTTTGTGTATAAACCATATGTGTGTTGATGCTTGCTGCCTGTACGGCATATATAACATATAACTGTTATTCCTCGGATGATTTGATTTTTAATAGGATTTTTTCTATTTCTGTTCTATTTAACCTGCTGCTCTAAAGTCTTGTTTTTAAGGTAATTTCTGACTCTGCATGCATCTCATTTTACTGTTGGGTGAAGTGACTCTCATCCCTATAAATACTTTATCAAATCAGCACTAGCAAATGTTGTCGTCATGTCAGAAAATAGTCATTTCTTCTAAATCATGGGACTGAAAAATAACACTTTTCACAGCAGTGGCTAAAATTTAGCTACTGAGACCCATAAGAGGTGTTTAAATCTTTTCTACATCCTGTTTTTTTTTTAAATAAACTTGAAACTTAATTAATTTTATTAAAAAGGGGCAAAGTTTTAGTGTTTTGTTGCACAAAAATCCCACTGCTGCAGTGTTTTCATGTTGCACTTGTGTAAAGCTTCTAGTTAGACAAATATTCATGCAAACGATAATTTTTTGCACATAACAAATATTTGTTTTTCCTCTGCAGTTGCCAACTTTATGAGCCTGCTCAGCTTTTTCCTTCTATTCTCTTTCTTTCTGCACACTGAGTAAAAGCGTCTCCTCCTTCGCGTTTTTCTAAGCTTAATAAAATGTTATAAATGCATGTACACTGTATTCACTGCAGCTGTGACCTTTGGAATATGAGTTTTTTGAAAGCGGTGACTAAGACAGGATCTAAAACTTTCAACATTCTCATGATCCTCTTAAAAGAGAAAGTGATATCTTTTTATTCGATTGCTGTAACTCACAAGAAGCATTTTCAAGTGCTTCTATTCATATTAGTTCTTACAGTAGAAGTGAAAAAAATGTTCTCCACAAATCAAAAGAACTGCTGAATCCTCTCAGAAACCACAGCGATGCACACAGCTCGCAAATATTTCTGTTTCCACATCGTTTTTGTTGATTTGCTTGTCTTATACTTATACTTTTTTTATAAAACTACATGATTTTTAAAAGACAAAAAACACTGATTGTGACAAAGAACAATTTGTGCCGTAAATAATGTTTCTAACTAAAGATAGGGGCTGATTGTGGCCGTATACATAGCTATAAACTACCAGTTAAAGGACAAGTATGATGTATGAGTGGAATATCTTAGCTTTTAATTATGTGTTTTCTTTTTTCTCACACTGAAGAATCTAGTTTTGTTGAACAATGTCTCATCGCTACAGTGACAATAAAGGTTCTGGTTATATTCAATAATTTCATGCAAAATAAATCAAATAATTTGACTAAAAATAACTTTTCCAGAATCAGTGTTTGAAAATACAAATCATATATCCTCCCTTAGTGGACCCTATCTGGAGTACTGTAGACGTTAGGAGCAACATTTATATAAAACAGCTCTGGAAACTTTATGAAAACTACAGAAAAGAGCATGACTTAATAACGCTGGCTATTTTGAGCGTGCAAATATGCTTTTTATGGGTCAAATGCCCAAAAATTTCTGGTCAAATATAAAACTGCACAAGTTATTTACAAAGCAATACACAACCTGTAAATTATACAGCGGGTGTTTTCAGACAGAAGGAGGCTATAGGCTAGATAATCTATCAGCTATAAAGTGTTAGAACGACTATGAAACATTCTATCAGTGGAGTGAAAATACAAGAATGTCCAAACATTATTCAGTTAAAAAAGATGAAGAGATATTTTACTGAACAGTATTTAGTTGAGGAAGGCCTGACTTGTTTCTAGGTCATGTGTTTGTATTTGTTGCAGTGTACGTATGATTGTTTTGTACATGTATTTGTGTACTAATGCTACTTGTAATTTCATATGAAATATTTTGGACCTATTTTAATACAAGTTAAAGACCAGCATTGAGTGTCTGAACACCAGTATAATGCCTAGTGGCTACAGACGGATTCTTCATGAGATGATGAGACGAGGACAGTATTGATTTTGAGGATTTAATGTCTCATTTCAAACATGAAACTGAGCATTTACGCTGTGATTAGCTTGACTTCTGTTATTTGTACATTTCTGTTTCTTTTACTCTTATTATTCCAATTATGTTCAGAACATTCTATCCATCCATCTTCTGCTTTTCAAGGTCAGGCCATGGAGGTAACAGGCCCAGGAGGGAAGTCGAGACATCCCTCTCCCCAGTTCATTCTGGGGAACCCCAAGGCGTTCCCAAGCCAGAGAGGATACATAATCCCTCCAGCATGTCCTGTGTCTTCCCGAGGGTCTCCTCCCAGTGGGACATGCCTGGGAAACCGCAGCCAGGATGCATCCTAATCAGATGCCCAAACCACCTCAGCGGACTCCTTTCAACGAGGAGGAGCAGCGGCTCTACTCCAAGCCCCCCCCGAATGACGGAGCTCCTCATCTCATCTCTAAGGCTGAGTCCAGCCACCCTAAGGAAGCTCATTTAGGCCTCTTTTATCTGGGATCTTGTTCTTTCAGTCATGATCCACATCTCATGACGAGGTGAGGGTATCGTATGCACCAGAAAATTGAGAGCTTTGCCTTTTCCCTCTTCACCTCGACAGACCAGAGCAATGCCCTCACTACTGAAAACGAAGCCTTCTAATAACCAAACTAAAATGAGTCTGCAGCTGAACTCTCCTGTTAATCTGCTTTTTTCCTTATAGCACAATATTCGTGCTATATTGTGTAATATATTTTTCATTCCCTCTTTATCACATTGATCATTAGAGTGATAAAAGATGGAAACAGACAGCTGCTTTGACCACTTTACAACATAATGCAAAGTGCTGCAGCAGATTTCATCTTAAAGACTTTTTAATCACAGTTCAGTTCAACTCAAAGCAGATTGTTTTTATACATTTATCCTGATTGTCTGCCTCCATTAAAGGGGTTGAAAGAGTTTTCTGATTTCTAAGAGACTCTCTGAATATGCCGAACCATTTTATATCAACACTAAAACTGTAAGAATCAAGATTATTAATCAACATTTTTCTAAGCATGAACTGACCCTTAAATGAAAGCTGGATGTGGTTTCTCCAGTTCTTGAATATTCAGGCTATATTATTGTTATTGAATGTGTGACTATTTATGATGCCTTGATAAGCTAACAGAGGATGGCAGCCCTGAACATTAATACATGCTAGCAAACAACAACACCACTTAATTTCACACTGCGCTGGTCCCTAACAAAGACTGATCTGCCGTGGCTTCGTTCTGTCGTAGCGTTCGATGAAAAACAACTCAATGGCCGTTTCAGATGAAGAGGAACGACGAGATTCTGAAAGGTGCGAGCTCAGAGCGATTCTAGATAAGTAATGCACTTCAGGTGGAAAAAACGGTAAATATTATTTTTGAACTATTTATTCTGACACTTGGCGCATTGTGTGCCCTAAAGTGTCTGACATATAAGACTTTACTTTGTGCCTTCGCTGGTAAATCTCTCCTGATAAAAGCATCTTGGAGTTGAAATGAAAACAGGCCTTAATGGATATCCTTAATGGGCGTCCTCTGAGCCACGGAGTGACAGCGGTGACATTCACTTTTAATCATCTCAAAAAGAAATGCTTTATTTCTTTTCAGGGATCTGCCTACTGGGCTTCTGGAGATGGAGTGAAGAGTTTAACGCTATTGTTGATTGTGCTTTACTGCTGTTAGTGCATTAGAGGAAACAGAATGCAGACCTCATACCCAGCTTGGGCTGTGAGTATTAAAATGATAGTTTCTATGTTTTAAAGTGGAGTTCTGAAGAAAAATCTGAATTACCCGCTTAAAAAACCTCTTTAAAGGCACACTATGCAACTTTTTCATATTTTAAATCTTTTCCTTGAGCCAGTATGTGCTAATATGACTGTTAATAAAAAGTCACTCAGCCCTATCTGCTGCTTGGATCCACGATAACATGTTTGCAACTTCTGAGTCTCTGGTCCGGTACCCTGAAGTCTCAAAAAGTCATATCTCGCGAGGGTTGGGCTAAGTCAATGTGGCTAGCTGTTATGCTAGCACCTGAGTGTTTTTAGCTCATGATTCCTGCTTTTTTCTAATCTCTCCCTGCTTGAACACAGCTGATTTCTTTGAATGAGTGATGAACCGCTCCAGTAGAAAGCAATGAAGGCTGATTTAGGTGTTTCTGAGCAAAGACAATGCTAACGTTTTTACAACGGTGACTTAAAACGGACACTAGGGGGAGCTGAAAACAAGCCAAAACTGCATAGTGTGCCTTTAAAACCACCTCAAAATAAAAAGATGAATTCAGACTGATAAGCTAAAGGCTAATCAGACCCCAATGGATGATACCTTTTAACCTTAGAATCCCAAAAGTGTCATATTAATAATAATAATATCAATAACACATTTTATTTATAGGCATCTTTCAAGATACTCAAGGTCACCTTAAAATGAAACTAGATACATACCAGCAAGATAAAATAAATAATATTATTAAAGCACCTAATCCATAAATAAATTAGATCAAATGAGATGTTTCCACAAAATGCTGTTTTGAGAAAGAAAGTGAAACGGTGAGGATCTGGAGGGAGAGGATTCCAGATCAGAGCCACTGAATGCTGTAGACCCCATGGTGGACGGGCAGGCTGGAGGCACAGACAGATGGATGGAGGAGGAGGATGTGAGGGAACAGGTGGGGAAACGGTTCACTGATATGGAGGAGCGAGGTCATGCCTTGAATGCAAGGAGAATGATTTTAAGGCTGATCCTAAATCACAGGAAGTCAGTGCAGCTGCTGCAGGATGGGAGCGATGTGGCTGGTGGGCGGAGTCTAAAGCTGGTCATTTAAACACTGTTCTTTGAACCTGTACACTAGTGGTGTTGTAACTTTTCTAAATGCAGGGCAAAAACACTCCTGCCACAAAAAAGCTTAATTTTTAAATAAAAACGTGAAAAATGACCATGTGATTATTATTTTTAACATTACCATTACCTCCTTGAAACTGGCCCTGGTACTTTTAGCCATTAGCTCGCCAAAACGTTCAGAGCTAATTGATTTTTCTGAACTAAGGCTGCTGAGCTGAAACCCTTTCTTTAAACTTATTTTATTTTCCATAGACTGTTTAGATGTTTCTGGACTAATATCATCATTTACCTCTAGAATTTTTTAACAAGCTCAGTCAAAAACTTTAGTTTCTGTGGTATTTTAGTTAAAAACCAGATCCTCTGAACAACAGTGAAAAGTGAAAAAGGATCATTTAAATATATTTGTGTCTTTTACATCATGTTCCTCCTAGATGTGAAGAATCTTTTCATTCAGATCGGTGGCTTCAGCTGTTGGTTCATAGGAATTTCAAACAACAGAAAGGGGATTCAGGATAAGACAAACATATGCTTCTGTGCTCTGTAGAGTTTATTTTATTAAAAAAAACAAGAAGGAAATGGAGTAAGATTTTAAACTGATTGTATCTAGGGTAAAGCTGGGTGTTCTTGTCAGGACGGAGGTGGCTAGATTTTCAGTAAAACGCCACACCCTGCTGATTTCTAATGATGAACTGTCAGATTTTTAACTCGTACCTTATCTACACAGTGTAGGAGCATTATTACAGTAATAGCCACCTTCAGCATCAGGCCAGGTCGATAATATTTCTGGAAAACCATTATGGTTGTGTACTCCCTTGGGGGAAAGTCTTATGGTGGAGAAAATAGAAGCTGATGGTATCAAATGATCTAATCACTTCTGGAACAAAAACTAGATAGTGAAATGTGATTTCTTGGTTTTTCTCTGTTAGCCTGCCTGATATATGGGAATAAAATAGCAGTAATAATTATTGGTAGTTTAAAAATCTATTTTTAATTTTTTTTACAATTTGCTTTCTGTAGGCTGCAGCACTCTGCATTGTTTGTGAGGAAGCGATCGACTCATCTCCATCCTCATTATAGGAAAAAGGGGAAAAAAATCCCATTCATATGGTTCTGGTCGACAATAGCCACAGATGGGTGATTAGTTGAAGTGTTCTGAGGGCCACTCTGTTCTCTCACCAAATGAAATGGAGCCTTAGGCTCCCAGAACTAAAACGAGGACTGATCACAGATCCTCCAGGACTGTAACTCATCCTCACAGTGCGTAATCTTTAAATCTTCTGCCAAATTTAACTATCTGAGCCCACATTAGGAAATGGCAACATCACATTCAAATTATACAGATTTTTTACCCTTTAATCAAGTCTTTTCTGTAGTTCTCGTTTGAATTTAATAAAATTAGATATCCTAAAGATGCTATGGAGCTGCTTAAGATATAAGGTCAATTACCTTAAATCTACTTGGCTGCATCTTTAATGAAACACTTTGCAGCTAGGCTGTGGAACAGTTAGGCTTTGATAAAATGCTGTGTAAAGCCGGTTCTGCAGCCAGTATTTTGAGAGGTATTAATGGCTCTGAGAATATTTGGATGATTAGTCCTAGCTGCGATGGATAGCATGCATTAATCATACTTTTTGATCGTGTGGATTTGAAGAGAATCTCAGCACTCCACTCAGAGAGCCTGCAGAGGTCACTAATTGAAGTGGGTTGGGGGTCCACACAAAGTGTGATCCTGCAACCTGGATCCGAGAGAAGTGTTGATGAGTCCTAAAAATATGCATTTCTATCCATGTGTCAGACCTAACGCTCGTATAAAACCTGCACGGGGAAAGTGTTGGGCTCGAGAAAAAGACCTGTCAAACCACAGCTGGGTTACACATTTCAAGACTCAAACAAAACAATCTTTTCTAATGTTCCCCAAGTCCCATCAACGGCAATAAGCAATGTGTAGGGTTGGTTGGTTTACTGTTAAATCAACGACAATCCCCTTGTAATGGCTGCTGCATGTAAATCTATCTGGATTAATGTTCCTCAACTAATGTAAGTGCAGATTTAACAGCCCCCCATCTTCAGAGACATCATCATGTAAGAAGGCTGATACACAATCCTAGTCGTTACAAGGGTTTTTTTTTCCCCCACATTGAGAAAGAAAACCATTTTCACTCTGTCTCCTCTTTTCATTCTAGCTGCAGCTTGGTACAAATCCTTGGAAACTGGGAAGAGAACTCTAATATCTTCATGTACCGCTAAAACGTTGGTAATGCATCATACTAACCAGAGGATATTAGCAGGACATTTAAATAAAATCAATAAGAACAGACAGAAACATTAGTTTCGTCTATTCATCAGATTATTTGAAGTATTTACTGCCATACTGGGTGATTTGCTATTTTTCATGTTATAATAACGTTGTTTACAGGTCATTATTGGACACAGATCATAAAAACGGCACAAATTATTTTATATAAACATCAACCCAAAACATTTAATTTGTTTTAAACCCAACAGGAGCTATAAATATGTAGAAAGCTAGTCTGTGCAACAACCTGAACCTGGAAAAAGTGATTGTTTTGTGTTCATTATCTATAAAATTCTGCAGGAATCTCATTGCATTATGCAGCAAATATGAAAGCAAGCTAAGGTTTTAGTGTTTAGGTAGGAAAAATGGTCATGATGACAGTATGTCTACAACCAAGCCAAACATCCAGATCAGATTCAGGTGTTTTCCAGTATCACACACACAGAGATCACATAGTGAAGGTTTGAACTGACCTTCACAAGCAGCAGCTATAATAAACCAAATGATCACTAACCTCCTTTAAAATAGTACAACTGAGTTCATTAAGCGTAGGCATCAATGATATGAAATCAATGACGCTTCAATAATTAAACACTGTTTTCTAATATTTGACCGCAAAGTGCATAAATTATGCATGGAGCTACAACAGACTGTAAAGACTGAAAACCAGCAGGACGCGTGCATGGATGTCTCTAATGTGAGAGACGTGTTTCAGCTCACAGGATACAGAACAAAACGGCTTCAGCAGAGCAGAAATCTGTGGGTCTGGTTCGACTCAGACTTTAGTTTGTGAGCAAACTTCAAAATCTTCAAAGAAGCTAAATCTACTTTTTACATAGTAACTTTGCCTAATCTTGTGCTATACTGCTGAAGTTTATATGCTAGCATCATTCTTACGAGTTGATTTTCTATGTCTTTTGTTTTTGTTGTTATATTTAAAAGAATTATGTCAATTCTATTTTGGTCAGGGCAAATTTCAGGCCTTAGCTTTGAGTAAAACTTAGGATTTAAGCTTAATTTTGTGTAATTCACATGAGTCAGATGAAAACATTGAGGGGTTTGAGGGCAATAAAGAGAATATAAGAAGAAGGTACCCCAACGGGAAAATCCCCAATGGCCAGTCCACATCCAGACCCGAGGCAGGTGCCGTCAGCGTGGGCGGCTCAGCGCAGGGCTCATGCCAGTCGATACAGACGCGCCTCCTTCCCCTGGACACAGGTCTGCACACAGCAGGACAGCACCTCGGTCCGCTGGGCTGCACGTATCATTAGTGGGGATGCAGCGCCATTTCTGCATCCTCGGATCGAGTTCTTGGTGGGGACAATTCAGTGATTGCTGGGTATTGATGGGGACACGTCACCTCCATCCACGCCAAATCTAGGCCCATGTCGTAGGGTCCTTGATGACCCAAAAAGGTTTTTGGTTGCATGCATGAAGGTGGTGTTGGTGGACAGCCGAGTCTGGGCCTGATGAGTTGGATCTCCTGTGTTTGTGTAGCTGATGTTCGGTACCTCGTATCTGAAGGTCTGAACACTCCTCTCTGCACTGACCTGCATTTTCAGATAAACACCAATCAGCTTCTGTTCTGCTTGTTTTGTCCTTTTGGATAATTTTGTTGGATTTCTCCAAACATAATGAACTAACTCTGATAGTGAGGGATGTTTTTGTTGTTGCATCTAAAAAAAAAAAAAAAAAGTCTGGATGCTTGCAACTACAAACAAAAAGAAATGATGAGATGCCGTTACCGAGGTACTCGGTAAACTAGACCCACTTCATATGCAGCATAGTGAGTTAAATGTCAACCATTTGCCTTTTTTTTCTTCCCTTAGGCATAAGTGCTGCTGACTAATTTCACTTTCAAGAGTAAACAGTCCTCTTAATATCTTCAGTCAGCCTTAATGAAGTGAAGGCCCGTTATGGACGTACGAGCATCAAGGAGAACGGCGGATTCCTGGACGATGACGACCTTGAGAAGCCTCCATAAGTTTCCCCCACCCCCCCATATGGAATAAGTTAAAACAGATTAATTTCTCTCTGTCTGAAATGCCAATTAAATTAGGAATTAACTTTACGTCTCGTCTGATTATCATTAAGTTCTTGGTCCTGAGATTGGACTCAACAGCTCTCCCATAACAACAATAAAGCATATCATCGAGTTCACTGGCAAATAATGAAGGATTATCCAGCAGGACTGTGTTAATTATGTCTACAGCAACAACAGGATCAGCATGATGAGTTCAGCGGTGTCTGAGATAATGACCACCGGCGTTTTGACTGAAGGAGGGAGGCGCCGTTACGTCAGATACGGAGCGAACAGCCTGACAATAAGCAGCAACGTTCGTCATTATTTTTGTTTGATTGATGGGGCGCACAGACAAACATAAATTCAGATTTTGCCTGCTTGACACGATAAGGCCGAGCAGTCATTATCGCTCATGAATAATATACCGGCGTTTCACCCACCGTGGGCTCGTATTGATCCGCTCGGAGAGATTTGCTAGAGCTCTACGTTTTAAGCCTTTCAGTTGCTGATGCAAACCTATGGTTCCTATTGAACTTACTATTAAGAGCACTTTGCACAGTTGAGCATATTTTTCCTTTCAAATCATTAACTTGATTAATAGATGTTCAATCTATTCTGGTAAGTTTAGGTCATGCTCCTGCTGCAGTCTGTTACTAGAGACCTCGACACGTGTTTCACTGGAAGATGTCAGGCGGAGGGAAGAACTTTTCTCCGGTTTCAACCACTATTCCAAGAGAAAGCTTCTGCCTTGTAACCGGACTGGAGGAAGACAGAGTGAAATGAATAATTGATTGTGTTAGATGGATAGATTCCCCCTCCGTGGAAAGTTGCTCCCATTGTGTGTATTATCTAGGAAGGAGCGGCCCTTTTTCTGCTCGGGAACCTTTTGTTTTTCCTTCTTTTCTTTACTTTCTCAACCTTAAATGCAGCTGCTACTTGGTTAGACTTTAAATTAAAATGATTCTTTTTGTTTTAATTTATTTGCATTATTCACCATTACATGCAGATCTGACGTAACTCAATTATTGCCAAATATCTGAATTGATTTCTTTTGTGGTTAAATTAATTTTAAATCCACATCAAACTTTATTATTTTCTCCAACCACAACAATCAACATGAGTTAAACCTATGAGCATGTATTAACTCAGTCAATTATGTGTGTCTATAATAATTATTAGACACCAGAAGTACAATCATAGACGTCTCATTAAATATGAATATGTCAAATAAAAATCTCAAGAACCACAAGCTGCAAATATCAGAAGTCCAGTTGGTGAGTTTTAATTAGAGATGTGTAAATGGGAGCTGAATGTCATGTAATTAGCTGGGTTGTTTAATAAAAGATGTTCTCACTCTGGTGAGAGGTTCAGACGACTAAATGATCCTAACCTCAACTTGTTGGAGTTTCAAACTGATTTTACATTTTCCACAGTTAAAACAAAAGCTGGATGTTTGTGGTATTGTTTGTATTTCAATGTAATAAAAAATTAAAAAATGTTTAAGGATTAAATCAGACAAATCTGTCCATCACAGCACTGTGGGAAGCAGGGGTGCTATAGCACCCCCTGCTGGTGACCTCAAAGATGCATTTACCACAAATGGTGCAAAAGCTGATTTTAAGACTTTTTGGGGACAAAAGGAGATGCAGCAGCAGTGAGTTAGAGGCACACTTGCAGCTTAGTCCGGTCACCACAGAAATGACAAACAGCAGCAGCACCCTGAGAGTGTGATGACTGGGTCCAGGGGTGTGTTAAGAAGTGTCTCCTTGTGTTGTTTCATGATTTTGTCTTGATTGATTATTAACATTTTATAGCCAAGAACAGGAAACATGTCTGTGACTTGTGTGCTTGTTTTATATTGTGATAAATAAATGATTATTCTAATTCATACGACATATCATGACTAAACATTTGAACACTTTTTATGAAATGAATGAGCCACACAATAAACAAATTCAAAGTAGCGAAGCATCTATTAGAATTTTTATATTTCTATGCTAGTCTAATTTAATAGTAGACCTGACATATTGCTGTCTAAAGCAGGCAGGGCTCATAGAAGTCGACACAACAATAACTCTCCAGGTGAATGACTTTGTATTGACTTTATGCTGCGGCTCTAGCGTACCTCCTCTGTAAACAGAACGCTTCTTTTTGACCTCTGGTCCTGTCCCTTATAGGTGGCAGGCGAACGGAGCGTTCCGTGACATTGAGAGAAGGTGTGAACATTTAAGTGGCACCAGACACCTTCAGTGATACGCCACATAGAAAATTTAGCACCTCTAACACAGCTTGTGCCACAAGTATTTCAGATCCGACAGCCGAACTGGGGTCAGCGAAAGGTAAAAGAATGACTGCGTGAAAACTGTCAAGGAGCAGTCATTTTACACTTTTATAACCCTGGTGAATAATGAATGAAAAGAAACCATTCAGAGTCGAGCACAGCTTCACTGCCAGCGTGATGTTCGGTGACTTTTGTTGAGGGGAAAACAGGAGAAGCCTTTTGGTCAGCAAAACAACTTATTCCCCATTTTTCTTTCTGAGCGTTGTCAGATTTCTCTCTTTATTGCACCCGACTCGGCTACAGAGCCACCGTGAGCAAGAATGTATCCGTCGTACAAAAAGTGCTGAGGTCAGGATTCTCACTGGGTTCCCCCGTTTAAACTTAAACACTGGTATGAAGTTTAACCAGCCCTGAAAGATTAATTACTCGCTGAGAACGTTTTTTATGGCTGCTGTTTGTCACCTCGGAGCCTTGATTCTTTTCTTTTACTGTGACGCATCATTGGAAACGGAAGACTGTTCATCATATTCTTCACCACTTACCCAATCTACACCAGTCCAAGTGAAAACCTGAGGAGCCCAATTCAATTTACTTAGCTATAAAAGAGAATAAATCTCTGGATGTGGACCAGAATTTGTTTGTTAATGCTTGGAAAGCATGGAGCTCATTTTCTGCTGTATCATTTTTTATCACTTGTATTTTAAACCAAACTGCAATTTCACATTATTTCACAAAAATAAGAAAATAATACTATTTTCTTAGCTTTGAATCAACTAAAGATAATGTTATTCATAATGTTTAAACATTTAAATGAACAACTAAACCAACAAAAGCCAGATTTACTGAGCAGGAACAATTAATTGTGTGTTTTTTTGAACAAGCGATTCGTGTCGGGCTTTCATTAGGTATTAGAAAGTCATTTCTGTGTTTTGTATCAAACCTGCACTGCAGCTCAGAGCAGGTCGATCTAATTGTTGCGGCACGCTTTATGCAAAACATCAGCGTCCTTTGGGAGGCTGGTGGAGGCGGTTAGGAGCTGAGGGATGGTGACAGAATTTGGGACAAACTCTGAACTCATCTAGGCTGGGGATGAATAATAGACAAGGCATGTTTTAATAAGAAACTTATTCATGAACAGTAATATTGTTAGGCTGCTTTAGTGTTTGATCTCTTAGTGATATTTAGGTTCAGTTGTTGAAAATATTGGAGCTTTGCTGACTGGCTGTTTAAAAATATATATAATAAATTGATTCACATCGGCTGTTTTTTTTTTTTTTTTTACAACTCTACAATATTTAATTCTACATGTAATAACGTATTTCATCACCTTAACAAGGACCAATGACAACACTCAGAAACGAGGTAACTATTAGGCTTGAGGTATAAAAACAGACGTGTACAAAGAAGAAGAAAATATTTCCAATATCCATAATATTCTCTCAGAGACTCAGTTATTAGAAACAACTACTGTTTTCTTTTGTTTTCTTTTATTTTTTGGACAGCACAACAAACCAGCCAAAGCCTTGAATTTCTGCATCTAAACACCAGTGGTGCAATTTATTTTTATATGATTTTGTCCTTTAAAAAAGTTTTAGTGCATAGTTTAACCCTGTAAAGGCACACTTGCTTGTTTTTAGCACCCTCTAGTGTCTGTTTTAAATAACTGTCCCCTCCCCTCGCTGTGTGTACCTGTCTTTTCAAATCATCAGATAAAAGTTTTCTTTGTCTTTTGGAGGCTCCGCCATGATGAAGACGATACAATAGATCTCTTAGCTCATATCTATGATGTCTGTGTCTTCAGCTCGTCTGTCCTGAGCAGGTTCTGAGGTGAAACATGGATTGCCGTAAAGCGTTACTGCTTCTCGCGAGATACGTGGCTTTGTGAGACTTCAGGGCACCGGACCAGAGAAGTTGCAAGTGAGGTATTCTGGATCCAAGCAGCACATGAGGCTGGGTGATTTTTCATTAACCCAGTAAAGGGTCATATTAGCACATACTGGATCAAGAAAAATATTTTAATTTATGGTAAAGTTACATAGTGTGCCTTTAACTTTCAAATCAAGGAAAAAGTAAAGCAATAAACTGTCATTGAGTCTTTTTTGGACTTTTTGTCCATTTCTGGCAGTAACAACTATAATTTAAAGTTTTATCTGACCTAACCCAGTCCATCGTAGGGTCACAGAGACAAACCAGTCACACCTAGGGGCAATTTACAAATACCAATTAATGTAACAGCCAAGTTTTTGGTCTGTGGGAGGAAGCTAGAGTACCCAGAGAGAACTCATACATGGGGAGAACGTGCAAACTCCACGCAGAGAGGCTGCCAAGCCGGGGAAGCGAACCCACGACCTCTCTGCTGCGAGGCAATAGTGCTAACTGTACCACCATACAGCCCTGATTTAACGTTAATTATCAATCATATAAAAATTATTTATGTTAAGGAAATAATGTATAGTAATAATGTTTAAATTGTTTTTAAAGTCTCCACATTTTTCAGATTTTTTAGTTTTATGCTCAATAAGATACAGGGACCAAACTGTGTTCTACCAAGTTGACCTGCCAGTTAAATGGTTTATGTAGGATAACTTTTTATTCAAGCATATACACAAATAAAATTTTAATTTGTTAAATTTTTGGGTCAAAGAGGGTTTTAACCAGTTCATTTCAGTGTTAGTAAACTATGTTCTGTCAGGTGGTTTACCTCCCAATTAAAGGGTTCAAGAACTTCTTATTTTTTCCTGAAACATGTAATTAGCTGTTGCTAATAAACATGACTTAAAGTTGAAAAAGAAATTGCTACTGTAAAAATCTCACATAGGTGCAAAATATATGTTTAAACACTTTTTTTGAATCTGCCCATTTATGAATGAACCTCATGACCCTTTTAATATTCCCAGGGTTTGGTTGATTTATGTTATTATGCTAAATAATAATATCTGCATCTTCCTAAAATGAAACGCTGTCATTAATATGCATATTATCAGCAGGGCAATAATAACAGTATTCAGGTGCTTCACTGTAATGTGTGAGCTGTGTAATGCGCTCTCAATATTTAATTAGAGCATCAAATCCAGTGTCACAGAAAGTGAGATATGGCCCTTTTGTAACAAGTTAAATGAGTTTTTTCTCCTTGCGTTTCTGTGGCACGCTATTGAAATATTCAATGCAATGCCAGATTTCTTTCCCCAGCTGAAAGCTGAGAGGTTAACAATGATGATGCTAATCACACTCTTGCACTGATAATTGACCAGTATTATCGTATTACATGCCCACATTAGATAGAAATGGATTTTCCTGCCCAGAAGAATGCCAGGCATTCTGACATCACCCCAACAGCAGCGAAACATATAACCGCCTGCAGAAGTCGTTTAAAGTCAAGTTTAAACTTTGAAATATTTAATTGAATCTATCTATTAGGATGTGGCCCGTGGCTCTAGGAAAGTTGGGAGAAATTGCAAAGCTGTGGTTCAGTTCAAAAAGAGGGAAAAGTGTCAAACCTGCATCAGGTGTACAGGTCATCACAATCCTCCTGCTGAGTTATATTACAATATGATTTCCTTTGTCCTGATGCATTAACGTTGAACTGGCCTGAGAGAAAATAAAAGATTAAAAGATTTGTCATATTATAGTTTAATCCTTTACCACACAGCGGGGGAGTCACTCAGATGTGGTCAGAGACTCAGGACAACCAGAGGTTCAGCTTTGATGGGTATTTGTTCAGATATGAAATTAATCCTTCACCCTCTTAAAGCTGGCTGGGGTACACACACACACACGCACACACACACACACACACACACACACACACACACGATGGTGCAAAATGATGATGTAGAAGGAAGTGACCTGTGATGACTGCAGAGAGGCACTGCCAAGTCACAACTTGTTTATTTTATTGGATCAGCTGTAGCTTTGATGTGGGCATGTATTCACTAAAACGGCTTTTCAAAACATTTTGCAATATCAGAACATGTTTTTATATCCAAACATCTAGTTTTGATAAATAGAGAGTTTGTAAAATCTCCTTCAGGATTTTCCAAAACTCTTCCAGGGGGATAAAGTTGAGCTCTGGTGGCTGGTTTATTTGTGAAAATGATGCTTCGTGGTTTAAAACACTTTTTCTATTTAAGCCCAATTATATGTCATCTTGGAGTTCATCCATGGCGCCAGAGAAGGGAAATCTAATGATGGGAAAATGTGGAAGTCCTTTAGATTCAGCTCGTTTTCTGGCCAACTTTTTATTAGGCGTCTCACATTTGACCTTAAACCTGACCAGCTATGGATGAATGGACAGATGAACGCTTTATTAACTCCTTGTGACAACGTAAATTTGTTACAGCAGCAGAGATTCAATTTAACAAAAGCAAGCAATTAAAAATATATACTTGTTGTTATTCTTTCATTTACACAATTTCTGTGGATGACTAAAAAAGTTGACTCAGAAAACAATACTATAAATTGAATTTGAGAATTTTGATTACATGTACAAAAAGCAGACATACAAGCTAGGTTTTTGTTTTTCAATTGTTTTATTATAGTAAGTCAAAGTTTATTTATCTAGCACCTTTTACAGACATAAATCACAAAGTGCTTCACAAAAAACAGAATTAAACATGATTAAAAGACAAAGAACCAAAAATTATGTAAATATTTTTACTTCTATATATTTTTAAAGAAACACTGAAGATATGATGATTTAATCTTGTAAAATCATTTGAACTGATTTTTTAATTTGTTACCAATTGAGGCCAACTCTTTTGCACCTGCAACAGACAACATGCAGTCTCCATGGAAACATTAATGAAACAGGTTTTCTGCAAAAGAAAATTTTAACATATGTCACCAGTCCTGCAAAAATACACCACTTAGGAGGAATTTGATCAAGTGCCAACAAATGTAGATTGTTTCCAGATGTAAAAAACTTTTACTATTTCAGAAAGTACACGAGGTTTGACCAGAACTGTTCTGTATAAAAATGGATGAAAACGTCTAGAAACTTCAGTGGGTCTTTTGGGAGAACTCGGGTTTATTTCTGTGTAAATAAACTCGAACTGCACTGGACTATGAAAGACTCTGCATCTTTTTGACTATGAAATGTTCTCAGGACTTTACTGTGGTGTTTTTTATTTTATTTTTATGATGACTTTGTTGGATGTGGGGGATATGGTCCAGAATCCAAGACTAGCCCAGACCTGGACAAAACATCCCACTACACATTCTGAGAGATATTTTTGCAGTCAAACTACATTTTTTCATGTCCGGTATTTTATGTGCAGCCAGGAAGCAGACTAACATTCCCTAAAAGTCTTTTTTTTACAGGTCATAATAATCTAGAGCTACTTTAGTTAGAAAAATATTGCAGTAGACAGTCCTATTATGGGTTTGCATGTCTTGCATCTGCATGCTATCTTCCACAAATCCTGTCCAACAGATAAACATGCCAGGACAATTCCAAATTGTCCATATAGGAAGAAATGGGACCATGCACAACTTTCTGTCTGTGTTAAGCTCCGCCACTGATTACTATTATTCCTGGAGTGTCTTCAGTATCATTGCAATACACTCAACTAAAAAGCCGCTGATGAGGAGGCAGCGGGACTGCACTTAATACAGATTTCACACGCTATTGTCTGAATATAAAAGATGTCAGATGTCAGTGAGGCTTTCCTCTCACAATTCAAAGCCCTGCTGTGTTTATTATATCTAGGTGACCTTGAGATTTTCTCAGAATATTCAAAAAAGTCTCTGAAGACATGCTCCTATGAAGACAATGTCAGGGTCACTGCATCATTTAACAAAGCCTCTGCCGGGGAGATGGATTTTGTTTTCAGCGTTTACTCATCTTGTGCTCAATTTAACAGCCAAACAGGGTTTTGTTTTTTTTTTTTTTTTTTAGTTATAAACTAAAAAATAGAGCTGCAGCTTGTGTGACATCTGAGCTTTCCTATTTTCAAAATATTGTCCCTTTTTTAAAACATCTTTGAAAAATATTTTCCACGTTATAGCCGAGAAGTTTTTCATCTGTTACTTTGCATAACATTAAATATTAATACATTACGCCTTGACATGATATTCATTTAATTTAATCTCCATACTAAGAAATTAAATTGTCTGTTTTTCCTGTTTAGTTCACTAATCAAGATGGAAATTTCAGACACAAAATTCCGTTTGCTCATAAAACGTGAATATTCATCGTTTCTCTTTCTCTTGATGAAAACTTAGCAGTGAATGGAGGAGTTAAGATTTCACTGAATAAAAACAGGAATTTATGAACTCCCACATAAAAACAAAGACTTTCACAGGTGTTACGACGATTATTTCCTCATTTGTCTCTCGCATTCACACCACAGCTCACCGTCTGATGGCAATTAATCATCTATTATGAGATGTGCCATGTTTCTTGGTGGCAGCAATTAAGAAAAGTGGAAACAAGCAAATGAGAGACGTCGTGTTGTTTGTGTGTCTTGTATCATTTACAGGGTTTTTTGTTGTTGTTGTGTATTTGAGTATAGATCAGTTGTCACCAAGTTATTTTAATTCCAGCGCAGAGCCACAGGTGTTAAGTGAGAACAGGCTCAACCTTCTCGATTTCACTTATCATTTTAAAATTTGAACGTGCAGCGATTATACCAAATCTCTGCAGGTGAACGCTAATTCGACCAATTTGGAAAAACTTGACCTGCCCTGATTATTGCAGCGAAGCTTCATGCAGTGTTGTAACTCATTCGTAGAAAGTTTCCTTCTACATTAAAGGCACACTATGTAACTTTTTCATATTTTTAAATCATTTTCTTGAGCCAGTCTGTGCTAAAATGACCCTTATACAGGATTAATGAAAAGTCACTTAGCCCCGTCTGCTGCTTGTGTCCAGAATACCACGTTTGCAACTTCTAAGTCCGGTGCTGTTATGCTAGCACCGGAGTGTTTTTAGCTCATGATTCCCGATTTTTTTTTTCCCTGCTTGAACTCAGCTGATTTCTTTGAATGAGTGATGAACCGCTCCAGTAGAAAGCAATGAAAGCTGAGGAGACATTTTAACAGTTAGATTTAGGTGTTTCTAAGCAAAGACAATGCCAACATGTTTATGACGGACACTAGGGGGTGCTACAAACAAGCCAAAACTGCAAAGTATTCCTTTAATTAATCTGCAGGCAATGTACAACATCTCAGATGTAAATCCTGGGTTATAATTTATACTAGTGTTTCAATTATGTTATTTTATGATGTCAGGCCACATGGCGTTTTTATAAATCTTGTTTCTGGTAGAAAAATGGTTGCAGGGCTTTCCTCCAGCATGGTCAGCATTAATTAAGAGCAATTAGACAGAAGATTTGACAAAAGCCATGAAGGGAATTTAAGTTTTATTTGGATGATAGGTTGTTATGTAGACTGTACCCATAGCAACACTCTATAACCGTTTTAAATTGGGCTGTTTTTCTCGTTTTCCTAGTCTTTTCACCTGGGACAATACCAGGAAGTTCCAAGGAAATTCTCAGCATTTGTAAATTTAATATGAACCTCCTACAAGAGCAAACTTCAGTTTCTTAGTCAAACTGAATAAAGCTGCACCTTGAGGATTATTGATAGTGACAGCACTTTGGTCTATAACCCAGAAAACCGACAAGCAGCTGTAAAAGCGGAGGCTCAACAACCAACAGCAGGTAATGCAACACAAATGACGTCTATAAGGACTGTTCTGGGTTATGAGGACTCTCAGTTCCACTCAAAAGACAGTAGAAAAAACAGACCTGGGAACAGAAGTGGACATTTGAAGCCAAACTAAAATACGCATCCCCCCAGTGCCTGATCCCAGTACAAGTTTTAAGTCCCGCCCCTTTCGTGTAATGAAACAGGATGTTGTTCTTGTTAAAAAAAATACACTCCAGATAGTTGGGGGGTTTTTTTAGACTTTAAACTCTTACATTGCTGTTCAAATATTTTACTTGGATATTTGAAGCATAAAAACCATGATTGTGTGCAACAGAATGGAGTAGAATGATGGGATTTCACATAGACTTTGGTTTAAAAAATACAACATTGCAGCTTCTAATGGGATATCATGGCTTCAAGGCCAGGTCTGTCTTCATATAGCTCTATTGTTCTACTATGGGGCCCTTAAAGTTTACATGTTGAACACAGTGATTGTGCAACCTGCAAGATGGCCTCTTAATTAAAGCACATTCACCAACCAGCAATGTAGGATGTCTTAGCTGCAGCCATGCAACTATAATATCCATTAACTATGGCCTATAATGAAAGGAAAGGCAATAATAAAAGAAAACATTTGGTTTTGATTTCCTATAGTGATGTTTTAAAAGCAGGACAAACATTCAGTTGGAGATAAGGACTCAGGTTCCCATGTTTTACCTTCTGATCCACAAAACAGCAAACCCCAAACATTACTGTTTGAACTCTGCAGACTGCTAAAAAGCTAAACAACAGAGTGGAAATACTTTATCAGGATTCTTTTGTTTTATTCCTCTACTTAAACATTTTATGTCCCAGATGGATGCTACGTCTGGGAATAAAATTTAAAAGGTGTAATTTATACTACACAGTTTCAAAATGAAGTTATGGCAGACATTGGATGCAATATTATTTAGCAATGCAAATACAACTTTATTCATGCAAGTGCTTGCTCAGCCAATCAATGCAGTCTTTAGCGTGGACCAATCACAGTCCCTCATGGCACTTGACAGTCACAACTGAGCTAAGAGAGTGCTTACTCTTAAAGAGCTGGAAATCCTTGATAAACGATTAAAAGGGGACTAGAAACTGTCAGTCTAAAAAAACAAACAACCTACCTGACTGTAGGTGGTCCGAAAACAACAACAACAACAACAAGAGTCAAAGAAAGGACTACAACATTTCATTCAGAGCACTGGAAATGTGTTCCTTTTAGTTGTGTCACAGTCATCGATCACCATGGCCTCTGCAAATTAGTGGACAATGTTTTATTGGATAAAATTTCTCACATTTTTTGTGCATTGTCTAATAAACTGTGAGGAAAAAGTAAACCCAGGAGTCTGAAGTCCATCATGTTCCTGACAGATTTAATGTTCTCTGTATTTTGAGACGTTTCTAAATCCAGACATCTTGATGCATTTTTAATAGACTTTGCTGTTTTGTTTTTTATACCATGTCCACTTTATTTTGCACATTTTTGACGAATGTATACATGAGTTTAAAAGAAATACAGTGTCAGCGTCTGATGATTTAGCACTCATGCTTTTTGAGATAAGGTGCCTTTTTAGAATAAAAGATCTGCAGATACATAAAGAGTCAGCGCTTTTTGCTCCATTCAGCTGCAGAATGAAAAGCATTTCCTCTTTAGGCACCTCTGGTTGTGTTCAACATCAGTAACTTCCCCACACAGAACAGAAAATGCATGTAATGAGTGGCAGAGATTTAAAAACCAATCTCTGACGAGTAAGTGCTGTACTTTTTACCAGACTGTAGGAGTAAACCATCCCCTGAAGTCCAATCAGCTGCAGAGGTTTGTTCTTCGGGGTGTCAGAGTTGATCCATAAAGCTGAACAGTACCGTTAGCCAGCCTGTATGACTGAACACTTTGATCCTCACCGTGGGAGCTGCGGCCATCATCTCTGGGAGAGCCATCTCCACAATGCACAGGCATTCAGAGAAAATTACTCCGCATCTGGGGAGACTCAATAAAGCTAGTCTCCTGTTGAGAATGCTCCACTGTGAGCCTGTTGACAAGCCTGAGCTCCTTTCTCTCTCAGCCGCGCCTGAAATATTTATCACCGCAACTTATCGGCCCTTGATCAATTATACACCTGCCATAGGCTTGGAATGAATTATTAACATGCTCCTGATAAGCATCTCACCCATTGATTTTTGTCACTTCGTTGAGATGGATATACTGGATAGGGTTTTCTTCAGCTCTTTCTCTTGACATTTGTCCAATCACCAATGGGAGCCAACTTGAGCTGGCATCTCAGCCGTAAATAGCACCACCCTGGGAACGGAAGGGCCCAGGAAGATCAGACAAGGTGTTAAAGCATTTGAAATTTTGTTTAAAACAGTAATTATGCTGGTGCTATAAGTGTTTTCTTATTAAAATTAAACTTTTTTTCTTCTTTTCAGTGCAGTATTTTCCTTCAGGTGTTGCTTTAGCCAATCATCTGGCTCCATCTAACCCTGCCTTATACATGATCCACTCTCCAACCAATCAGCTCCATATTTTCTTTCACTGCATCCATAATTCTCCTCTTTGGTCTCCTGCCTGGCAGCATCTTTCTACCGATATATTCACTATTCCTCCTCTACAAACCATCGCAGTCTGGCCTCTCTGATCTGATCTCCTAAACATCTAACAGGTGTTGTCCCTCTGATGGACTCAGTCCTGATCATGTCCATCTTTGTCTCCTAAAGAGAATCTCAGCATTTTCGTCTCTGCTACCTCCAGTTCTGCCTCCTGTCTTCTCCTCAGAGCTACAGTCTCTATAAGCATCACTGGTCTCACCACTGTCTTCTACACCTTTCTTTTCCTTCTTAAAAATACTCAAATTTTACTTTTTTATAAATATTTTCACATTAAAAAAAACACATTTGCTACATTAGTATTTATTTAAATTAAAGCATTTAAATCCAATAAATGTGATTAGAATTAGGTAAATGTGTTTAAAATGTAATTTGTTCATATATATTTCATGTTTTACTTAATAAATATTCTAAAAGGCACAAATTTTGACATCTTTTGTAACTGATGAGTGTTTGCATGATCCAAAAAATTTTTTAAAAAACATCTACAAAAACACATAATCCTGTTACTTTTGTTTAAGCCAGCAGGTTAAAATATTCTTAGGTGAAAGGTTCAGATTAGATTTAGAAGTCAATATTTTTTGTTTTGCCATTGGCTGCAAAGCATCATCAAAAGTTAAAATATTTACTTAAAGCTTTGTTTAATGTGTTGAAATACATGGTTAGTGGGGACCTGAAAGTGCAGAGTTGAGGCAGAAGGTTAAAGTGAGACTGGTTTAATAAAATGAATTCATAATAAATTTACAGACAAAGAAGCACACAGGAACACCACGAGGACCAGAGTAGAGAATAAGGGGAAGAGGATCTAAGAAGCTGAGAAACAACTTTAAAGTTGGGAGAGTGATTGCAGAGTCAATGCAGCTGTGCTGATTGGACCGATGAGTCACAGGCGAGTAAAGAGCTCTAACCAGAGTGAAAACAGGCAAAACAGTGGAGCAAGGGACCAATAGAATTTAAATCCTCAAGAAAGTCAGTGGAAAACATGATAAATATCAGAAGTGGCTAAATGAATAAAAGAAAAACAACAAGGAACCATCATCATATAAAACACAAAACATTTAACATGATCCTATAAAACCACAAGTTATTTAGAATAGCCTGTAAAGCATTTATAGAGGGAAGAACTCAGAGTAAAACTCAGTGTTTTAGAGTAAAGGTGTGATCAATCCAACATGTTGTTTGGTGTCTGCACTTCTGTTAATGGGTTTGACTCCAGACTCATGTCTAGATCAATGTTTGACCTGCAGACAAACAAACTGTGTGTTTGAGTTCTGAAGTGTGTTGTCTAATCTGTGTTTACCATTAAAACTACACATCCTCAATAAACCCTCTGAAACTGGTCAAAGGCATGTTAAGACCTCAGAATATCATGTGAAGTTGGAATACTTTAAAGTGATAATATGCAGTTTTGCTTGTTTTGGCCTCCCTCTGGTGTCCGTTTTAAATCACTGCATTACACAAGTTAGCATTGTGTTTCAGCTTCTAAACCCCTAAATCTACCTGTTGAAATGTCTCCTCAGCCTTCATAGTTTTCTACAGGAGCGATTATTTACTCCTTCAAAGAAATCAGCTGTGTTCAAGCAGGGAGAGACTGAAAAAAAAATCAGGAATCATGAGCTAAAAACACTCCAGCGCTAGCATAACAGCTAGCCACTTTGGGTTAGCCTAACCCCATGTGAGACACGTGACTTCCTGGACACCGCGACGGAGATCTTGCAATCGTGGTATTCCGGCTGTAATCACCAGATGGGGCTAAGTGACTTTTCATTAACTCTGTAAAGGGTCATATTAGCACAGACTGGCTCAAGGAAAAGATTTAAAAATATGAAAAAGTTGCATATTATCACTTTAAGTCTCTAACTTCTCTTGATGGTAGGACCCAAGGGTACAAGCACAAAAGGCTGCTAGGCAGGTGACATCCAAAATAAAAGGTTTTAATGTAAAGTAACCAGAAATGAACCTAGAAAGGGCAGCAGAAGAAATACATACAAATCTATTAAACCCATGGAGCAAAAACAGGGCTCTGCAACAGGAGGATCTGTCAAAGGACGTAGGAACCGAGGATTAGATATACTGTGATGACTGGGTGAGTTCAGGTGAGTGAGTACAGATGAGAGGCATGTGTGAATGACAGAACTGAATCAGTTGAACTCAGGGAAACAATGGCTGTAAGACAAGAAACCAGATAATACAAACTAAACTGAAAATACATTAAAAGTAAAACCACACAGTAACCCAAAACTGTGAAAAAGTCTTTGTTTTCCTCACTAACATGCAGAGAGACAGGCCTTTATCACAGCAGTGAAAAGGCCACATTAAAAACAGAAAAATGCACCAAAACAAACACACCATTCAGTCATGCTGAAGGTCAATTTAAATATCTAATGACGCATGCATGTTTTTATAGAATAAAGGGGAGAACATGCTCATTTTACTCAGAAAAGAGCCAGTCGAACTTTTTGCAAACGTGCAAAAATCTCAACCAAACACTTCAAGAATAATTTACCAACAGGTTTTTTAATTACAGTATAAATCTTAGTTCAACAACATGCATTAAATATGTATTCTTACATTCACACTGATGTTATTTGAAAATAAACCATTATTTGGAGCAACCTGGATCCTACTCGACATAATGAAATGAAAAATCAGTTCATATTCTTTAGAGAATAAGGAACACATTTCTAATTTTTAATTATCTCTTCCTTACTCATCTAAATTCATTCATAATATTTGTTGATTTTCAGTCTTAAGCTGAATATTTATGACTTAATCAATAAAAAGGCAAAAAAAGGGACTAAAAACAGAATAAAGGTGGTTTTGTTTTGTGCAGATATGAATAAATCATCCCGTCTTTTCCTAAATAAATGAAGAAAAGAAAAGAGACATATCAGTGTAACTTGTCACACAGCTGTCGGGTCTCAGGTTAGGATGACATTTTATTTATCAGATTTCTTAACATACTTATTCTCTCTTTTCTGCAGCATCATGAAATGAATGAAGCTCAGAAAATACAATAAAACCACTACGGCGATTTATTCAGACTGGAAAATCGTTGCTCAATAATTTGAAGTAACACAAAGTGGCAACTTCAATCACAAACCCCTCGAGTCCAGGCAACTCTCTCCACTCATCTACCTGTTTCACAAGGATCTCAGGTGAATTATTTCACTCCTCCGCTTCCTTCCCCACGAACACCCCTGTCACCCACTCATATTGGTTTCATCCAGTGCCAAGGCTAACATATGCTGCGTGCCAGTAAGAGTTGAAGAGAGGAATTGAAGTGTTACTATTTTCTTCTTAGCTCCAAGTTTCGACAGACCCGCCCTGACAGGGGAAGATTGATTGCTGCACAGATTGAGTCTGAAAGTTGGTTTTCACATTGGATACAGCGCTCAAGATTAGTTTTCAAAATGATGTGTAGATGCTTTCGGATTTGGCGGAGGGAAAAGTTGGACAGAGACCAGACTCATTTTTGTGATTTTCTCCCTCCTTCAAGTGTGAAACCTCCAACAGAAGTTTTCAATTTTAGATGAACTCTGCAGTCTTGTGCTTTTTATTTAGCAAATGCAAGCTTACAGATACATTTTGAAACGTTTTTTTTCTTACCGAGCCGAGTTCACATCAGGTTCTGCTCCATGTCTTCTCCTGCAATCCATCAACAATACCCAAGAAATAAGTGGACTTCTGAATGCTTTCAGACAACTGTAAGACAGTCCACAAGACATACTAAACCAAATGGCTAAGAGATTAATAGCAATGCCCAGATGGAAAATAAGGCAATTAATGAGGAGCTCTGAAGGAAATTAAATAGAAGCCAATACAATTATAGTGGTGAGTGCTGATCAATAACCTTGACTTTCAGCTCCTGGGAGCATTTTACAAAAAGAACACGACCTAAAAAACTGGAACAGCAGGTGAAAAAAACAAGTGTTTGGATGAGTCATCGGGTTCTTTTTATTTTGGTCCAAGACAGAGCAGAAAGTCAGGAATTAAATGTAGTTCCCATATTGTAAAGAAGGTGGTTTTTGCATTAATTTACCCATGATTAGCCCCTCAGCTGGTATTTATATTCACAATGAGATCAGGAAGGATGACCTTATAACCCCCTGGAAATCATCATTAAACCAGTTAATGAGAGGCTGTTTAAATTTGAATTCAAGAGTAGTAGCCAAGCCTAATTACTTGCATGAAAAAAAACATTTAACAGGTATAATTAAAGGAGTTTTATTCCCAAATTATTAAGTGGCCATTTTTAGAAAAACCTAATTGAGCATATCGAGAGCTAATATCCAGTTTTTATTAAAGCTCGTTGATATAATCGTTGTTCTTCTTTGTAATTTATCAAATAAACTAAATAGTAATTATATCTTAAGAACACAATACAACGGCATGGATTTATTTTTAACCATTCTGTTGGAGCTGTCACTGAATTGGATGGTTTATTCTTTTAAAGGCCCCCCTTGGAGGTCTCTTTACCAACAAAGATGCTTTTATTTGCAGTCAGTAGCTCACACTAGAAATGTGCATCATTAAGGCTGAAGCAGGATCATTCTGAATGCAATTCATGGATTTCTGCAGAAGGGATTTAGGATTCACTGGTAAAATGTGTAAGTGATCTTTTGTCCTATTGCCTGTGATTGCCATAAAACAAATAACACATGGTAATAATAAATGTCACTGATAAAAATGAATAAGTTTAAGTTTGTGATCATGCAGTGTCTGGTTCAAGTGTCATTTTGCTGAGTGTCAATAGCTGCATTCGTTTCTTTAAAACCTCAGTGCAATCCGAGATAAATAATCTAATTTTTAAGAATGAAGCAATGTGCATGAAAATGACTTAAATCTTAGATAAATAATAAAACATTCAGTTTTCTTTCTGGCTGCAAAGGGCACGCACTTTTACGAACACAGACACAGACCCTGGTTAGGTCTGAGCTTCATTAACAGCTTGTCAAGGCCGACATCAAAAGCCATCTTTTTATGAAGCTACACGCTGAGATAGTCATCGAAAGTGACTTTTTCTACACATAAACCTTCTAGTTTAGAAATAAAAGAATTAGTTTCCTTAAGGTAGCAGTAAGTGAAGGATATTCTCTGAATGTGGGACTAGTGTTTATGTGAGCGGTGAATTAATGGGTTGGAAATGGACAGGAAATTAAAAAAGAGGTGCTTTAAACAGTTAATGGTGTTTTATTTATTTGCAGCATTCTCCACATTTAATGTTTGCTCCATTGATTTGTATGGATCAATTCATCCTACTCTTACTGATGAATTTGATTTAGCCAAACAATGTGTACAAAAAGTCCAAATAAGAGTTTCCACCACCACTGATTTGGTCAGTTTTTCTTTGTTTTTCTGCTGATTTTTGTGCGGATTTTAGAAGTCGGACCTCTAAACTCAGAATCGTGCTCCCATGTGAGGGTTTTCTCGGAGCAAGTGATCCACAAAATCCCAGAGCAAGGAGAGATAAAGAGAATAAAAACAGGAGCTGGGGGTGGGGTGGGGGAGGTTAGGGTGTGGGGCAGCAGAGTGTGACATCGTGGAGCATTTCAGCCCCGCTGCCTCCCATCCTGTGCGTGTGACTGGAGAATCTAAAAAACCTCAGCTTTGCCCCACAGCAACAGCAGGAACAGGAACGTTCTTGAGGAGACTAAATTTAGACCCAATGTGCTGTAGCATCAATCCCGATTAAGCTAACGGCAGAGCTGCACTTGTTGTTGGAGTAATATAGCTGAGAGTTGAATCTGAGTTACATAAGTGTTACTTTGAGTTTTGTTCCTCTGTGTTTTGGAATTAAAGGGACTTAAGTGTTTCTGAGGGTGATGCACCAGGCTTCTCAAACTCTCCAGCCTTTGTTCAGGTTGCAAGAAGTGCAGCTTTGAGTTCTGATGCAAAATTACTTCTTTTTAAAATCATTATCATTAATTGCTGATTCCAAGAATGGTGTGAAAACTGAAAAAGAAAAACAAACTGTTATTTGAACATCAGAAAATCCAGTCAGCTAAAAACAAACTTATACTAAATTGTGTTGCTTTGTTCATTATTATTTGTAAAATAATTTTACTTCTTGGAAATTAAAAATTTTAAACAAACAATAGGACTAAATTTTAAAAATTATTAGAAAAGATGGCAATATTTCAGATTTATAACGTGCTGATGTGAGTAAATTTTAGAACTTTTTATGAGGAACCACCAGGGACATTATTCTAAATTACCTCTCATGCACATGCAAAAGCCTCTCATGCACGCACGCAAAAAACCCTCTCATACACACATGCGAAAACCCTTTCATACACATGTGAAAAAACCTCTGGTTTTCACATGTGTGTATGAAAGGTAATTTAGAATACCGTCCCTGGTGGCCCCTCATACTTTTTGCTGAATATTTAAATCTCACCTAAAATAAGGATCAATAATCTGGTTTACTGGTTGACCAGAGAGCTGAAACCTCTTACTCTGTATTTTCCCCCTCGTTGTGTCCTTGAACCTGTCAGTTTTAATGCCGTCTATCATGCTGCTATGTGAGCTCATTCAAAAATCAATAAATGCTCTTTAGTTTTACTCATTAAACAGACTTGTGAGAATATTTTGCAAGATCATCTATCGACTAATGAACTGAGAATTTTATCCAAATGAACTTTGCCATTCGTGTCCGAGCGCTGCTCAGTGAACATAGAGAAGTGTTTCTTCTGTACAGAGAAATGTGATGTCGACGTTATGATCTTCATGGAGAATTGTAACACTTTTAAACCGTGTGCAAAGAATAAAAGGAAACAAAGGACAATAATTCCTCTGTGCACATTTATTCAGTCATAATGCGATTACCCAAAGGGATCATGATTTTTAAAGTCCCTCCAAAGACTTTAGTTTGTAGTGTGAGATAAGGGAAAAAGAAGCAGATTTTTTGGTTTTATTGACCTTTCTTGGAATACTGGAGGGAGATACTGTAGTTTCCAGTTAAATGTCCTCTTTATGTGCCAATTTCTAATTACTGAATTAATACCAGGGCTCAAGTTGCACTTCAGGGAAAAAACCCTTTTATTTGTGGCAGATTTATTTATTTTTTTTTTATAGATTGCAAAGCCTTAACCTAATAGATAATTTTGTAGCAGGATTGAGAGTGATTAGAATACTGAAGTTCTGTCTTCCGGGCACTTTAGTTACTACATTAAATTCACACACAGAACATGCGCTGTAGCTTTTGTCATTAAAAGCATTTATTACTTGTGTGCGTGCTTATCTGTGTGTGACATGCTAAGGGTTTTTCTCATACATTTTCTAATATTATTTTTCCTGTTCAGGATCACAAGAGAAGTGGAAAATATACTCAACTGTCATTTGTCAGGAGGCCAAACACACCTCCAGGTTTCCAGTCAGAAAATAGAGACAAACTCCTATGAATACATGCACAGTCAAATTAGGTACACCAGTTAATTTAACATGCATGTTTTTGGACAGTGGAAGGAAACCAGCCTACCTGGAGCAAAATATTGCTCAAAATATCAAACATCATGAGGGCTGCAGACAACAGGAAATGTACTTATTGGACCTTTCTGCAGATTTTGACAGAGCGATCTCTGGAGCTGTTTTAGAGTGGGTCAAATCTTAACGTTTCAAACTGAAGTTTCAGTGTCTATAAACCAAAACTTGTCAGATATGTTATGTGGGGCAACATAAAACAGATAACCCACAGAGCAGATCAATCGCTTCTGCAATCGTATTCTCGACAGACGGTCAATAAATATGTTTTCCACCACTTCTATGCAGACGACATGCTGATGTTTTTTTGAGTTTTTATTTGAGGGCCCATCAAAAACGACTAATTTAGGAAAAGTAACTCCCTTCAGTTGAGCTCAGAAAAGACTAAATGAACATGGTTCCTCTAATCAGGCAACAAACTGGTCATCTAAATTCTGCTGTGAAGTCAGACTTGAGGTATTTAGGTGTTACTAACCAGAAGGTCTCTCAAAACATCTGGTCAGAAACTTTAAATCTGAAATATTTCCAAACTGAGAAGGTTGGTGTCAAAATATGAACGAGATGGATATTCATGATTTGTTTATATTGATTATGATAAGACACTGTCTATATGTTTTAATATAAGAAGGCCAGATCTTTGCAGCAAGGCTCCTAAATGGAACAAACGGAAGAACTCCTGTTTTGCACCTGGGATGTCAAATAAACTCTTGTACTGAAAGTGTTGACTTCTTTAAAAAGCAGCTGAAAATGTTTTATTCCCATTAGCTTTGCCCCAAGATTATTAGAAGATGTTGTATTTAATTTGCTTTTAATAATCTGTAATGTTTTATTAGGAATTTTTAAATCACGGTTTCAATTTGAATTTACATCCATATAAAAATATAAAGATTTCACTTATTTTTTAAACAGCATATGTTCTCATTGCTGCCATACAACTCTAATCTATAACTGCCCAGGGTTTTTTGGGGAAAAAACTCTTGCATTTACCTGAAATACAACAATGAAATAATGCATCATGGGATTTGTCCAAACTTTGGAACACTGATGTAGTTCTGCATTTCGGTTCTTGCCTGCACATTCCTTGCAATTAAGGCACATTTTGGAAAACTTTTAATATTAATAGTGGTTAATCAGACTTTATTCCTGGTAAAATTTTCTGCCACTTTTATCAGTAAAATTCTGAGATTTTCAGCTCAAACACACAAAAAACAACCAACAACGTGAGCTTCCAGTCGGAGGTTAGAACTCCTCATTTCTCATCTTATTTTCTGAACAATTCCCAAGTTTGACAGTGCATTCATCCTCTGCAAAGTGCCATGGAATCACATTATCGCTCCACGAGCAAACTCTTTTAAAGCTTTGACTTAATTTACTGGCACGTTTTACATAACAAGAGCTGTACCTAATAACTGTGAAGCTTCCTTTTTAGATAAGGATTTGTATCTTGTTGTGACATGTGCACACATGCAGAGACTTAAACAATCTTGTTTGTAATGACTCCATGTTTCCCTGAAAGCTGCAGTACCTTTTTACACACAGACTTGTGTCTCAGACTGACATTTTCATTTCCATCCCCTGATACATTATAAATGGAACCTAACGTAAATAGCAAATGTCTGATGGGCATTCGAACGTGGTTATTTTTCATTTCATCATGCATTTAACCGACTACGTGGGCTTGTGTTGACAATGTCACGATGCTCTTAATTTATCAGTTTATGCTGCGCGTCAATATAAACTCGGATTTCTTCTTGTTATTGGTTTTATGTGTTGAAGGTTATTTATGCAGCTGGAAATCTTGCAATTTATGTTGCTGTATGAAACAATCAAACTCACTTTATGTTCTTGCGCTGACGGCCCTTTGCATGTGAAACTGTTGCTGTGCGTGTCATGCATCCGATTTTAAAAATGCATTTTGTCCATTGATCCTCTATAAATACACACAAGCCTCCAGAGTGCAGACAGGCTCCAGCAAACTCATTTAACACGAAACATTCTCCTTCAATTACTCCGAGAACAACTACCAAAATTTTAATTTAGTCTATTTACATCAAGAGAGCTTGACTTAAAAGGTCACCATGGTAACAAGGATGAAGCCTGAATCTTGCTCCTAGTTGGACGTCGTTTTTCTGCTTTTCGTCGAGTGTTGTGAGATTTCCAGACAGAGACATAAGGTTTCTCTGTGGGCATCGTACCCCTTTTTATTATTACCGCAGTAAATGCCTTCTGCATTAACAAAAAAAAAAAGTGATGGATTTTTCTTGTCAAACATGCATGTATTCTCTTCCAGCATAATCAAATATTTATTCAAATGCCATGTTCCCAAAATAGTGCAATAGTTAACGCTTCACTTAGTAGGGGGGGAAACATGGTATTGATTAATATTCCTTGTTTCATTTGCATGCAGAGTACTGCGCCCTGACTTTTGCAGATGTAATTTTACTGGATCCTTTGAGCCGACGGTGCCACGATTCATCATGGAAATAAATGCCTCAGCATTACAAAGTTGTTTTTGGAGAAGACATTTAGAACATGAATATATTACCAAAACACACAATGTCACTTTTGTTTGCGCTGCGGTTGTCAAATTAGCGCTCCGCCACATCCTTTACACGAAACGTGCCACGCTCTCGGCTGTGAGGGCATCCTTCACCCTCCGGTCCCTGGGAATTTAAATTTTGACTCCAGCTGGGACCCTCTTTTTGTTTTCATCCGAGGAGGATAGTTTCCCGCAAAGATTCAAATGTCTCGTGACGCTGGCAGAGAACTCGTCTCCTTCCAGTTCCAGGGCTGTCTCGGTGTGGGGAGAGCTCCTGATGGATGGGCAGGTCACAACAATCACTCACTCCGAGTCGTATGGCTGACAAAGGCCTTAGGCCTGCCAGATCACTATCCATTAGCAACATTATCCCTTTGACCCAAGTCTGTTTGTTTCAGCTTTTACCAGCTCTCCTGAAGTTTGGTAAAACCCAAACAAATATCGAATGTTGTTAGATCACCTTTATAAAATATACATTCCCATTTTTCTTGGAAAGATGAAGCAAAGTTTGCCATAATTTATGTCTCCGCTGCATTGTGAGAGAACCAGAGTTTTCCTGTCAACAACTGTTATCCTTTTCTCCTGACATTCAGTGCAGTGGACCCGAATAGCACAGGTAGAGAGGACCTGATGTTGGATTGACAGAGTCATAAATTATGGAACCAAGCCGGGTTTCACACCACCCAGGGACAGCCAGCCACCCAAGAGTGATAAAAAGGATCCCACAGAGCCCAAGGACACTCATCTAATGGTCCACCATCGCCGGTGCTACTGCCACATATCTCAATCAAACCTCACAACCACTGCCTACACACCGACTGACCGGGGAGAAAATATCCTGTCGTGTACATTTGAAAGAGATGAAGATCAAATGCTAGACCACCACAGATGTCTGGGTTTAACATCCCCCCCACCTAACGGTTGAAGACTTTAAAGTTACGTGTCAAAGAAGAAGAAAAAGATATCATGATTAAAGTCAAATAGCAAAGAAGACACTGGTCAGTGTTCAGCAAAGGGTCCTTGAGAGGGAATCCTGCTCTGTGATCATTAGAGGATCTGTGCGGCGAGTCCAGATGGAGCTGTCACTGTGAAGCATGCCTACACATGTCCTCGGTGTCTGTGGGATCCATTGCTCTGGGCTAAAAGGGGGGTGGAGGAAAACCAACAAAACCTTGTGCCGATGCTTTTTCTCATACTGAAGGGATAAATGACTTATTGCAGCAAACATTGACCTTCATAGACAAACAGTATGCATACAGCCCCAGTTGAGCGCCGACCCTTATCTGCGGAGCATCTCTGTGGCTGTTGGCTGTGTAATAATGGCCTCCCAAGCCAGACGAGTTGATCACAGGGTGAGACTCATCTGGCTCGTGGGCTGGGATCTAAGACATGTTTGGCTTATCTGTAATCTAATAACTGCATGAGTAATAGATAGCAGGAGCTTTACATTGTATGAAGTCATATACCAACAGCTGTACGGCAATATGTGATTTGGTTACTGTAATGTCAGATATTATTAGACTCTTTTTCTTGTCTTTTGTTCTTTACCAAAGGCCTTGCTAATTTTTTGTGCAGCAAAATGTCCCAGACAGGATATGACAGCATGATCTCAGAACCAGAATGTGATTTTATTAGGATTTAGTTATTGTTAGGGATGAACTAATGCACAGCCCTGTTATTACCATGCACGGCAAGATGAAGAGACTTTGGCTCTAATCATCATTTTAAAATTACACATTATCTAATTAAAGATGTTTCTTTAATTTGCACAGGAGGATATACTGAGAATTCTGGATGATTTCCATCTCTTCATGGTCACACGCACTAATTAAAAGTTGCTTTAGGAAAAAACGTCTCTGCCAAATCAATGCTACAGGAACTGCATTTTTGTTATTAAGATTTGCAAACACAACCCAACGTCTAATCATCTTTAGAAAAACACAAAAGCAATGAAAGGGTCTACAAATATTATTTGAATTTTACGATATTTCTTTTTTATTTGTTGTGGTGGGGGGCAGTGAAGGCATTAGAAGTAATGTGTTACTGTAATCCAATTACATTTTTCAAGTAATAAGAAATGAGATGAGTAAAGTAAGGGATTATAATTACAAAGAAAGTAGAACAGAATTAGGCTGAAAGGTGCGTTGCCTTTTAGTGTATTCGGATTGAACATTTTGACAAAGTAACTTAATTAGTAAAGTTACCAATTACTTTAAAAATAAGTGATCAATAAAGTAACTTGATTACTTTCTTGCAGAAGTAATTAGTAACTAATTAC
>SSNR01000023.1:3086457-3107892 GCA_006937965.1 Callopanchax toddi
CCCCCCCCCCCCCCCCCCCCAAGTAACTTGACCAATACTGGTTGGGGTGTGCCTATGGAAGTCACACAAACTGTAGATTTAGGAAATTTAAATCAGAATTTCTGTCTACAAATATTTCTATGTAGCTCTTAACCCTTTAAAAGGACCTAAATACTTAAACATTTTACATTTCAACTGACGAGTTTTTTTGCAGACTATAAACGAATATTGATCCATCTTTTCCTTTAACACCATAATAATAATAATAATACCTTTATTGATCACCTTGGGGAAATTTATTTCTGCATTTGACCCATCCTCATTGTTCGAGGAGCAGTGGGCTGCCAACTCAGGATGGCGCCCAGGAGGCAGTTGTTGGGGGGTTTAGTATCTTGCCCAAGGATACTTGGACACATGGCTGGGCCGGGATTTGAACCCACGCTCTCTGACATGGGAGGTGATTTCTCTTGCCACTGCGGCATGGTCGCCCCATGTATCATATCTGATTCCCATTTATTACATTTCTAGGAGTTCTATCTTTTTAATACAGTTTGTATTTTCCTCAAAATGCTGCTGCATTGAATACCTTATGTTGAATATCTTGTACAGGTTTTCTGCCCTCTGGTGGATGATTTAGGTACTGAAGTTGGCAAGTGCAAATTTTATTAAATGACTTATGGTTCAAATGTTTAAAATTTTCTAATCATTTAATGTCAGACAGTTTAAAAAAAACATTTAAGTTTATAATCTAATCTTTTCCTTAGCTAGTACAGGGCCTTTTAAAACTATATTTAAAAATGTTCATATGTTATTTTAAAACCTTACAATGTACATGTGATCAAATATGGTCACTTGCCCTATAAAAGGGTTAAAAGGGAAATGACCGATACAATACACAGAATTATGAATTAGAGCTACAAAACAAAAAATATATATATATATAAAACAAATGAATGAATGCACTATAACATCTGGATTACAAAAAGTATTTGGCACTTCATGAAATACCATAGCAGTAATATGCAGAGTCATGTTACTTGTTTGTATGCTGACTTTTTTTTTTTTTTTTTTTTTTTTTTAGGCATTCTGAATGAAACAACACCCTGTCCTGTTCTCTCATCACTATCTGGCCCCTTATTGTAAAAATAAAACCTGATCAGGAAATATTAAAATCAAATTACACACAAAATATGCCCCAAAATATTATTTGCATGAAGTGATGAGAAGCTTGTAACCTGACAGCAGCCCTGTTAAAATCAAATCACGCCGTAAATGGGTCGTTTCCATGAGCAGGAAGAAACGCTGGACTAAAAAGGTCTCACCTGTTACTGAATGTTCCAGAATACAATCAAAACATTAATCTCATTTTTAAAAAGGAGGTGAAAAATGTGATTGGAATATTTCCGTTTCTGAGAAGAGATTGGAGAAACCGAGGAGAGAAAAATCCAACAACATGAAGGCTTTTCTGAATTATTAGATGAGTTGAATGCTGGACCTAAATATGAAGAGTTTCAGCAAAGATGTGAGCAAACATGGTTTGTGTGCTTGGATGAACATGGTAGGTTCAGCCAATCAGCTACAAAAAAGCAAAACATTAATTCTGCTCTATAATAGAAGATTCTAGAGGCAGGACCAGGTCATCAGGCTTCCTAAACATTAAGGAGGTCTACACCAGTCAAACTGAAATCCTCTACTGGGACTTAAGAGTATTCCATATTTCCATACCTTTTAATGTGGCCTCACTCTAGACATTATGCACAAAAAACTAATTCAAATAACAAAATGAAGCAACTGGTTACATGTGTTGTTGCAAATGATGACATGAGTTAAGAAATTCAAAGATTTTTTTTTTTTTTTTTTTTAAATGTAGGATTTGTTTTGGATTTTTTCTTGACTAAAAATTGGAAAATGCAAAATTAAGTTTGATAAAATTTTGTTTTTTAAGTTTTATTTACTGGTATTCACAATTTTGTTAGAAAAAGTGACATTTTGAGGTAAGATATGCACAAATAGAGGGAACCGAGTAGTTTTATTTTATTGTTAATGTGTTTTGCTAAATTTCAGTGTGTGCTTGTATTTTCACTCATCAGAAACCATTCAAAAATGCATTTATTAATTATAAAAATGCATTTATTTATTCAACAATAAACATTTTATTTGGACTTTTTTGGTGACCTCTTTGTCATTTCAAATTGTTCCAAGTTTAAACATAAACTTTCAAAACATACTCACTTTTTTTCCCAAATTCACCATAATCTTTATGTTGTGATGAGGAAACAAACAGATCTTTAACAGAGGAAAACTGACAAACACAAGCTGCTCAGACTTTGATATTTCCCAAACATTTTCTTTTAATGACAAAAAAACCCTAATCTGATTAAACCTCAAAGCAAAAGGGTGAAAGTACTTTGTAAAATAAACATGTAGAACATAATGATGCCACAAGGGATGCAGAAGTTCAAAGCTATCAATACTGCACATGAGGTGAATACCAGCGTGAGCAACATTGTGCTAGAATATATTGCAGTAAAAAATCTAAATGTTAAACTTTATGAACTAATCTGCCCTAGCAGGTGGTGATCTGTATGAAAAGTTGGTTATTTTACTGTGATGGGTGCTGCTAAAACCTGTCCAACACCTCATTCAGGTTTATCACTGATCCTTTTTGAAATCCCAACAGTTTTGTTCATTTTAGAATAAAAGGTCAGTGTATCAGAATGTTGACCTTCAAAAAGCTCTTTGACACTGACATCCAAACCCCTCCCTGCGATACAGTAGATCCATGTTTGACCCACTTCTATATATTAGACATCCTCACACCTTTCATTTCCCAAAGTATGTTATATAAAATTGAATTCTTAGGAAAAATATGAAACAGACATCCGTTCTTTTAACACAGCCAGCTCTTTTTTTTTTTTTATATATATTAAGTGATTCATTGCATGAATGTTTTATGGACAGAAAACTGCACTATGTGAGAAATGGCTTCCTCTTTCAAAGTTTGCATTTTTCCCTCTCATTCTCCAGGAAGTTTGAAGCTCTGAGTGTAACCTTGACAAGTTGACATGGCTCAGAAATTTCCCGTTTTAATGGCGCTGTTACATCAGCATTTGCCTGCATAATTGAATAATACATTTCTATTAGTTTTTGCATAAATAACGTGCCAAATATCCAAATGAAGTAACTCATGGGTGGTGTGTACTTCACTCCTCTACAAGTGTTTTTTTGGATTTTTTTTTTTTTTGTTGTTGCGAGTAATTTCAATCTGCAGTTTGTTTGCAGCCGGGCTTCACACAGGGATCATTCCTTGCGGATGCTGTAATGAAACCATAAATCACAGCATCATTGGACGTCTTCCGAGCCTCTGATATTTCCCCAGACACTTTCAGTCCGACTGTTTCAGCATGCTTACAGTGTTAAATAGATTGACCATAGAAGATAAAGTTAAATGGGACTTTCAGAGCCCTGTGACTCATACAGCAAAGGGAAGAGGAAAGGAGCGGTTAAACTCAGTGAGCGGTGTGGTTTAATAATAATATTTTGATACCGCTAAAAAGCTACCAAAAGAGGTTCAATTGGGGGATTTTCTCTGCATTGTGAGAAACGATGAGGATGAAATAGGATTTAAATGTCATGTATGAATGTAAATGTAAATGTAAAACGTATCATCTGTCCAGGTGGCGGCACATACAGGCCCACTCAAGATTTTCACCTCGGTCCTGCGGCGCATAAACAGGAAACGAGTGGCAGCGGGTTCGGACCTCTGTAAAACTCCAATGCTCCCTCAGCTGCTAACTAGATGGTGATAAAAGACGGGGACTGCATTAAACGCGTCAAGAATTTGTGACACGTTTCTACGGTTACAGAAACATCCGTCTACATCGTCTCTCTCTCACCTGACACTGAGAGCTTTGTGGTAATGACCATTTCATGATTGAGGGACACATTCAGCACCTGCCAGTCCAGTAATTAGTTTGGGCCTGGGTGTGATGGAGGCCGTTTTTCACCCCGGAGACAATGATTGCGCAAGAGCTGCCAAAACAGGGCTGTGTGATTGCATTCTTTTGTTGCAGCTTTGAATGTTAAACTGGCTCTCAGAGGCATTCGGAGAGTTACCCGTCAGTTTCTTCCTGGCATTTCCACAACCGTTGTGTCTTCTCAGCTAGTGACAAATTAACAATACGTTATAATAGCCAGACGCAAGGTCAGTGCAGGTAGCGGGGAATGCTTTATTTACGGCGGAGCAGGGAAATGTTTCATGTACCGTCTGAACGGGGCAGACAGTAGCGAGGCTCTGAAAGTCTTCAGCAGCAAAACGTAATGATTCTCTGTCAAAGAAACAACCCCTGAGATGCAGCTGAAATGAGCAGGATCAGCTGGAGAATACAGCCTTCTGCAAAAGCTGCAAATAACAGAGCTCAACCTGTAAGAGCACCACTGGTTACTGCATGTCTGATTAGCTACGATGTGTTTTTACATAAAACTATTGATGCATGCACTCTGCATCTGAGTATTGAACTCCAGACAGGTGATAAATAATAAACCAACTCTATAGGATCTGATATTGCAAGGTGAGCTATAAAATGAACTTTGAAACATCTTTTCTTTTATATGCTATTATCTTGCAGATTCTGCACCATTCATATATTTTTTTTAGTTTACTTTTCTTTTTATCCTATAACATGTCAAAAATGTATATTTTAAAATTGTACAGAAATAATTTTGCATATTTTTTTTAAAAACTCAGCTTTATTGGGGTTTTTGTCTTTAAAATAAAAAAAAAATAAATTATTATTATTATTATTATTATTATTATTAATTTGTACATAGATTTTTGATCCCAGCAACAGGTTCCAGGAACATTTTTAGCGTTTTGGAGCCTCCTTTGCTTTAATTTTTGCTTCATAATGAGCCAGATTGTTTTGATTAGTGACTAGTTGGGACTACAGATGCCCAGTTTAGCTCATTAATTATTTTACAACAGAACTGATGCTGCTGTAATTCGTACATTGTGTCATTTGGATCGTGTGTTGCTGAAACAATCAAAAGTCCTGACACAAGAGCAGAAAATGTGGTTTCAAAATCTAAATTAGGGCTGATGACGCCCAGTATTGTTCATTGGACAAAACGCCGATACATAACACAGAATCTTGCTATTTCCTTTGAATTTAGAGCTCTGAATTCACTATTTTGCAGACTTTAACTCTAATTTGCTTCTCTACTTTTTGTGCTCTTATCAAAAAACATAAATATTTATAAGGTTGCATGTCAAAAACTGCAGGAGCATCACTAATTTTACTCACCCGACGTCATCAGATGAAATGACTGTAGAACATTGTTGTGGTTTAGGCAGTATCTGTATGTAAATGACTTTTACTCATAAATTCTTGACAAAATGGAGAACAATGAAGTCCTGCTGCTTGCAGAGCCCTTCCTATGACTCAATTTACCAACAAATTGTTTTGTCCTCTGTTCCTCCTCCTTTCTCCCATGCCACTCCTCCACAGGTGTTCCTCATTCAGCTCCACTTACTCAGCTGCTCGTCATCCCTCTGATTACCTGCCCATGTATATACTGTATATACAGTGTCAGATCCTTCTGTTAGCTACCTTGTTGCGCATGTCGTCCTGCTCGTATGCCCTGTGTTTACTCTCACAGTGCTGCCTTTGGTTTTCTTAGTTTAGGTTTAGTTTTGTACATTTGCTGCATCATCTGCCTTATTGCATTCATATTAAAGTCTTTTGAGTTCAGTTCCTGCCTCCTCGCCTTTGTTTTTTATTTTTGGATCCCCTTATTTTTATTTCGATGTGCTAACTTTTAAAATGGTCCTCCGAACTAATGGTGGGCCAGAACATTAAATGACCCACTTCATTATAAATCATGAAATGAGTTTTGAAGCAGATCCACGTTTTGCACGTGCAAAGTTTAGGGCCTGGAGGACGTTGTGGGATGATACCATGAGAGCTTGACACCATGAACTGATGAGGAAGAAACAAGTCAAGGTCTGGTGTCTGGTGAGTGAGAGCCGTGAAGAAGTCATGAGAGGCTTAGGCATTTTTGAATTTACCTTCTGAGGTTTGCTGTTTTGTGTGTGTGTGTGTGTGCTCTAAATATGTGAGGTTGTTGTTTCTTTTCTCTTTTCATCTAACTTAGGAATATTATCTCTTGAAAAATAAAGATAGAAAAATCTTCCTCGCCTGTCAGAGAAAATGGGATGTGAAGTGGTCCAGTGTTGCACTTTGATCACACTTCATTGGTGTTTGATTTATGGCTGCTATCCTCTGACCTGCGTGGTCAAGGCCAAACGGTTTGAAGACTTTCTGGACGGAGCGGTTAACCTTTCATCCTGGATGCAGAGCAGACATGTTATATCTTGGCAATCTGCCGCAGTCATCGCTTTAGCCTCCATGCCAATCAAGTGATTTAATCCAGTTGTGGAGGATGGAGTAGCCTTGGCTCTCTTACTCTGATCCAGGGAAATCCACATTCTTTTTTCAAAGCCTGAGCTTCAACTCCTGTCAATTATAGCTTGAAAAAGCTTAAAGTAAAAGGAGGCCTTCTTGACTCTATCTCAGAGCCACAAAAGAGCAAAAACAGCCTCCTGTGTGTGGCTGGGAGTGAGAAAGGAGCATTTACTGTCATTGTGCTGCAACAATTTAATTATGTGAGTTGACTTTATACCAATCTCAATGTGTTTACCTTTTCTTTCAATAGATTCTCTTTGCAAACTCTAATTAGCATCAAGTTGAAAATGTTAAAACCTGTGTGCAATCCATCCCTATGCAAACAGCATCGCTGTAGACTGAGAGAATGGTGTGTAATGCAGTTAATAATAAATGTGGAGTGGGTTATTTCATGCAATCACCGTGACAGGCTTCACGTTATTGATGAATGAAAATGCTCAGAACAGAACAAATGTATAATCATCTCTGAAAATCCACAGCTGTAATAGTTCTATATATTCTGAGGGATTCTGTTGCATTTGATAGTTGTTGTTTTTTTTAAGTAGGCTAACTCAAATCCCACACTTGCCTCGTGGTTTTAAATCATGCAGGCTGAGCTTGATCTTGATCTGGGTCATTGAGGTCTTTTGGGTGTGAATGACTCAACATTAAAAATGACAACAGCTCATTCATCTGGATCTGGTGTGCACTTTCCAAAGTTGCCGGGAGGGAAGCAAAAAAGTGTCACATTTTAATGGTGGAATGGAAGCGGAGAGATTGCTGCAGTGATCACGCTTTGTGTTTTGGACTTTCTGCATTCGAGCCTCAATTTAGTTGACGGCGGCTGTGAGCGAGTTCTGTCTTTCTAAAGGAAAAAAGGCCAAATCAGATCACGCACGGTGAATTTACAAAAATGGAGTCGGCGCTGAAAATCCTATCATGTAATGGTAAATTTAATAATTGAAACCCCCAGCCCTGTACTTCAATTTTATTGACACTCTATTCACTCTGACAGCAGGTAGTGAGTCTGTGCCCCACAGTAACAGAGTGCTGATTATCTATAGGCAACTGCATATTTGTTTGAAGCCAGACCACTGCCTTTCTCTGAACCTGTCAGAAATGGATGCAAATGAACCGGTTTCTGGCTCACTGCGCTCCACAAATTAATAACTGCGCACACGCCGCATTACAGCGCAATTAGATTGTCCATTATTTTGTAAACGCCAGCAGAATCACTCCATCCTCTCAAGCATATTGTCATGTGGCTGCATTTGCCTAACAAACGTTAGATCAAAGGCGCATTTTTGAATCCTAATCAAATCTATTTCAAGTCCCACGCTGGTGCCGGATGGCGGGCTGCGGTCTGTAGCTGGCGCGGTTTGAGGCCCTGTCTGAATACCTGCAACAGTAAATAGATGGGTGGGAAGGACGATTTGCATATAAAAAGGAGCAACGATAAAAGAAAATACTTAACCTGGAGTTTCTCACCATCCAACACTCTGGCACCTCTAGCAGAATGACAGAAGACTGCTTTTTATCAAAGGGATCCCATTATAAGATAATTGTATTTATTCTGACTGGAGAATGAAAAGGGAAGGGAGAAACAAAGGAGCACGGTCTGCAGCGCTGCAGAGCAGGACATGCACCTGTACGAGACTGAAGAGCCACTTAAATTAAATACTGTGGAATAGGAGAGCGGAGATGACTGGGGTGTCAGTGTGCATTTGTAATGGGACCTGTTTTCCACCAAGATGGCTGCTTTGAACTTGTAGGAATCCTGTACGCTATAATTCATGTTGTGTCAATTACAAAGCAGCACATGTAACAAGATGAACAGAGGGAGTCCCAAATCAGAACCCTTCAAACAGCGCGTGCTGCTTACTCCTCCACCCCGTTAACGCTCCTCCTGTCAGTCATACGGTGAGATCAATGCAGCAGCACTCAGCACTCTCCAAGGTTTCTGTTCTGGTTTGGAAGATTTGTTTGCAGATTCTCAGAGGCGAGGAAACTTCAAGCCTGATATTAGATGCACGCCTGTGTTGTTTTGTGCTATCAGAACTAAGTCTATGGCCATGGGTGGGTGAGGAATCAGACAAAACTACTGTGTTTATATACATTTTGGACCTCAAACCATATACATTTTGATGGTATTGAATCATTTTATGTGAAATGCACTTAAAAGGTGCAATCAGTGGTGATATACATCAAATAAACAAAAAAAACCACATGATATCTAGGGACAGAGCCAGGACCATTAGGGTAAGGCTCCTCATTCTGAGCAATGGGTCATGGTCCCTTGGTGTTGTTATAATCAAAAATGATTCAGCATTACTTTTAATCTATCTTTTCTCTCATTTGGAGATTTTAAAGGGGAAAGCTGTCCAGACAACATGGCTATAGGGCACACAACTCTGTCTTACCACCACGATAAGGTGGAAATTCATGAAGGGAGCCATCTGGGGAACTTCCAAAGGAGGTGTTACAGACATGTCCCACTGGAGGAGACCTTGGGATTTACCCAAAACACACTGGATAGATTATACCTCACAGCTGGCCTGGAAATGCCCCAGATTCTCTTTGAATTTGCTAAAAGAGGTAGCTGGGAAGAGGAAGGTCTGGGGATCTCTGCCAACACAACCCAGTTCTGGATAAGCAGCAATGAATATAAGGATGGGTGAATCCAATTCACTTTATTTTAAAAAGCACATTTAAAACAACAAGGTTGCAACCAAGGTGTTGAATCTTTTAATCAACACTCAGACTTGTTACTAATTTAAGGAACTTTCTTCAAGTTATGGTACAAGAGTTCCCATCATTCAACAAAGTGTTAAACTTCCTGAAAGACAGCTCTCAGTCTTGTTTTCTCTCATTCACTGCTAGACTAGCTAGCAAAGGCCCTAAAGAAAATCCATCTATAGACATCCTTTATCACATCACATACATGTACAATTGTGGGCTACCCTCTACTGTCAGACAGATGAGTATACATCTAATTGACCAGGATTTATAACAATTTTTAGTCTTGATTAGACATACAGTATGATTCAGCATAAACCATTTTTGCAATTTCATCGTTTATTCTGTAGAGAAACACAGAACTCACTTCACTTTGTTAAACATTCATATTTGAGGTTCTGTAACACGTGGGATTGACTGAGAGTGTTGTATTTGTTCACGAATCAAATAAATCTCGAGGAATGCAATTTCTGTAGTAATTGTGTGTGCAGAGTACTTAGCCACCGAGGGGCTTTGAGATCAATCCGAGCATAGGATAACATGTTGTTCACCCTGTTCCTTACCGAGTATGTTAACATTTGATATTTAGAATTAAAACGGATACAGATGAAAGAACTGGGACTTTTTGTTAATATTCTGATTTACCTGATCCACCAACTGACCTGCTATTAATGCAAATATCATTAAAACAAATCAAACAAGGAAAACACTTTCTATTGAGTTGAAGAAAATGTTATGTTCTAACTTTGCTCAGCTTCAAGCAGCTCCACGTGACATTTCAGCAGATGACCAATATTATTCCTTCCAAACATCTTAAGGCTGCATTCAATGTCAAAGTCTCAACCTATCTACTTCCACCCCAGGAGCAGGGACAGCTGGCTGCTGCTGCTGGAGGGCGCCACAATGAGCCATGTGACCTGAGGGATTCAAGGTCTTCAAGAAACCACAAGGACATTCGCCTCATCTCTCACGGGCCATGTTTGATGTAGTCATCATGTGCTGCAGTGTATCCTGGCATCATGAAAATATAAACATCTGTCAAACAAAAAACTGCTTTTCTTTGCTTATGCTCTATGGTCTGATATTTCTGTATGATCTCCCTGAAGTCGGTCTGACGCATCGCATAATTACTGTGGCCGCGAGGTGACCTTGACAATCAGTGCTGTTGCAACCCTCATCTCTGTAGCAGAGCACACCTCTGGGGAGCCGTTCATCTAGATAGGAGAGCCATCAGTCAAGGCAGCAATTGATCGGCACGTCAGATGCTTTGATTTCCTCGTGTAATAATCGGCTCCGTTTTGACACCCTAATATGTAAACAGGAAGAGGAGAGCAGAGCAAATGAATTTTGAAGGGCAGCTTTTTGCTTTGTCTACAATTTCAGTTGCAATCATGCATGGATTGTTTTTATCGTGGGAGCCATTCTGGTTAATGTGCGTCATGATCAACGCTACAAGTATGTTTTAATTTTCTCGGATTGCAGTTTTGTGTCGGGGATAGTTGTCGAGATATTCAGAACTGGATAAATACATCAGCCTTAATGTTATTTTCTCGTGAATAGAATAAGACATAATCATATGAGAGCTGCAAATGCCAAACGGTTGTTCACGATCCATTGTGACAGAGTGTTGGATTAGCGCGTTGGGTTCCCTGTTGTGGTCAGTGTGCTACTAGGACAGTTAGAGGCAGGCTGACATGTGTTGGGCATTGATAATGACTGCTGAATCACAACGGACCCACTGGAGTGTTGGGTAAAATAAAAGCAACAACCATATCAGTCCCAAGCATGGCGGCAATCGCCCACAACAAAGGGCAGTGTCTTGCATGCTGAGCTAAGCTGATGGGTTTTATATTCAAATAATAAGGAGAGGGAGGAATACCACCACAGAGGGATTTCTTCCTACGTTAGGCTATCTGAAGCTTGTGATTACAAGGCTGCAAGATTCAGTATTTCTACATGATCTATATATAAAAAAAGTGTGTTTTTTTTTCTTTGGTTTTTTTCATAAAGCCACCGACCCATTCAACAACAGCACCAATTCAAGTTTAATTCTTTTAATCCGACTGTCTGGCTTCACCAAACACGTTTCTGTCAATACGCTGTTGATTTTCAATGAGCTTTCAGTATCTAATGAGGGGGAAGTGTATAATTTGTTTAGTTTACCAGTTCTTGTTCTGTCTGATTGGTCAAAAGACTCAATTTGATTTGGACTTCATTGATAAAATGAATTGGGATGGTAACAGGGGTCGTGTTAGACAAGATACTGTTCATTACTCTTAGCTGCTCCATTTGAAGTAGGACTCTTTACCCAACCATAAGTTGGCCATCCACCCTTTTCTGGCCTCAGATTTAAAGCTACTGATCCTCATCTCAGCCACTTCACATTTAGCTGTTTAGTTTGGTTGCATCAAAAGCCCCACCCCCTCCTTATTATATATATTTTTTGGTCTTATTTGTGCTTTTTTGTCATTTTTCTTCCTGCCTGCCTGTCCACTCTGTTGCCTATGCCAGAACCAGGAGTTCCCAACCACCTGTCTGGGGTTAATTTATTACCGAGCCATTAGAACGACAATAAAAAAAAATGTAATTGATGTATTGATTGCGTCTAAAAGATCTGGCCTGGTCACCGGTGTGTTACGTCACGGTATCCCACGATCGCCTGCTGATAAGCTGCCAAGTGACCGAGCTGCTCTGTAATCCTCACTTCCCACTGCACTGCAAGTAAAGGAGCTCCTATAACGGCGTGTGTGTGGGGAGCGATTAGCTCCGTGGTCCGGGGCGCAGCGCAAGGTCTCCGGAGAGGATGCACAGCACCCTGTGTAAGTGACACACAGGCAACAGCGCACTATCCCCCACTGACCAACCAGTCCGTAGACCTATTGCTCGGCACGCAACTGGTCCACAGCGCAAAGACTGTTGGGGACCACTGGCCTATACAGATGTTTCCTATCATGCCACGGATTCAATAAACCCAAATACGCTGCAGGAAAAGTATACCATATTCAAGTGTTCCAGGCTCAAGTATACCATACGTTCCCTGTCTTAGAACAAAAAATGCTCAGACGTAGATAAGTAGTACTCAGACCCACCGTTCTAACTGTCTAAACTGTCAGAACAGGACAAGTGGGGAAACAGTACTCACCTCTGGGAAAAAAAAACATGTTCTGTAGACTCCAATCTACAATCTGAAAGCATATTAAGGATTACTTTTTGGGTGTGTTTTATACATATACACATTTTGCTTATGATATATTTATTAGGTATGTTTAGAGCGCTTTCCATAGTGTTATACACTCCCCAAAATGCTGCACAACACAAACAGTCATTCACACACACATTCACACACTCTTAATTTTAAGAACATTGAACAATTCAACTTGAAGGATCCTTTTTATTAAGTTATGACCAACAGATATCACCCGTGTGCACGTCTGATCTCCTACACTCATAAATATGTCCTTGAATTCAATGAGCACATTTCCTTGGTCCCTGCATTGACGTAGAAGCACTTCCCGGCTGTATTTTATGTAAAACACTTTGTAAAATAGGTTTAATATGATGCTCTATAAATGCAAATGTATTTACTTACGTCCTTCCCCTAAGGATCATTTTGCTTCCATCGTATTTGTTCCATTCATCGGAGAATTTTTCTGTAGTCAAATGCAACCCAAAGGTAATTGATGGCTGCTTTTACATGAGATGGTATCAGCCCATAAAACAGATCAACACTTGTCTTCATTCATATATTGAAGATATGAGCAGCCTTTTCGTGCTGCCTTCTCGTAGGTTAGGCAGACATATTTACAGAAATCCTCATTCAACTGCATCAAAGATTCTGTAAAATCAAAAGTAAAACATAAAAATAAAATGCATTATGTACTGGGTGATGTAAATGATTTTTTTGTGTCCATTCACTCATATCCTCTGGATCTGCTTTGTCCTGGTTAACAGCGTGGAGGTGGCTGGAGACAATCTTAGCACTCAGTGGGCGAGAAGCTGGGTACATCCTGGACAATCCACCAATCCGTGACAGATCCATTATAGAAACACAATCGTGCATGTTCACACTCACTCCCATGGTCAGTTTACAATTTACATGCAGAAGTATGCAGATAAAATCATGCACATGCAGAAAAAGTTTCCCAGATTTGACATTTCTTTCTTTTATTTTTGCAGTTTGACCTTTAAACTCTGTAAAAAATTCTCCCAAACAGACTCCTTTGTTCCGTTTCTAGATTGTATCTTTTAAGGATAATTCTGAAAACCAATAAAAGAATATTCCCATTTCAGCAGAGCTGAGACTGTCATCTTTTGAAAAGAGCACATGTTGTTTCCTGGAACGAGCTCGGCTCCCTGACCTCTCTTTACCTTCTGTATGAATTGTTCACTGTTATTTCCCTAGTTTAGCTCTGACAGGCTGATAACAATGAATCGGAGGCTCCACAAAAGAGACTTTTACGCCACATTAGGCAAGGGTCCCACATGCTTCTTTTGACACGAAAATACAATTTATTGAGACAGAGCGGTTCATCTTGGCAGAATCTCTGCTGATATAATAGGCTCCCCTCATTTTTCTTTCTTCATGGCACTAACAGCTTTGCTGAAATTGAAGGTTATTCTTGAAGTAAAGCATGTGGTTGGGTCAAGAACTTTCAAAGGGAATTTTTTTTTTTTTAAGGCAGACATTAAGATTTATTTTCAATAAATTACCTGTGACTTTATTTTTCCTGAAGCAAAACTATGAACAAAACAAACCAAGCAGGACTTTCTGAACTTTGGCACCAGCATTATCATGCTATTATTCTTGCTGTTGAAAACTATTGCTTTTTTTCTCCCTCTGTGGGATATATTATTATGTTGTCTGTCAAGCTATGAAGAGCGGCTGATTAATCACAGTTGCATAAGTGACCCAAACAGCACTTGTGGGCCTCCAGGTCATCACGTCAGTAAATCAATTTTCCGTGTGCTCACACATGAAATGAGACCTAATGAGAAGAGCCCCAACCTCAGTCACAGCGCGACAAACAAAAATAGCTCTCGTCATCCTGATGCGGTTCAGTTTTTTTTAAAAATTCGCAACACAAACCTGCTCTAACCTGGAACGAAAACTCGTTTTCTCCTCTATTTTCATTTCTTTGTTCTTGCTTTTGTCAATGTTCTTTGTTAGAGCTTTCTTTTTTCTTTTTTAAATTGGATCAATTTCCTGCTTGAAAAACTTCCCATTCTCCCTTACCGACCATGTCTGCTGCTCTATCAACAGATCTCCATCACACGCCATGTTCTGCCCATATGTGCTGACTGGATAAGTGCACCGTGAATGCACAACACGCAATTTGTACATAAAATTGCAGGCTACCATCTTTTCTCTGGGAGCAGGATGTAATGCATATTGACTTGTTTTGATCGAAGCTGTTTGAGGGATATTTGAGAAAGTTTACTCGTATATTTTTTGCTCACCATTGAAGCCTTTGATATTGATGGGCAGGTGTGTGAAGGGTAATAAGTACTGTTGCTGGAGTAAGAATGCACTGACAGAACCCATTACCTCTGCAGGAGAATACTTCACATATCCACTCAAATCAGAAAACATGAGGGCATAAATAGGAAAATGCTCATTGGCGGGAGCATGGCTGCTGGAAAATTGAGCATTATCAGGGCGCTATATGTCTTCTAAATGGGTCTGTGACATTTCTCTGTTTATGCCGTTTGCAGGCGAAAGCTGTCAATCAGCAGAGAACAAGATGCCAGTGTTTAACTTCAGGCTGTTGTTTCTAGATCGCTGCAAGAACATTACTTAAAACAGATGATCCATGTGTCATGATGTAAATTAAGCTAGGTTGTGAGGGATCGCAGACAGCGACTGTGGGGAGCATTGCTCATTTTGATAATCAGACTCATAACTTCCTCCGCAAAACAGCTCCGGACTCCGTTTGCTCATAGAATACAGAAGAGGTGATGAATGAAATAAAAGCAGTGAATAAATTAGAAGAGAGGCATTGCTAATGCAGATGGTTTTGCACATGCGGGCGTCATATTCCTGTTGCACTTAAATTTAATGCTTCCAACGTCAGAGGAGCATGTAGGATAACTTGCACTGGAATTCTTTACACTTTAGGTTTTAGATCAAACTGCTCTGTTTTTAGTTGCTCATTTCCAGCTCACTGCATGACTTGCATCTAAAAGTCATCTTGCACAATGCAGAAGGTCCACATGCCATATTACCCATGGCACCCCTCTCTGCATGGACTGAAAGATTTAAGTGTATCACTGGAGACCAATAAGCTCAGCTCAACAATCCCCTGTCTTTAGACGTGTCTGTTTTTAAAGTCAGACAAGATTTGTTATAGTTTCCATTGCACAAGCTTTGTGGCAAGACTCTTAATTATCTCCATGTTCTCATCCCAGATAATGAAAAAGTAAAACATTAGTGGTCAGATGCAACAACTTTGAATTGTGCAACCTCCTGAGCATCTTTGCCACACTTTGTAGACTGAGAGAGCGCGGTCACCTAATTAAATGAAACTCTAATTAAAATGCAAGTTACCACGATTTTGCAAAACTTTTCCAATAGAGGTTCAAAACAAAGATGATATAGAAACTTTGGACTTTCTTGAGCATATGTCAGCTATCTTGCATTTTCAAAGGGAAAATGTTCTTTTCAAGATTATAAAAACAGAAAAAGTGTGACAAACTTTTCCTCTAGATCCATATAATCTGTGGCAGGAGAGACTGCATCTGATTAGGCAACAGAGTGGACAGGCAGAGAAATAAAGAGAGAAACAAAAGAAGGGAGGAAGAGAGAGAGAGAGAAAAGGGAGGGGGGCAGTAATGGGGAAAAACACAAGCAAGGCAAAACAACAGTAAACTTAATTAAAAACTAGCAAAGACAAAAAAAAAGGATAATAATAATAATGATTATAAAATCTAATGGAGTAGAATAGCCCTGCATAATTTTGTTTCATAATCTTTTATATTGATTTACTGTGTGATATCAACCAATATTTTATAACCGGATAAAAACAATAACCCAACTTTTCTGTCAGTTCAGCTGAAAGGTTTTCTTAGCTGGAAGTGAGGCTAATGCTAGATCACTTCCTCTGTGTGTTTAGGTTGTCACCTATTTTCTTGCGACTCCAGTAAATAACCGACAAAACTAACTGACAATGTGTTTTAGATGTTTGTTCTCCTTTCTCTTTTTGCTTAATGTTAAAGGCACACTATGTAACTTTTCATATTTTATGTCTTTTTCTTGAGCCAGTATGTGGTAATATCAACAGTTAGATTTAGGTGTTTCTGAGCAGAGACAATGCTGACTTTTTTTACAACAGTGATTTAAAGCGGACACTAGAGGGTGCTAAAAACAAGCCCAAATTGCATAGTGTGCCTTTAACTATGTTGGATGTTGGACACCTGCAGTAAGTCTCTTCTCCACAGCTCGCTGTAAAGCGTCCCCATCAGAGCAATCATCATCATATGTTTTTTATTCATTGTAAATGTCATTGCAAAATGAGAGATTATAAAAAAAATACCCAGATTTATTAGGTTACATTCACATATTAAATTCTATGAAGTGGCCCTTCGTTTAGGAACATGCTCAGGTCCGGTTTAGAGAGACCTGCTTCTGGTTCACATTCACTGACCTCAATGTCAAATCCACACCTGCATCCACATGGTGCCATTGTGACTACAGACTGTCACTAAAGCTATGAAAACACCCTGCTGGTAGATTATGAAATTATTTTAATGTTATCATCATATCACAGCCCTACATAAGTTTCATGGTTATTTAGATGGAATGATTATGGTTATTTACAGACATCAGCAGCAGTCATATGTAGCTCTTCCGGTGCATTCAGGGGTCAAGTCCAGCAGGAGTTTTTTCAATACTTGAAAAGACTAAATTAATGCTAATCAGTCCTGTAGGTGTAAAAGCTGTTTATTAAAAAAGCTGCCAAGAAAGCTACTGCAAATAAGTAAACAAAAAACAAAAAAATATCCCTGTTGCTTGAATTAGGTGTTTATTTTCTGCAACAGCAAGAAAAAAGAATCCTGTTAGTTTTGAGAACTCATGGCCAAATAAACAAGCACCGATGCACTAAACATGGTGATTCTGATGAGATCTAACCCACTATCAATCCAAACCAGGCTCTGAGACAAAAATAGGAAATCCTGCAAAAACGTATTTCCGTCTCCAGATCGACCCTGTTCAAAAAGAGTAATTCTAGGCTCTCGGTTATTCCGTGTTTCACTGAAATTTGATAAGTACTGATGTGGGTTTTGATCAGAGCCGTTTTAAGAAGGAAACTCCCTTGGTGGTTCCTGGCTTCCTCCGAGAGTTGGAACGAAGCTCTGAAAAAGAATCCTGCACCATAATTACAAGGCAGACATGCAGCAGGTCATAAAAAGGACAGAAATAAGAGTAATATCCAGAGAATATTCAAGCAGGAGACTTGAATGAAAGTCACCTAAACACCACATTCTGTATCTCTTTATGCTGACTTCATCTATTAATAACCAGGTTTTCAGCCTTAAGGTGAATGTAAGAAATAAAAGGGTCCTAAATGGTGCTCAGACTGCAGAAGAAACTGCAGTTAGAAAATTGCAAAAGGATCACTGGCTTCGGAGTCATTCACAGCTATTTAACGGCATCATTAAAGAAACGCATTTGAACTCCAACTCAGACTGCCATTTTGGAACTTTAGAAACATTTTCTATGGTCTAATGAAGTTAAAATATTGTATCTTTTTGTCTACTAGGCGTAAAATGATATTTGATGAAAGAAAATATTGAAACATTTTATGAATAAACTCCTCTCAGCAGTGGCTGAAGGTCCAGTGTGGGGATTTCTAGTTGCACAGCAGATTAAATACCTTCATACACACAAATTACAGTGCTCTGAAATTAAAGAATGAAAAAAGGCTGCAACCAGGATTTGGTTTGGTTCATTCTGGGTTACTCTTAATTATTATTATTCTAGCACATTATGACAAGGGGTAGAGAACAAGGCCGCCTTAATGCACGGGCAAACCGGGGCAGTGGTCAGGGGCCTACGATATCTAGGGGCCTATCATTTCAGGTGAAACAAAAAGAAAAAACCCATTGTTTTACAATTTGTCAGGTTTTCTGTCAATCAGCTCGTTTAAGGCTGCTGATTGGTCCGAATTACAAGTGACCTACATCCCCCACGTGATCCGCAAATGCCCATTGGACCATGAGCTCATCAGTCAAACAATTCAGATGATTTTGGAGCGTGCTCCTCAAGACGTAAAGAAACGTGGAAAAATGTCGGGAAAGAAATTTTAGAGCGATGCTCAGAAATGATATTTGCTCCATGAGACATTACAGAACATACCTAAGCTTACAGAATTGTTTAATCACCCAATAAAAAGTTGGACAGAGTTCGTTCACGCACGCACCAGGCGGAGCCGCAGAGACGAAGCAGCGCCTGTCGGCCGCTCAGCAGGTAACCGCTGCCGGGGAGGAGGAGGAGGAGACAGGTGCTCTGAGGACTTGGAGCAGCAGAGAAGGTAGAAGATATTTATAATAATGATTCCTTCTGCTGGGGTGGGGGCATAGTCACTGTAACAATACGATCTGTCTGGGCAAAAGTTGGACCAGAACCGTGTCAAAACACGAGAGAGAGAGAGAGAGAGAGAGAGAGAGAGAGAGAGAGAGAGAGGGAGAGAAAGAGATTGAGAGAGAGAGGTTCTGAAGTCTGAGTCTGGTTCTGGGGTCTGGTTCTGGAGTCTGGGTCTGGAGTCTGGATCTGGAGTCTGGATCTGGAGTCTGGATCTGGAGTCTGGGTCTGGAGTCTGGATCTGGGGTCTGGATCTGGAGTCTGGATCTGGAGTCTAGGTCTGAAGTCTGGTTCTGGAGTCTGGATCTGGAGTCTGGATCTGGAGTCTGGTTCTGGAGTCTGGTTCTGGAGTCTGGATCTGGAGTCTGGATCTGGGGTCTGGTTCTGCAGTCTGGTTCTGGGGTCTGGTTCTGGGGTCTGGTTCTGCAGTCTGGTTCTGGGGTCTGGATATGGAGTCTGGTTCTGGGGTCTGGTTCTGGAGTCTGGTTCTGGGGTCTGGATCTGGAGTCTGGTTCTGGAGTCTGGATCTGGAGTCTGGTTCTGGAGTCTGGTTCTGGGGTCTGGTTCTGGAGTCTGGTTCTGGGGTCTGGATCTGGAGTCTGGTTCTGGAGTCTGGGTCTGTAGTCTGGATCTGGAGTCTGGATCTGGAGTCTGGTTCTGGAGTCTGGTTCTGGAGTCTGGTTCTGGAGTCTGGTTCTGGAGTCTGGGTCTGGAGTCTGGTTCTGGAGTCTGGTTCTGGAGTCTGGTTCTGGGGTCTGGTTCTGGAGTCTGGTTCTGGAGTCTGGTTCTGGAGTCTGGTTCTGGAGTCTGGTTCTGGGGTCTGGTTCTGGAGTCTGGATCTGGAGTCTGGTTCTGGAGTCTATATCTGGAGTCTGGGTCTGGAGTCTGGGTCTGAAGTCTGGTTCTGGAGTCTGGTTCTGGAGTCTGGTTCTGGAGTCTGGGTCTGGAGTCTGGTTCTGGAGTCTGGGTCTGGAGTCTGGGTCTGAAGTCTGGTTCTGGAGTCACATATATACATATACACATTTATATATATATATATATATATATATATATATATATATATATATATATATATATATATATATATATATATATATATATATATATATATATATATATATATATATATATATATATATATATATATATATATATATATATATATATATATATATATATATATATATATATATATATATATATATATATATATATATATATATATGTTTTTAAGCATGTGTAGTATATGTATTGACATTGTTTATAAGGCAGAGTGCAGTAAGAGGAAGTTTTCGGGCCCTGGGGGGCCTACTGAGCCTTCCAGCCCCGGGGCCTATCAGCTAGTTAAGGTGGCCCTGGTAGAGAACAGTCACCTGCTGCATTTTTTTTGGATAACATTTTTTATACAGGAAAATAAATGCAGACATTCTTATTTTCATGCAATTCAGCACTAATTAAACCATAAATATATTTTATTTCTGACAATATTACTCTGAAATTTGCTCATTAGAACTTTTAGTCCCAGAGGTGTCACTGATATAGTTTGGGCTTGTAAACAGCCACCGACTTAGGAAACTTTTTGTTTGTTTAAAGAAAGAATACATGAATGTATGTGGGTACGCCATAATTACTAATCAAGGAACTCAAACATTGAGAGTTGGGAGATTTATTTGGACAGTCTCACAATCTGGATCTCCTTCTCTGACAGAGTGGCACTAATCTGAGTTATCTCTGAGGTAGATAAAACATTAGAATCCTCACAGACACCTTATGTTTTTATTAGATTGGTGAACAACCTGACTCAAAGTAACAGATTCATGCCACTTCAAGAATTTGTATTCTAACTTTTGGGTTTAAACATCATATTATCAAAAGATTGAATAAAAAAAATTACTTTTTCAAGAGGAAATAACAGAAAACGATGTGTCCAGACCAGTTTTGGGCCCTTTTACTCTGGATTAGCACCTGACTGTGCTTTCCAGGACATGACTGGTTCACAGCAAATGTAGAAAACTTCCTTCAGCATGATGTTGGTATGATCTACTCACCAATGGGTCCCACGTGGTCGGGGGGTTTGCCTCGCTGCTTCCTGCATCCCAGAGATGCTCTAACACTCCTTATATCTGCAGCTCAATCCCTCGACAATCCTACCACATAAACCCGTGATCACTGGCATGACTCTCTCTCATATGAAGCAGCTATCAGCTAGAAGATTATTATTATTTTTGTGTATGCTCAAAAAGTTATTAACCTAACTTGCCCTAACACAAGTAATGAGGACACCATTGGGTTCTTAATATATCAAATCCCTGCAAAGATAATCCACATTGATTAATTTTGGCCTCTTAATGAGGTCTTCATCCCGTGTGAAAGAGGTTTTAGGGTCATGGAGGGCTGAAGCATGTCCCAGATGTCATGTAACCAATTCATTCAATATAGACATGCACATGCAGAAATCCTGCACACAGAACTAAACCAAGACCTTCTTACTGAAAAGAGGCAGAGCTCACCACAGCAGCATCTCTCTATTTCATTTAGAAATTATGTCATGTTCCACCAACTGAGCTCTTCACAGCCAGGGAGATTTTAATCTGATGCTCATTCGTTTGCATGCCTCTTTAACACATGAACCCCTACGATGTGAAAAATAACATTACATAGACTTTACATGCATTCTCACCCCCCAACCCCCCCCCCCCC
>SSNR01000023.1:3107902-3125761 GCA_006937965.1 Callopanchax toddi
CCCCCCCCCCCCCCCCCCCCCCCCCATGTGTAGTTTTGAGATAGCAAAAAGGCCAGAGGATACAAACAGCTCACAAAGTCTGTCATCAGCTATTAAGCACGGTGGCGGGTCTGCAAGTCATATAAGCAGCCGGGGGAAACATTACCTATGATGATTGCTCTGCGCGGTCATATAACAGCCAAGGAATGTGATGCCGTTTAATGGAAACGCCCCATGGTGCAAAAACAGTTCGCTTATGATATCGCTGTAATTCAGTCTTGTGTCAGGAGGCGAAGCAGAATCAATTCCAATGTGGTTTAGTAAAGACCTGAATGGGATTAAATGTATGGAAGTCCTTTCATTAGAATGTAAATACACTTAAACATTTATTCAAATGACATTTTTCAATTTGGGGGACTTTTATCATGCCTTGAAAATAATGTTTTTAAAATAATTTAAAAGCAATTTGTGAAAAATAGGATTTAGTGAAAAGTCTTTATTATGTGCAGCAGACTTGTAATATAGAGGATGAGTGATTATGCTGTGATTTCTGGTCAAACTGATCCTGATAGAGCGCTCAGCTCAGACAAGGCGGGTGTCCTTGTGTGTCTGATAAGCCTTCAAAACTCGTACGAATACATTCTGATATATGCTGCTGCTGCTGCTTGGAACTGTCTCTACTTCTGCACATCAACCTTAAATTTGTTAAAAAAAAAAAAAAAGCTGGTTGATTGTCTTTATTCCCTATGTGTAGTCACCGCTCAACATATTTTAGTTTAGTGATGGGATTTATGGCTCTTTGAAGGGAGCCGCTCACCTGAAAAAAATGGCTCTTTTATGAGTTTTTTGCAATATTTTGAACGAGATATGTCATGTGGAACTAGGTTTGGGGACACTCTTTGTTGCGATACCTACATGTGTGTCACTAATTAGCTTCCCCGATAGAACTGATGGGTTCATGTTGCTATGCTCAATGATGTTGTTATGAATCGAGCCGTTTAGTGTCGTTGAATATTGCCTCCCGGCCTCAAACGTCACAGTTAATTTTTTAGAAATGAACGGTTCTCATTCACAGTGAAGATTTGACTCGTTCATGAACATCACATCACTGTTTTAGTTTTGTTTTTAAAGATGACACTACAAAGACTGAGTGGAGGGATTTATAGGGAAAATCCTGAGATTTGAGGTCTTGCCTTCTTACGCATATAGGTCCGGGTCGTGGGGGCAGCATGCCAACTAGGGAGTCTCAGACCGTCCTCTCCCCGGCCGCCTTTCTCCAACGTGTCCTGGGTCAACCCGGGGGCCTCCTGCCTGCAGGACATGCCTGAAACACTTCCCCGAGGAAGCATCCAGGAGACATCCTGACTAGATGCCCAAACCACCTCAACTGGCTCCTCTCGATATGGAGGAGCAGCGGTTCTTGCCCAAATGTCCGAGCCCAGCCACCCTGTGGAGGAAACTCATTTTGGCTGCTTGTCGTTCTTTCGGCCATTACTCAAAGCTCATGACCGTAGATGAGATTTAGGAGGTCGATTGAGAGCCTTGCCTTTCTGACTCAGCTCCCTCTTCACCACAACAGGAGGTTTGAAGTGATGTTTTAATTCTATAGAGCAAAAAAGACTTGAATGCGCTATGGATGACATCAGAATAGCAAATAATAGAAAAGGTGTTCTCCTCAATATCTCAAACACATGCAATATATACCAAAAATTTAGAAACTACCTCACAGATCTTTCAACAACAAGGACAGTGTCTCTTTAACTTCTATTGAAGGTCTTTACTCAAAAACTGAGGGTTACAAGCTCACACAACTACTGAATCCTTTGTAGCAAATATAATTATCTCCAAACTGCAACCATAGAAAACCTACTGATATCAGTCAGCGGTGGCGCAGCAGTTTACCCTCTCTGGTGGCGTGTACAAGCAGAGAGGCTGATAACCACGGACCCTCTGGCTGATCCAATCTAGCATCGCCTCAGTTTTAAGACCAAGTGATGTTTTTCAGGAGGTTTAAATAATCTTTGGGAAGCAGTGTTGCCTTTAGCGGTTTTTAAATAATTTACATTGAGAATGTGTTGTTGTTCTGGGTGAGCTTCAGACACACAGGTCTGTGTGTTGGGTTTTGAACAGTTTTTTTTTTTTTTTTAAGATTATCGGAAAGCTGCCGAGACATGCGAACCAATTAAAATGCGCAGGTTTTATAATTAGGATGATGGGGTTTATCGTCAACAAGAGGTGATTTCTGACTGCAGGGACCTTTTCGTAGTTTGTATAATTATTTGGAATAAGTTTCTCTTCTTTTGGGTTTAATGACTCTAAATTGGGGGTGTAATGGCAAAGAAACTCTCACTTGTGTGCTACCTGCTGGCTAACCATTACATCATCTCAGCGTCTCTATTTGTAGTGTGAATGCAAGCAGATAAAAAAGGTCATGTATGTATCTTTCCCTTCAGGGGAGATCTTCAGTCTCAACAACATCACAGAGCATTTAGAATGACGAGTTCTAGATAAGAATATTAATAGGTGACACACACATGTGTAGAAATAAGACATAAAACATATATGGATTTACTCAGCATGCATGATATTTAATGTGATATAAAATGCCTGAAAGTGTTACTATATTTAAAACTGTCACAGTGCCTTTAAGACATTATGGCCACTAACTGGTGCAAAAAACACCAAAGTTTGTAAGCTGTAAGAAATTAGCAAGAAACAGGATCTCCAGATCGTTTGACTTAAATAAACCAGCATGTTTAATGCAACTGATTTTAATTAGCTTTGACTTAAAATCACAACTTTACTTTCATTAAAACAAAAAAAAAAAAATCAGTCATTTAGAGAATATGGTACACAAATTCAAGTTAAAAGTATTTGAGAAAAGACTTTTCAGAAATTCCAAAATACACTCAGTGGTCACTTTATTAGGTACACGTTGCTAGCACCTGGTTCGACCCACTTATAGCCATCACGTCTCCAGCAAGAGGTCAGAGACGTGAGGATAAAGCCCGCTCCCTGTCCCGTAGAGCCCCACGCAATTAGAACTGAGTGCCAATAGCGTTAGACATCTGCCAACATGTCAGTCACAAAGTGTGCACGAGTGTTTGCGGAGATACTGGTGCAGTGCCACCGCCGTTGACATTTCTTATGGACAAGTAAGTCTTTAAAACAAATATTTATTTGAAGAAACAGCCTACCGTGAGAATTGTAAAACAATGTGTTTTAGCTCTATTGGCCGGCTAGCGGTTCATGAACCAATTCAGCTGTAAGCAGGACGGCTTAAGCAGCAATACCTTTTTCTGCCTTTAGATGGTGCCGTCTGACAAAACTCCAGACCGTGCCTTTAATTCAAAACTGTTTAACTTCTACTTAAAGTGAAAGGTAAAAAAAATTACTCACTTGTCAGTACCTATGCTAAGCTAACAGCTACGCAAAGCCCTGTAGCAAGAACATGACATTATTTGGTTGTTCTATCCTCCAAACATAATTTACATCTAGTGAGAACAGCAAAGACATTGATTTCACCTCAAAGCCAGTCAGGGTTCCAGCTGTGCAGCATTTCAGCTAAGCTAACATCTACAGCCTCATGAGTCCGTTTTTACACAACTTGCTTTAAACATGAGAGACATAAGAGAAACTGGTGAGGACAGATCATCACTAATTTCCGAATGATAACTTTCCACTAAAACACTTTAACCTGAAAAAAATAAATTTTAGGAATTCATCAGCTTCACTAGCCAGGCAGTTCTTATGCTATGTAGCAACTTCATCCATGCATGAAAATGAGAGGAACTTTTTTACTTCTCTTTTTGGCTAAATATTATCAAACCAGTGTAAAACCAGCAACAAGTTTAGATGTCCCCCCCCCCCCCCCCCCCAATCCAATTCAATTAGCAACTCCTTTCCTGTTTTTAGCTGTCTGTCCTGTATCTGAGGCACCTGGTTAAAAACGCTGAAGAGCTGGAGTTTATTACTAAAGTTTCAGAGCAGAAGCTGCATATGCATGAACATGCAGACATCAATCAATTTCATAAGTTTGTGGTAGAATGACACATGTTATATTCACCTCATTGTTTACATTTCTTTAATGCATTCTACCTTTTAAAAATCGAAGGAAGAATTTATTTTTCATTATTAATCATTTGTTAGACATTTAAATATCCAACAGCTCAACTAATTCAGTTTGGACTCAAACAGCCTAATTCATAGATGTGCTTTTCACTAATGTTATTTCTAAAGACATCAGTTTAAAATTGAGCTGTTTAAATATTAAATATTTAACAAGGCTAACCCTTCAGTAGAGATTTAAATAGGTCATTATTAGAATATGTCACAAACTTCTAATCATGAACTAAACAATCTAAGAACAGCACTGTTTGTTGGAATATGAAACAACGTGATGTAAACACAGGAAAAGAGACAAATCTCTGAGCTGCTCATAAACTGTCAGGGACTTTAAGAGAAAGCATTTTCTTTATTTTCTTTTGTTGATGTTATGAATCCATCAGGCACCTTAGATATCATCATGACAGCTCTGATCATTTTGTATTTATTTACTCTTTTCTATGACAGAGTGAGATTCTGAGTGGCATGACTGTATTCCTTTATTTTAGACATACTCACATGTGTAACATTAAATTTAATATATATAATTACTAACAGAACTTATCATTTAAAACATATGTATTTTTCAAATGTCTAAATGGCAGAAGGTCAGCTGGAGGTCATTCTGGGAACAGGAAACAATCGTATTGTTTATGGTTTTTGAAAAGTTTGCTTGTGAGTCTCTTTAACTGGCAGCAATTAATACGGATTAAAGAATTTTACCAGATGATGTTTGTGTTGCAGGTCAAATAAAGAAATATTTTATTATGTACTTATTTACACTGACTTTAAATGCAACCATGCCATGTTCAAAGTCAGTTAAATCTGCTTTCTTCATCCTTCTGATGCAACGCTGGAACGTCAAATAGTCTTCACCAGGTCAGATGCATAAATGCATTGGGTCGCTTGATGCCATGTGATTGGTTGATTAGCTATTTGTGCTAACACCATATTGAACATTTAACCAAAAAGGTTGGCAACGTTTTTTTAAGTGTCCTGAAACCATGTGCTCAGAAGTTAGATTATTATTAGATTCAAGTCTTTTCCCCCCATAATTATCCAGTTTTATAGTATTAGATCAAAAATGTCTCTTTATTTGTGCCACTTCTTATTTGCTCCTCTTGTGTCTTTTATGAAAAGCCTTTTCAGTGGCTTCAGGCGCACTTTCCTGGAAGGCTTTTATTGTGAAACAACTCATCTGCAAGATGTGTCAAGCTTCATTAGTTTTGTATCAAATAAATTACAACCAACAGACTGTTTCTGTCTGAGCAACTGAAAATCACCGAGTGTGTTTCTGAACTTCCTTTGACTCCACATTCTTGCCCTGAACTGTTTTTCATTACCGCTGCACACTTTTATTCTTTGCTTGTCTCATTTAGCCAGAGGGCATGTGAGCTGTAAGGGGTTAACGTGGATTTTTCATGAGAATTAGATCAAAATTCCCTCAAATGTAAAACGAGCCCACTGGTTTATACAGGTAGTGTGGTATGTTCCTCCTCATCATTAAAACTCAAGTGAATGAACCTAAGCATCTAATCAGCAACGACCACTAGTTACAACAGTAACAAATGGTGGAATTAGCATCTAATCAGTTGTTAACAGATCTTGATTAACTACGCCATAAAACGCAGTGCGCTCTGGTGATATTAAGTACATGGTTTCCACTTTAATGGCTCTAATTTGTGAGTGATGGGATGGATGGAGACCTGTGTCATGGTGGTGAGCAATCAGTGGATTTCATCTGGAAGCAAACAGACTCTCCGAGCTGAGAGAGAATTGACAGGAGTGCTGGGCAGGTGGAGGGACAGAAAAGCTACATTCAAACTGTATTGATTTTTCTCTGCAGGTTGGAAAGAACAGGAGCTTCTTACTGTGGTCAGTGAGGAGTCTCTTTGTGTTGCATTTTACATGCTTGCTCTGACCGCCAAGGTAACACAAAGCTCAGTTTTTTTTTGTTTGTTTAAATTTCTCACCAGAACTGAAATGTGAATATGTCCACGTCAGCGTGACTCTAAATACAGCTTAACTTTTCCAAACTGGTGAGTTGGAATCGGCCAAGGAAGCTTTTAATGGCGCCGTCAAATTGTTTCAGACAAGATCTGCACACGAGAGAGATCCCTTCCGTGAGTAGTCTGTCTGCTCGAGACGGCGAAGCAGATAAAAAGCCTCCTGCGGAAGAAAAAACAAACTCAAAGGACCGGCGAAGTGATGGTTGTCATTTCTTATGGCGTCCTGTTACACACAACACTGATCTGTAGGGTCAACAGCTGCTAAACGTTTAGCAAGCCGAACCCCAACTGGGCGCCGTTGACTTGCAGATGCTGTTGAGGAAACTTAAAATTCACACCTCGTAAAAAGAGGAGACAGATGTTTGCATATTAATAGAGACAGAGTGTGGAGGGTGTCTGGTAGAAGGAAGCGTTACAGCTGCTTCATTACAGGGTACAGTATACGGCGCAGGTGGATGTTCTCTCGTTTCATCTCAGGGGCATTTTGATCTGGATGCCTCAACGTGCCAGGTGTTAAAGGCATGCTCCAGAAGTCAGCACGCTGCTATGTTTGGATGTCATGGTAACATGTTTTGATGCTTTTTAGCAAATGTTTGAAGTAAATGACTGCTGTAATGGTTGCAATCGTTACTGATTAGTGGAAACTTCTTTTTTGTGTGTGTGTAATTGTTGAGATTTATTTTCCACATAAAGATCAACATATTCTAAGACTTAGATTGTCTGAGTTAAGCTAATATAAGGTTGCTAATTTCAGTTCTACTTTGGATTTAATTATTAAAACTTTTATGGAACACATCGAAACCTAAAGATTTATGTCAAAAGTTGACAGTTTCACTAAAAATAAAGGATGTGATGTTTTTTTTCTTTCATTTATTGAGGGTAGATTAAAGTGTGGCCTCCAATGAAGCGTGTGTGTCATCATTACAAAAACCAATACTGATATTTACCGATATTACATTTTAATGCCAATATCAGCCGATATTATCGGTAAACCGATACTGATATCCATCCCTACTTGTAGACCAAATCAGATGTTTGTCTCAAGTAACTTCTGCTCTTAAGGCATTAGGATTAGTACTTTCATCATAAACCTGCCATGTCTAGTCCTATACACGCCTTCTGCCCTCTGATGGAGGACCTACAGGTAGAAAATGCAAGTTACATTTTTTATTAGGTATATACCTAATAAAAGAAAACATATGATCATTTAGTTTTCCATATTAATAGCCAAAAAAAATGTATGAATCCATTTTTATTATCTAGATTTTTTATTATTATTTGATATTTAAGGCTTTAATAACATAACTGTAGGTTCTATTTCTCTGTTTCTTGTTACACCTGCTGCTAACCCTTTAACAGTTCCACAAAACACAAGACGGAGACGTGTTCTTCAAGTTGAGCCAGGCGAAAAGAACTTTCCCCAGCTGAACGGTCAAATACCATGTCAGCTCCACCATTGGACTCATTATTCACACAGAATAAAACAAGCACACGAACAAATACGTAGAACAGGAAGTCCCATTGGAACTACTTCCTCTCTAACTTCAAAATAAAAGCACAAAAAGACACTAAATGGCGCTTACAATAACAATAAATTCCCAAATAGCCACCATGAAAATCTATGATAAATAGATTGGAACTTAAATGTCATGTAATTTCAATAATCTGGTAGACATTTTTAGTAATTGCTAGACTTTTTAAGTAGATATATGAGACTAATAGTGAAGCATTGTATAACATCCATTTTTCTAAAATAAAAACAGCGATTCTTTTGTCATGTGTTTCATCCAGTTAGTCAGTCATACTGAATTGCATGTTTATAATATGTTTTCTGAAAACTGCTGCAGATAGACCGTGATTAGAAACAAATGCATGGATGTTTTATAAGAAGACCGTTAGACATCTCCGTACTTTCCTAAATGGATTTAACCAGGCAGCCATTATATCCGTATACCAGTGGGGAATTTGCTGCCCTCTATATTTTCCAGGATTTACGAAATGTACAACGGCCAGTTGTCAGAATGTCATATCCCACAAAATAACAATGAAACACTGTCAGTCTTCTACTTAGAACTATAGTGCAGGGTGATATTTCTTGATACAACACTTTCTATCAGACATGAATCTATTGATTTACCCATTTAGCAGCTTCACTCGCCCATAAATCTCCCTTCACAGTCACACCAACGACAAGGACAATCTACTACTAGACACCAAACTTGATTGCTATAAAATCTGACAAGAATATACATTATATTGCCATTCAATTAAATTTAAAAAGTATCCCTGAATGGTCACAGTTAGGTTTGCTATTTTTTCCCCGTGATGGCGTGCGGAGGTAATCTGAACTGCAATCAGCACCCACAAAGTGCTGCAGTTGGGAACAAAATCAGTGAATATCAGACCAAGTGAGATTTTTACATGCTTCCGTCCTGAATGCAAATTACCACATATAAAGACATTGTGGTGGGGGGGGGGGGGGGGGGGGGGGGGGGGGGGGGGGGGGGGACTGAGAGCTAAATTAAGCATTGTTGGGAGGTAGATTTCTTTTCCCAGGCTGGCCTCCATTACTTTTGAGTCTTGCACCATGCCGAGTACACTCTCTTTGACAAATAAACTGAGGAAAAACATCACACGGTAAACACGGGCCGAGGGAAATGGGCCCACTCGTTTTAAGAAGCTGAGGGCTTTGAAAGTGAGCGGTTACTGGCTAACAGCTGAGCAACTTCATTGATTGTCAGTTGTTAAATCCACCCATCAAACTGATGAGATATTGGTGTTTGATGCTTGAGTTTTTCCAGTACATTAAGCCTAATGGGTTCACTCCAACACAGGAGGGTTTTTTTGTAGAAATTGCAGTTTTGAATTAGCGGCTGAATGGCTTATGATGACCTCATAATTGTTTGTGCAATTTAGAGGATAAAAATCTAAAATATCAAATCGACATAAGAAACATAATGGACAACTGATAAAAAACATAGTTAAAGCTAACATTGTTTGGAAGAAGTATTTCCTGTAAAGTAGAAAATAATGAAGGATTGTAACTTATTATGGGTGTATAGGCAAGAATCTGGCAATTTGATATGCATCACGAAACAGGGGCAACGATACGGTATATTGCAATACTACAAGCCATTTGATATATTGCAATATTTATAAATGTAATTGTTGGACAGCTAAACAGAAAAGTTAGCCTCTTCAGTTGTCCGCTAATTATTATAAGAATGGACTGTGACTGATGGAGACTAATTAATTATATAAAATCCAGAGATTTGGCACCAGCAACAATTTTGCAACAAGTTTTAGATTTGGTCATATGACGTAGTTGCAAAAATGTTTTCTTATTGCAATTTAATCACAGTGTTTTAATCATGTCTCACTTTGTTTTCAACATGTCGTTATCTTATTTACAACTTTGTCACCAATCCCTCCCACAGTTTACTCATGTTTCCTCCTGATTCATTAAACTACTCCGCAACTATTTGATGAGAAAATTTGCCTTGCAGAGTTTTTTGAACATGTTCAAAAATCAAGCAACAAAAGTGAGGCCTCGCTAATCACACAAGGACACACAAGATTTTTAGGAAACTCCCTTGAAAATCAGTTTACATCCTCTAATCCAGAAATATTCTTTGTGCAAAAAGCAACAGTTCCATACTTTGCTCATTTTGGCTCACTGGCGACTGCTTCATTCAACACATTTTGCAGCGACTGAGTCGATTGGGGAGCACGCACAGCTAACAAAGTTGCAGCCACACTTGAGGTAAAAGAGGGGGGGGGGGGCTTTAACTGGACTGCTGCCAAACCTTCCAACAAAACCAATACTTCAGTTCTGAGTCCATATCCACCTCCTCAAGCCCTCTTCTCCTTAGGAGAAAGAGAAAGGGCGAGCACAGACTCTTTTTTTTTTCCTCCTCTTTTTTTAACAGTGAGTAAGAAAGCGTGAGAACAGTCACCGCTGAGTTTCAGGAACATTGTATCTGACTGTGGGATGAAAAGCCTTGCAACCGACTAAAGGAATGAGAGGCGTTTTTATCAGAAGCCAGCTCAATGAGGGAGGGGAAGGAAGAAAGTAAAAGAGTTTCCTGTTTCCCACTTAATTAGATTAGGTGAGTATTGATTGGATAATAAATACCAGCACGCCCGTACTACGGCTCCATCTACAACGGACGCTGTTTCACTATTTCTTGGAAATAACGACAGTGATTATATAAATAAAGGACAACAATCCTACTAATGTTTATTTAGCACAATGGATCACACATCAGGCAAACTAAATAAATTGGGTGCTTTGATGAAAACGCTGCACCTGTAGAACTGGATGAGGTAATTTAAAATACGGACTAAATCAAGTCTGTAAATATAATTTAAATCACTTTCGTGATGGTTTTTGCGTTTGATTGTTTTGAACGCAGTTAGAAATGGCGACCAATTAAAAATAAATCAAAGGTAAAATATACACAAACAAAGCTGATTTCAATGAAATTTAACAAAACTCCACCGATCACTCAAAGACGTTGCAGTCAGAAAGAAAAAACAAAGATAAGTCAGAGTGTTACCCAACTTGCTGTCTCAGCTGTCTGGATTTGTTACTGAATTCCAGGCCTCACTGCGTGCAGACCTGATGCCAAAACTCAAGCCAAGACTTCTGCTTTGTGCCCTCGTGGCAAAAACTGTGGGACTCTCCATTAATCTGATCTTAAGCTGCCTGACTTCAAAAACAGATGCTCGAGGAGGATAAGGTAACTCAGTGGGAGAGGAGGCACCTAAGCCTCGGTTAGATAAGGAGAAAAAGTGGCAGCGTTGCAGTGCACTTAATCTGCTGGATGAGACATCACAGGGAATGTGTTTTTGTTATAATCTCACATTTCTTTATGTATGAGCATCCTAGCTCTCATTCTAATGTCACCACTGCTTCCTAATGCTAAAATCACGAGGTGGTGTTGTTGTTTCAGAACACGCAGGGGGGGGGGGGGGACATGCAGTTGGTTAAATTTGAAGACAAGAAGCTCATAAAAATGCTGTTTTTTCTGATTGTAGTTATAGTAGTAATGAGTGGTGAATAAGATCAAAGAAAGCTGCTCTTATTGGTTTGATAGTTCATTGGACTGAATTACACGTTATGCACGATATAAATGTCACCAAGAAATACGGCTGCTACTTTTGATCTGAATGCATCCAGTTTGTGTGCTGCTAATAGATGCTGCCAGCTCTGCACCCTGCACTGGAGGGTTTGCTGCTAATGGAGTTACACCAGACATTCAGAGTCATTGAATGCAGCAGCGGCATCAGCATCTCAGAACTAAATCAAAGGAATCAAATCTGAGCCAACCATTGCTGCTCGTTGGACCCCGTCATCTTCTGAAATCTGTGACTTCGGTCTTATCTCTTCATCAGAGGTTCTTTTAGTTGAAGATGGCAGATTTTCTTCTTTTTTTTTGAGGAAAGAGATAATCCAAAAGTTTGGTTGCAGCTGAACTATTCTGTTCTCTGTTTTCTTCTGTTTGCAGCACAGTGGGGATTGTCGTTTTCTGTGTGTCTTTATAAAAGATAAAAATAAGACTTTTAAAGGGCCTGACTGACAAGTGCTTACATAAGGCTCCCTCTGTTGAATGCTGTCAGATTGCTTGCAGAAAAACTGAAATGGACACATATTCGTCTGTTTTTATTTAGAAGTGTAAAAATGCAACAGTTAGCTCCTGCAATTCCTTTACAGTTTTATAAGCAAATACTTATTGAAAGCATTCAGTTTAGCCTTTATATGTTCAAGGTCAAAGGGATTTGATAAACCTCGTCGATGCTGTCCCGTTTATTTCAGTGGAAGAGAACCCCCCAGTGTTCAGTAAGGAAATCTGTGCAGATCCTGTGATAATCTGTGGGTCATGTGACAGATGTAAAAGGCCTGATCAATAGCTGTCCTCATGCTTTCATTTTAAGTGCATCATTTATAATTCAGTGGTTTTATATATGCATATTGTATTAAAAAGCCAGTGGGTGGGATTCATCTTCCATTGTGTGCATGCTTGAAAGAAAACCAGCTGTTTGCTTTAAGATTAAAACCTGTTTATTGTTGTTTTTAATTATTAATTTTAGTTTAACCTGATTAAATGTAGTATGCATTGATCATCCGGGACAATCTGGTCAACCAACGTTTCTGCCTATCATGTATTCTGGAAGTTATGCACCAGTATTCATTTCTGCCCCTGTGGAATTAAGCTGGCGACACTGGGAATCTGATCAAAACTCAATAAAATGATGATGGCGGTCACAGTGGAGCTAAATCAGTCAAAATGAATTTACATCTTTCCAGTGCTTGACTGTCCTGCAATACATCACTACGTTGAGTTGGTTAGTTATGACACAACTCACTAAATAGGAAACTAATAACGGAGACAACTGTTTGCTTTTAAGCCTGGCCAACCTGATGGCGTGTTGATATCACAACTCTGGTGCTTTCATCGTGCTTATCGGTGGCTCCAGCGTTAGTCAGCACTCCTAAAACTGCTCCACGTGCTGATCTTGTTGCAGGTCAAGGGTGTGTGTGGAGTGAGAGGACAAGGCCTTGTGGAATTCAGCACTCTCCCCAACATTCCAGGCGTCGGTGAAGGGATCAAGTCAACCCGTCACGCACGCTTACATTCCACACGCTAATGTACGGGAGGCTGCTCGTGGAATGTCTGACCTTCGACCCTGATACTTTCAGACAGTAATTAAAAGGAGACAGTGTATTAGGTGGCAATGTGCAGTTGGTGTGATGGAGATATCTACTGGAGCTAGAAGACCTTTGGGACCAATGTGATGTTCCAGAATAGACCTTTGAGATTAAGGGCCAGACTGAAGTGAACCTACACTTGTGCACGAATGTCACAGCTTGACATGATTTTCTATCAAGGCTGCAGCCGCTATTTCCATAATGACAAATTCCTGTGGAGATGAAGGTTAAAAGATCTCTCTATAGTCAACTCTTCCCATCAAATGCATTCCAACAAACACAACAAGGATTTTAGAGTTTTGAATGAGTTGGTCTGAAGCAAAAAAATATTTTTATGTCCTCTAATTTTGCAGCAGAATAACTAAAATGACGACTCAGAGTCAAACAAATCAGCTCCAACTACCTAAGGAAGGAGGGTATTTGTTACCTGAACTCATGCTGGGAGAGAGATAACTGATCTTGGCCGTTAAGAGCTTTATATGTGAGGAAATTGTATTCTGGATTTAGCAGGAAGCCAATGGAGAGGAACTAAAATAGGAAGAATATCTCTGTTTTCTGTCAGAACTCCCAGTGGAGCTTTTGTGGATCTGTTGGAGGACATCCTGATAATAAGAAAATACAATAATCATTCTTTGGAGAAAACAATATTTTTCTACAGCATTGTAAAAATGTTTTGGGAAAAATGGCCAAGGTGGATAAAAGGAAGCTTGAAAGGCAAGTTTAAAAAAAAACAAAAAAACTTATGGACCCTGTGGTCAAAAATAACTGCAAGTGTCCCGACAAAATAGCAGAGGACACAAATCCAGTCATTCATACATGAATAAATAAAAACTCAGACTAAGCATTGTTTGTAATTTAGTCAGCATCTTTGGTTTCATAGACAAACGTTATAATTTAGTTATGATAAACCAACAGGAGGGGGCCAAACACACGACTCTGGGGTGCTCCAGTGTTGAGAAGTGGCTCAAACTACGATACTTAACCCCAAAATGTTCATTTAGCCATCTGAATATCTTTGCTGAGACTAAATAAACTGCATTCAGCTGTAGCTGTTATTTTCAATGTGTGCTAATAAAGTGGAGAGCAGTGAAAGCAGCACTCTCTGTGGATCCGTTTGCTCCGACTACAAACCGGTGAGGGTTCAGGTGGGCTTGAATAGTTTTGAAATACTTCAGAACTATTTTCTCAAAACACTTCATGATAATGGGGTTGAGGGCAGCCGGGCATTGGAGCATTTAAACCGGATATTGCAAACATTTTAGGTTTGATGGCAGGAAAGAGCGCTCTCCAGTGCCATAGATATGCCTTAAGAGTTGACTGACATGTTTTCAGTACATGACTGGATACTATCAAATCCTACAGGGTGTCTCTGATATTTATGTCAATATTTTAAACCTTTTGATCTCTTTGCATTTTGACTGCTACACATATATTACATGTCCTCACTGTGCAAAGCAAACCTTTTCTTCCTCAGGTCACCCGCTTTTGTGTAAGACAATGAGGTGTATTATCACAGAGTGTGTTATTATATCTCTCAGCGCTCCCTTGACTCATGTTTGCCAGCGAGGATCATTAAAAACTCACGGCTGGGCATTTTATCAGTTGTTTGGCAGACAAGGAGTCATTTTGGGCGCTTTGTCTCATAGGAATAAAAACGATGTGCAGCTCCTGTTGGAGGATAATACAGAACAGAATGGTACTGGCACAAGAGAGTGTGGTTAAGTTCTGAGTCATGCTGCAGATTTGAAGGATTAGAGGTAGAACAATGGGAGTCTTTCAGGGACTGAGATAAGCATATTGTGAAAAGAGATGGACAGCCGCGGTGCCAGAAACTTTTTCTGGACTGATAGATAAGAGACTAAGATATGGTTTTAGAATTGGTGTGAACTGGAAATTTAATTAAACACTGAATGTGTAAAATCCTTTTGAAGAGGGAAATATTTCATTTAAGCTAACAATCCGATACATCAAAGTCACTGTTTTACTAATTACAGCAGGAGCCAATAACATTATATCCAGTAAGAAACACACAGGCTCCTAAATGAACGGTCAGTCTTGCAATGGATGCAGTAAAATACATCATGCATCAAGACTTTATATTTGTTATATACAGTAGAAGCTCTATCTGGCTCACAAACCACAGATTTACTTTAATGCTAGTTTGCTCCATTTAAAGTGGCAACTAGAAATTGGCTGCACAGGCTAAGCCCAGGGGTAAGTCAAAAAGGTGCAGTTCTCGACCTCCGTACCCACAGCCGCCGATGGCGTTTTGTTTTTGCGCCCTGAAGGACGCTCAACACGTGAGCCCCTTGGGTCTAATCCAGGGGTGCATTCTGCTTCATTACCATTTCAAAATGCAGAATTACCTGTCAGAGCTCTATTGGGAGCCGGTGTTGCCAGCACTCCCACAGCCACAGTAACAAAGGGTGCTGCCTCTTAACACATAGATTGTCATTAAATGAAACTGGAGCTATTTGTAGGTTCATTAATTACACCCTTTCACACACCACTTCCCTCTCGCTGGAACAAAGGGAAGGTGAACGAGGACTTCCATTTTTGCTGTACATCAATGTCAGATTACAGCCGTCCTGGCTTCAACTTGCCTCCCTTAGGCTCCTCTATTTGCCCTAGAGATATGTGATTAATTATAATGAAAGAAGGGGGAAAAGTGACATTCATGTCGGCGTGTATTCTGTCACCTTAAACTTTATGCAGGACTCATGGCCATGAAATTTGAGGATGAGTTGTTTTGATTGTCACATGTTCATCATTTTGCATCGTTTTCTCGGTAAGGGGAGGTCTGATGAAGTCACTCAAAGTGTTCCACATCCATTTTCTTCCAGACAGCTAAGTGTTCAGCTGCAATTAGCTTAGTTTTCGACTTGAGACAACATCCCGGCACTGTTCGGCTCTAATGAGTGACTGGAACATGCGTGATTGTTTGTTTGCTGTGGAATGCGATACTTTACCGTACATTAGGCACTTCAGACAATAAAAGTAAAGCTGCGGCCAAATGGGAGAGGATGCCATTTCCCACTTTTCATAAACACAAGCTAATGAGCCACTGAGAGTTGACCTGCAAGTATTACTCTCTCTGTTTTTGTTTGTGCAGAGTCTGTTTTGCAGCATGTTTCATTTGCTTTTCAAATAAGGCAGTTCAGAGTGTGTAATTATAACACATGACGCGCACACAAACATGTAAAGACCGGCTTTTACATGTGTTCAAAGACTCATGTAATCGCCGTGACTAATCTCTCACGTTTAACATCTTGATTAAAGTAATAAATCATATCTTCACGAATCAGGACTTAAAAATCACCCTTCAGCAGAACAAATCGCAAAGCCAACAAAGCTAATGAAAATATATCAACCTACATCCCCCTGTTGAATGAGACAAATCTGATCTGTATCTTTTATTACACAAACTGCTGGATGCACATCCGAAAAGCTGCGGTCCCTTAATGGAAAAAGCTTCAGACGGTTTGCTATAAAAGCAATGAAAATATGTCTCTGTCTGCATTACGTCTGCACATAAAATATGTTGTTTTCTTGATAATAAACAAAAAGTTGTGTTTTAGACTCCGTCGCCTTAAGTGCATCAGAGAAGAGGTGCACTGCTGGCGTAATAAACTTTGGAGTGTCTACATCAGATAAGAATCACGGTTTTATCCTCGATTTATGGCTTCATTAATCTGTGAGCCTTGTATTTTTCCAGCCTTGTTAAATCTCGGAGATTCATCTTGATCTGCCTGGGTGCAGATGTGCATTCAAAGGTCATTTCATTACCTGTCATTCAAGTCAAAGAACAAAGAACCAGTTCGAGGAGACGAGGTATTTTTTATGACCTGCAGCAACCTGTATTCAGGTAAACTCCAACCATTTGTTAAATCAGTCATTACAAATGACGAATAACTGAATCTGAAGAGCATAAAGCTGTAAAGCCTTTAATCAAATAATCAATCCGCTTTTTTATATATATTCTGATTTAATTTACCATCAGAACTGTCTCTTTTAGCAAAGATAAATAGAACCGTCTTTCAAATGCACATCTCAAGACTAATTAAATGAAAACACGCAATGAATGGAGCTTATTTCAGTCTGCTTTTCCTCACCTGAAAACATGAGCTGAGCATCAACCCAGAGTGCTACATGACAGAGGCAAGAAATGTTTTTAAATGTAATTGCTGCGCAGCAGGGAGACGAATCCTGCCCCTGGCAACAGTCACATCTGGTAAAAAGTCAGAAATTTGTAGCTGAACTTTGTTGAGGTGAGATGAGAATCAGGCGTTGTTGGTTTTCTGATGATGTGTTGCTATCCAAAAATCAACCGTCAGTACAGCTGTGAGCTCATATATGCTACATTTACATTAGATACTCTGATCCCTGCAGCCTTTTGTCCAGCATACTCTAAGAATTCTTTGCACTCTTGCAGTCTAATAGCTGCTTAGGCTGTGCTGTCAATTTCATGATCAATATTACACAAGGAAGCACATGACAGGCTCCAAATACTGCGCCCTGGGTCCGATGTAATGGCTGAGAGGAAGATTCTAGAGTCTCAAAAAGACAAAGTTGAGAAGCTCAGAAGTTCTGCATAAAAAAAAGTTGTAATTTTGACTTTTTGGCGGGAAGGCTGTGAGGAAACAGCTTTATGACAATAAAAGATACAGGTAACAAGTTTGCATCACTATTCTCTGTGCTCAATCCTTTGATTTCCTCTTAGGTTAATCCACTGCTCTTGTAGCACAAGCAGGGTCACCTTTATTCTTCAAAACTAGAAGCTAGAATGACCTGCAGGGCCTAATCAAAGGATCTGTGTATGAGCAACTGTGCACAGGATTATAATGAGTTCAGTGTTTACAGCAGTTAAACAACTTGGAAATAAAGCTTGTTTTTTCATTTCAAAGCAGGCAGAAAGAAAATTGCACAAAGATGCCCTGAAACTGGAAGGTGACCAAAGTGCAATAGTTCTTTTTATGCTGCGTGTGGATCTTACAGGAAAAAAGTACTATTATTTATAGTTGCCACAGAAAGAGATATAGACGGGGGGGGGGGGGG
>SSNR01000023.1:3125771-3166698 GCA_006937965.1 Callopanchax toddi
GGGGGGGGGGGGGGGGGGCAGGGAGGATCTGAGCATCAATCAGGATCCTGCTGGTGGAAATAAATCATCTAACAGGTAACGACTCAGATTTTAGATGGTTGAGAGAGTCAGAAGCTAAACTGGTGGAAGGGTTCAACTAAAAAGAGTGAATCTGAATTTTACATTCCTGAATTAGGTCCCATAAAAGTAACTTAGCAATTAGCAAAGTCAGTTTTTATTGTGGAATAAAGAAAGAATGAGCAATGTTGAAGTGCACCACCTGAAATATCAGGAACAAATTCAGAATTACTCTGAAATGTTTGTCTATTTTCCTCAGAGAATTATTAAAATGCAGGCTAAGGCTTTGAATCAAAGCACTGACATTCACAATGGTTACAAAGCACTTGTTTTTTTTATGAATTTCACAAGAGAATTGATTAAAAGTTCAAAAACAATGAATATAAATTGATGCAACTCTGCTGATAAACTTTATTGTCAATTATATTACTGCACTTTGTATAAATATTCATGCAACCACATCACAATACAGAAAATTAAGCCTGGAGCATGCAAGGGTTTCCTAGAATGGAGGGTAATGTGACAGTCTGTTTCTGTATGGGAGGAAAGATGGAGAGCCAAAATAGTCGCCATAGCAACAGAATGTATCGTTATTAGATGTGATTCACCGGCAAGCTTGAGTCATGCACGACGAGGTACCTCAAGCAAGTAAGTAAAAGTTTATTTATTAGTCGTCTTTCAAGGTGAGAATAACAAAATGCTTCACGTTAAAATAGCATAAAAGACACAAAGATAAAAATATTTCACTGATCCAGAGATGTTTTTAAAAAAGGAGTTCCAGTAATCTATGTGAGAAGGAAAGAAAAGCATGAACCTTTACCATCATGATCATCATTTTCCTGTGTCCTGTCCGGCAGTATAGAAACTTATGTCTGGATGTCAAAAACAAGCCTTACAGATTTACTATCACAGTTACAGCTGCTGCTATAATGCTCCACCTGATATAAACAGCAATAAACAACATGAATATACAACAATTACAATGTATTTGAAAAGTACACGGTTATGATTAATTCAAGGTGTGTTCAGTGCAATCCAAAGTTCTAGTTAATGTCTGGAAACACCTGAGTCCATACTTGTTTGAACACCTTGTGAGCACCTGTGTGTGTATGCACGCTTTTGTATCTAAGTTTTCTCATAAATACAAAGGAGTATTTAATAATAAGTGTGAGGAGCCTCAAACCCACCTCCCAAGATCCATAGAAGACATGGAGGAGACCCCAGACATCCGGAGGTCACCCAGAGTATGGGAATCTCAGGAAGACCACTGCAGGGATGGCTGCAACCCCCTTCCGGGAGAAGTGCAGAGGTCCACCCTGCAGGGATCACCCACACCAGAGCAGATCCAGCCCAGACCCAGAGACCCGATATCCAAGGGCGATCTGGCCCTGGCAGAGGCACCAGATCCCACCAAGCAGTCACCAGGGGCAAGCCAGTAGATGCCCCAGCACCTGGCCTCGGACACCAAGACCCACCAATATGTCAGCGGACAGAGGCACCGCCCACTGGTTGGAGGTGTGGCAGAAGAGGATAGACCCCACATCAGAGGGGGGCCTAAGTTGTCACAAGAGAAGTAAAGAGAGGGGGACAAGACCCGACCTGACACACACAGATACGATCACACATTCCCATCCACATGCGCACACACAGCCCTGCGCAAACATACCAAGACACACAAAGACACACACACCCACTCACACTCCTCACACACACTATACTCCCAGGTCCAGGGGCCAGCACCCTGAGGGGACAACCAGCGTCCAGACCCAGGAGATGCCTCACCATTTTGACTTGATTTGATCTCCATCTCAACATATCAAATCTTCAAACTCAGTTAAAGGTTATCTTTAGATATTTATGACAGCATCAATATGACACATTTTAACAAAACCATCTAGTGATAACTCAAATGTTTGAGATAAATAATGTTGGTGCCCATGCTTGTAATTACATTTTAACGTCATTTTTTTCAGGGTTTTTTGTGGTCAAATCACTTTTTGAGTAAAGTCTAAAATAACCTATTTGTGGATTAAATTCTGAATTGTTATTGTGATGTTTAAAAGGGTTTAATACAAGTTTATTAAGTCTGAAGTACATTTTTAAAAACTGAATGGACCGTAGCTAAAGAACGGTCAGGGCTATTCAGTCCTGGTCCTCGAGGACCATGCCTGCATGCTGTCTGTTTCCCTGCACCAATGCACCTGGTTTGAATCAATGGGTGATTACAGTAACAGGCTTCTGAAGAACTTGAGGACACTGAAGAGGTGATTCAATCATCGAATCAGGTGTGTTGGAGCAGGGAAACAGGTTAAACATGCAGAGCAGACCAGAATTTCAACGCCCTGATCTGGTTTTCTCAAAAAACATGTTTTATCAGTCTGCTATCAAGTTAGCTAAACTTATACTGATCTGCTCATTTTATTAGCAAAAGGGGTTGTTCATCAGTGTCAGCTGTTTTGGTGTTAATGAAATTAGCTACAGGTGCAACAAAGGGGCAACAATGAGAAAACTAACACGTTTCTAAGGTTTTGGCTGGACCGAGTAGAGCAGAGCGGATGCTAGTCTGTAAGCGACATTTGAGAGCTGGACAGGGCCGTTGGAGGTCCTTAACCCATCAACAGGACCACTGTCTGCTCTGTTGTGCAAGGAGGAGCAGGAGTACTGCCAGAGCCCAGAACAGTGACCTCCAGCAGGCCACTGGCGTGAATATCTCTGCCTGAACCATTAGAAACAGATTTTATGAGGGGGGCCTGAGGGCCTGACAACCTTTAGTGTGTCCTGTGCTCACTGCCTGAATGGAGCTCGACGGGCATTTTCTAGAGAACAGAATAGGCAGGTCCAACACTGGTACCCTGAGCTTTTCACAGATGAGAGCAGGGTCATTTTGAGCTCATGTGACAGATGTGAATGGGTCTGGAGAAGCCATGGTGAACGTTATGCTGCGACATTGTTCAGCATGATGGGTTTGGTGGTGGGTTCAGTGTTGGCCTGGGGAGGCAGATCCATGCAGGGACAGACAGACATGTAGGATAAACAATGGAACCCTGACTGCTATGATGAAATCCGTAGACCCAATGTTAGACACTGGTGCTGTGGATCCACATACATAAACATACACGTGTATGTATATTTTATATTTCAAATATGATGAACAGAAGTGTCCACACTTGTGGGTAAATTTTATTTTTTGCAAGGACATGATGGTTCTCTGGAATCACGTTTCTTTCAGTGCTCATCCTGGAGTGACTCACGTTGGTTATTGACAAGGTCTTTATTTGATGCAGCCACATTTATGGACTGTAAAGAAACAGATTACAAAACAGACTTTAGTTTTATTTGACCTCAACACATTTAGGACTCTTTATCTCAAGTGTTAGCTTTAGCACACCTATGAAACATCAACCCTGGTTGTTTTACTTTAATCTAAATTATGTATGACTTATTATTGACATCTGACCTGAATGTTGCTGTAGACACGTACAGCTCATTCTGATGGTCTGATGCTTGTTCTCCAGCTGAACCCGTCCCTCCTTTTTCCTCTAATATATACCATCTGCCAGCACTTCCAAACTTTGATCTTTGCTATCAGCCTCCCATCTTTTGAGAACAATGATTGAGGGTGATGGGGTGAATATCAGAGCCTGACTTTCTCTGTCATTTGACATCAGAGGTGGCACATATCGGCGTTGTCAGGTGGCATTTCCGAACTCTGCGTCAGACTTCACAGAGCATGTAGAGGAAAAACCGGAGACTTTTTCTCCAAATGAGGTTTTCAGTTTCAGGCAATTATTGAATAACTGGTCAACTGTTCAAGCCTAAAATTATAGGAATTATTGTTAAAAAGTTGCTACAATAAAGTTTGTTGTTTTTCCATTTTTGAAAAGAATAAACAGTTAATTTTATATATTCTCAATAGGAATATTAAATCAGCGCTTTTATAAAAACACATTTGCCACAGTCTCATATTTGCTTGTCCCTTAGTGATGTGAGTTTTTTAGAAAACAAGCAGATTTCCTCAGACTGTTAACTTCTGGGAGGGGAAACAAGCTCAGCGCTCACTTGAAAGACTCAGCCTGAGTCAACATCCCGGCTGGCTTAATGAGGCCTAAACCAGGCCCATTTCTCTTGTCACCTTTATCTAGCGAAACGTAAACATTACATCTTTGTTGGTCTTTTTCCTCCCCCTTTTTAATCTCGCACTAAACCACAACTGACCCCTCCAGGCCTTTCCTCAGCTCGAGGATTCAGATTTTTGTCCTGTCATCTAAAATGGAGATGTATGGGCTGGTGCCTCCCGCCTCGATTGAGGCTTGACGTGTAGCAGGGTCTCAGGTGTCAGGAGCCATTTCCCGGCCAGGGTCCCGGCCAGAACAAGATTAGACCCATTTATCTGATTTCAGATTGCTCTAAACCTATTTCAACTGTCATTTACTCTGCGAGTGGGTCATTAGCCCTACATCTGTTTTGTTTTGCGCCACGCCTGTGGCTGTGTGTCTGCTTGCCTCTGTGTGTGAGGCTGTCTGATCTGATGGGAAGCAGCAGCGCTGTACGAACATGTACAATAAAACTAATTTACTTGTCATATTGTCACCAAGATGAGGAAAAAAATGACATTAATTGCAGTAACTGACTTCTGTTTGTTGTCATTGAATCCGAGTCTCTGGAGTTTACCAGAGATGAGAGAGATGAGGTTTGCACAGTAGAAGAACTAGTGTGACGTAAAGCATATTAATAATCCTAATAAGTGTGGATTTTATTTAAAATAGGACTGTTTTGATCCAGTTTGAACTCTGCAGGTTGATTGAGAACTTAAGGGTCTTTTTTTTATATATAATGGGTTCATTCTGAGAAAGCAGCAACCTTTACCCAGAGCCTCTCACTCGCCACCTCATTGTAACGAAACACATTGGAAATCTCATTGATTTTTTTCTTATTGTACTTGATTGTTCTGCAGTAAAATTCAATTTAGCGAGAAGTGAAACTGATGCATTGTTGTGTTGGGTTCTCGTCTAAAAGAACAATGAGTGAGGCTTTAACAGATGAATGTGGATGGGCTTCCTTTCCCCAAAGTGCTTTTGAACTTCTTTGTTTATTCAGTCACATCTTGTCAGCCCGTATCAGCCCCGCGCTCGATGACGGGTTTCGGTCCGGATCTAACTCCAAAGCTAAAGGCAAACAGCCATTGTTTTTGGGCTGCTCGCCTCCCATGCAAGGGACGCTGACGGGGAGCAGTTTGATTAATCTGACAGGACTTTCCTGTTGGGATAACAACACGCATTTTCTCAGAAGATTATAGAATTATCTGTTTCAAGCAGCAAGTACCTTGTACCACGACGGGCCTGCCAGAAAATCAACCCGTGTTCAAACTAAGTTGCTCACATTGTTGTCAAACAGCCTGATAATCTGCTTGCGTGACCAACAAACAAACAATTAGGCCTCAAAGGAGAGACCACAATAAATCTGGGAAAGAGCATGTGGGCGCGTTGATGAATATGGGTCACGGGGATTACGTTTGTTGGGATGAGAGAACGAGGAAGGAAAACGCCACTGAGAAATTGTAACTTTTTGGCAGTTAGACGTCAGGAGTTGAGGATATCATAATGAGATTTGTTTCGCACAATTTCTGCCTTTTCTGACAATAAACTGAAAGAAATGCCAAGAAATGTTTCTGAGAAGGAGACAAAGTCTCTCAAACACGTCACGTTTCATTAAGAAATTCTTTCTAACACAGTAGAAAACACATTTTAAGTCATAATAATAAATCAGGAATTTTAGATGCCTATCATAAGTAAGGCCCCTCCAGAATGTTTTCAAAGTGTTGACCAGATGGTGACCACTGGCCTTGACAGAACTTTTGTATTACGCCGATTTGAAAAATACTGCAATATAAGAATCAACTCCTGATATGAGAACCAATCCTTATTTTACAGAAGTTCTTTGCACTATATGACTGACAAAATTTCAAAAAGCATTCAGTAGTTCTTAAAATAATGTTTGCTGGCGTTCTGCAGGTACAACCCAAAGCCTTGCTCTTGGGAATTATGAGTATTAAAATGTTCGTACTGAACCGTCACGATACAGAGGTCACAAACAGGTTCATTCAAGGGATGGATACAGTTATTTACCACTCCCATCCTGAAGAGGGCGTGTGTACTATTTTTTTCCCCTCTGGTTAGGCAGAGAAGATCTACAGGTGTGCACAAAGTTATTCTTGAGGCTTTTACAGCCTTATAAAAATGTGAGTGTCAAAAAGAAAAAATATTTTTTCATTTTATTGTTTCCATACCAAACCGTGACTTAGGCATATCGTTACACCCCTAATATGTATGTTCAAATAACTCATCTCCATTCAAAATAGCCATAAAGTTGTTGTGTGCCTCTGGAACCCAGAAAATACAAAGATTGTGAAACAATTTTTAAGAACAGCCAAATCGACCTAATTGCAAAAGAAAAAAATCGATACATAATTAGGACATCTTTTGACTAAATTGAAAGATCATATTTGCATTTTATTGACATTAAAATGCCCCACTTGATCCACCCATATATCAAACTTTTTTTTGCCATTTTCGTGTCTCCAGCTGCCAACAATTCCAGTTCAGTAAGAAACTGGTTTACATTTTGCAGCCCTCTTAAACTTGTCTTCTCCTCTTTCAAACTCACATATATAGAAATAAATATCCATGGTAGACTGCCTGGGGGGGAAAGTGAGGAGCTAGCTAATTTAGCCTATTGGATCCTACAGAACACATGCATTATACATTACAATTTATTTATAAAAACCTATAAGAAACACAGTAAACCCAAAGGCTTTTAATCCTATTGTTAGACCTATTTTACTATAATGCCAACTAATATAAAATCATGAATAATTCCCTGACTTGATTGTCAGTTAAATATTATTTTATAGTAGAATAATTCAAGCTGATTGGCAGCAGAGAACTGAACCAGGCTGCAGTTTGAGGGGAAACGTGTTGCACGTTTTACTGAACGAGACAGAACTTAGTCATGGCCTTGCCCTGAATGATTGAAAAGCAGAACAAAACGGCTTTCTGAGTGAACTTTAAGATCTTAGGTGCTGCATATCTGTCTGGGAGTTTCATGTTGTTCTCCTGTTTTGTTGACTTTCCTTTCCCCGCATCACAGTGACAGAAAAGGAATGTGTTGTTAAAGAAATGCATGTGTGACGGTTTGATTTCACGCTGATTTTGCCAAACGTCCCACTGTGAGTAGGTGTCACTTCCCCCATATAGACACTCTCCTTCTGAGAGTGAAGGTCCCTGAGCTTGCCAAACGCCTATGGGGCGCTTTCCCTTTTTATAGCAGTAACTTTGTTTTGTAATTCTGAGTTTAACTAACTTTTTTTTTTATTTTTTTACAGTAAAAGAAACCTACTTATGTCACTGAGCTCCTATTTGTAGCGGTGATCTCTGGGAGCCAATCTTGTAGAATTCCAGAGGATCCGTCTGAAATTTGCTCTCGAGCACACAACATGCATTTGGTCTCTTTATTCTAGATCCTTATCTGCATGTCACTTCTTTGTTTCCACATCCGCGTATCACTACATCCCCTCCAGGAGCCCTCAGTGCTTCTGCGTAATGAGGACATTCTTACTGTTGGAAGGTTAATGGCAGGCAGAGAGGTACCTGACAAATCCAAAACCTCATGACTCCTCAGGCAATTTCACATAGAATCTCTCTTTTTTTTCCAGACTGGAAGGAGAGTCCATTCACTGTGTGAATGAGTCAGGTAAATCCAATTCCAAAAGGCAATGGGATTTGAGATGGAGAGCAAATTGCACCAAGGTGATGTTGGACTGGTCAAGAGACCCTTGAGGAGGAAAAAAAAAAAAAAGAAAAAGTAGTCTCGTTCCTACACAATAGAGGACATTGCTGTTATCTTTGCTGTTAGTCGTGTTTTTATAATTGATTTCCCCCTTCGGCACAATGGCCGGGCAATAATGAAAAGTCTGTCATTCCTGTTCTTTTGTGCTGCACGTTGATGAGGTCACCGGCTCAAGGTGGACAGACCTAGCAGCTGCAGACTCCGGTCAAAAGGTTGAGGACAGATAAGTGATCTAAACTTAGAAAATCCTGCAAATGCAGAAAAACTCTAGATACAAACCAAGCTGCGGCTTCATCAGATCACGCTAGTGAAGTGGGCGCCGTGGTCGTGACCTTTGGACAGGTCTTATTACTTAGGAGTCATTTTTATTCAGGTCCGAAAGAGTCTGTTAACGGTGAGGCATTTCCTGTGAGCTGATTTGAATAAAAAGACCAGCTGGATGTCCAAAATCTATCAGGAGATGCCAAGCGTCATTAGTGAGGTTGAAAATGAAGCTGCAGCAGCACTGCAGTGTCATCAGTCCAACACCTGAATCACAGGAATGATAATGAGCTGCAGCTTCATTGGGGTTTTATTGTTAGCAGTAGCTGAATGTTTATAGTAAACTACTGACTTGATAGAATGATGATTAGGATATGCTTAAATTAGCACTTGTTATGATTTAAGGACCAATTTAGACAAGAGGTACCTCATTAAATTTAAGGAAAAATACCCAAAATGCAACACTCAAAGGCAGAAAAAGTCAGCGGCAGGTTCCACACCTGTGTCAGTTCACCTCGTGTTCAACTCTGGAGCTGAAATCTGTGACACGTCGCTGTGATGATCAGTGGAGTGCAATGATTGTAGCTCAACCGATGCAACATGACAAGTTAGCCCTGCACATTCTTCCATCGGATGAATTGAGACCCATTTCTGCAACATCCACAGAACCTGTAGTTGACAAACAGAATCTTGTCTCCCATTGAACTGTGCGCTGTTTGAGCTCTCCTCCTGATCAAAAATAAATAAATAAAAAATAAAATCACAACATAAAGGTAGAAAAGACCAAGTCTTGATGTAATGGAAAAGTCCATTGCTTGGGGGGAGAGTTTGATCAACAGTCAAGCCTGTGATTCACATGATGATGCAGAGATGTGAGGAAAAGATCGGCTTTCCCCCAGGTTTACATCTCCCTCTCCTCCTGTCTAATCTCTGCACGTAATCACTCTACCCGCCGCGCAACGGCACGTTCAGCAACACTGTATGAAAAACGAGGAGGTAAAATCATCGTGACAGCTCGCTGCTCACTTGCGTGCATGGACGCGCCGCACACCCAGGCAAGCGTGAACATTCATATATTCATCTCTTTTCTCCGTGTGCCTCACATCTCTCTTTAAAAGCGGCATGTGCTCATTCTTCAGAATCCAACTGGAGGTGACTGGGAACAAATGTGACTGAGAGGAGGGAGGCAGAAAAAAAAATCATGCACTCTCCTGACAGTCTGGTGAAGCTCATTTGAATTCTGTTACACGTGTAACGTAACGACTCCGAGGGATTTAGCTGAGGACTGACGCTTTAGCCTTCCACGTCTGTGGTTTGACCCTTACAAGACTACTTTCAGCATTAAATCCAGTTCTTAAAGGAGGTCAGTCCTCACCTCTTCTTTTTTTTTTTTATGATAAGGGGTGGGCTCCCATCTACGTTCTGGTTTATGACTGCTTTGATTAATTGTGGAAGAGTATTAGTCTTGTAGAAACAGAGCTTGTGTAATTAACTATCTACTCAGGCTCTGCCTTGAAATTAATAACTGTGATGTTTAATCAAGATTTACATCAAACAGCGTGAATGCTGTAAGAATATTTGCTCGTACGGCGCCCTATCAATTTGACTGTAGGCCCTTCTCTCTATTATATTTGTCTCAGTCCCTGCAGCGATTTTTACTCAAAGTTATGGAAATAAGCCAAAGTTGATCAGTAGTACGTGGTATCAGCACCTGCCTCTGAGGTTACAAGTTCTTAGATTAATTGAACAGTAATTAACAGTAAAGTTGGGATCCAGAGAGAAAGTGGACTTGAAAGGAAAATCTAAACTAATGAGGTTCTACTTTGAAGTAATGAACTCTCTGGGTTTTTGGGTAATCACGGGCTTCTGGGCTTTATTCACTTTATCTGGAAGGAACACAGCGTGTGAGAGTGTGTGAGCGTAGAGTGTGTGAGCGTAGAGTGTGTGAGCGTAGAGTGTGTGAGTGTAGAGTGTGTGAGCATAGTGTGTGTGAGGATAAACGATGCAGGATTGATCGTCACTTTTTAGATGACCTCAACTTGCATCCTTTTTTATTTTTAAACTTGGATGTTTTTGGAATGTCTGGAAAGTATTTGCACTTTTGTTTTGGCTACTAGCCAATGAGGTTGGGTTGGCATCTTCTAAAATTTTTCTTTTATATTATTTGCTTTTAAAATAGGCCTCATCTTCTTTAATATATGAGCTTAGCCAAATATTTACACTCAGATATCATTTGAAAGGTCAAACTGAGTCAATTAACTTTGTAGAATTCACACCTCCCTCACAAACTCATACATAAATTTAAATAGTTTACACACAGTAAAATGATTTGATATTTTTTTCTAATATTACCAAGTTTGTTTGCGAGTATGAGACCAAAATAATGTGTTTATTTGCACTTGTGAGTCTGGAGGTTCTTTTTTTAGACTGTGCTGATGCTGCAGGACCTACAATACAAGACACCTAGTAGCGCAGTGTTTCATGACATCAGTACTTCTCCAAAATACCAGTTTCCTAAAGCATACTCATAGTTTTGGAACAGTTGATGTGATTCCATCCACTGACACTTGAGTTTCTCCAAATCTGGTTTTGTTTTTGGAGCAAAAGTCAGCAGTCTAGTAGTAGTGATCATTACACAAGTGCACTGAGATTCTAAATGTCTTTCTGTCACTGAATCTTTTGATCATTTCCTATTTGATGCAGCTCTTTGTTTATGAATGCAACTTTCAATCCATCCAGTAGAACTGACCTGAACTGCCACTGTTTTCATGGTGCTTTAATCTGCATCAGATATAACTTGTTATGAAGTGGAGTTGATTTATTTTTAAGAAAATATGTTTTTTGTTTATGCTATGGTGGACTTCAATCAAGTGATCAATCTAAAGCAGGCGTGTCCAAAGTGCGGCCCTCAGAGTGATTTTGTGTGGCCCTCAGCTGCATTTTAAAAGTTATATAATTTAGTTTTCCTGCAGGATTTTGATGCAGAGAGACGCTTTATGACATTTTTTAGAGTTTTACAAACATAAAACCCAACAAACAAAAAATCCAAGTAAATTAAAATATTTTTAAATGCAAAATTTTCCATTCAATCAAAATATTCTTCTTCTTTTTTTAGACAATTCAAGAGATATTGAGATTTCCTTCTTTATTTCCTGGTAAAAAGAACCACAAATCCTCACTGACTTTTACCAAAACGCAGACTTGTGAGCTCTGTTCATAAAGCCTGACTAAATCCAGCAACAGGACTGAAGAAAGACCCAGATCCTGGTCTTGTTGCTGAGGATGGAACAAAATGTAGTTTCTAGAAACCTAAAAACAGTCGACCAATCAGATCCAGTGAATCTGATGCTTTTTATTATTGAGACAAACATATGAGATCCCTGTCTAGTACTGACAAAGACTGTTCATTAAAATGTTGCATTTATAATGAATTTTTGAGCAGAACAAAATATTTTTTGCTTGTTTCTTCTAAGAAATATTCTAACTTTGGTGGCCCTTGAGGACTTGACACTTGGTGATTTTGGCCCTCATGTTGAAACGTTTGGACACCCCTGATGTAAAGGGACTGAGGAGCGGCTCTGAGCTGTTTGACTGTCATATCACCTCCTTTAGGCTTTGGTCAATTTTGATTAGATTTTGTTTTTACTATTTATTTCAAACATGTAAATTTCAATAAATTATCTAGAGAAAATGATCACAATGGTATAAAAATGTATATGTTGTTACATTTGACCCCACTTCAGTATTGATTATTAAGTTTGCAAATCAGTTCATTATAATAATAATGAATGGATTAGATTTATATAGTGCTTTTAAAGGCATCCAAAGTGCTTCACAAAGGATCCATTATTCATGAGGAGACAGAAGCGAGGCTTCCATTTTATTTAAATTGGCGCTTCTGACCACCATCAGCATTCACACACAGGTGAGGAGGGTGAAGAGTCGCCCAAGGACACAACGACAAGGTGACTAGGATGAAGCTGGATCGAACCCTTTGATTAGACGACCTGCTCTACTGCCTGAGCCACTGCCTCCCCAAACATAAACACACACACACACACACACTATACAAATATACTCATAAAATCCTACATTCCCCCATAGACTGTGACGACATTCATTTGTTATTTTTGTGATAATCTGTTTAGCAGGTTGGGTTAGCAGGAGACGGCCACCATTGTTGTTGGTAACCTGTCTTGTCCTGTGTGTGTTGATGGTTAGGGAGTCAGATGCAGGTTGGTAAGTTTCCAACTGTTAACTTTTGTTTTTAGTCAGGGAAGATTTGTTTGTTCTTTTGACCCTGAAGCATAAATGTATTTCTGTGTGTGTGTGTGTGTGTGTGTGTGTGTGTGTGTGTGTGTGTGTGTGTGTGTGTGTGTATTTTGTTTTTGCTCTAAGAAACCAAAAACCAGAACATAAAGTCAATAAATGTGTCATGAACTGGTGTGTTGTAGAGAGGACCCAGGCGCAGATGTACATCCAAAGTTCAAATTTATTCCAAACGTAAGGAATACGAAGACACACTCAGGACTCACACGACTACGACTAGGAACCGACAAACACAGACGAGACAGGCACGCTTATATACACAGAGGGAGGTGATGACAAGACGAGGCACAGGTGGCTGGATTACAATGAGGATCACCTGTGTGAGACAAAGGGGAGAAACATTAGCACAGATCACAAGACAGGACACTAGAGGGAGACATATACCACAGGGAGGTGACATATGACAGAGCCCCCCCCCCCCCTAGGGGCGGACACCGGACGACCCAGGAGAACCAACAAAGGAGGGAGGGCGGGGGACCAGGACGGAGGACCACACACACACAAAAAAGGCCAGGAGGCACAGTTCATGAGGACTCAGGCCCGGGTCTGGATCTGGTTCCGGAGGGCCCGGGTCTGGATCTGGTTCCGGAGGGCCCGGGTCTGGATCTGGTTCTGGGAGGCCCGGGTCTGGATCAGGTTCAGGAGAAGCCAGGCTGCTGGACTCGGGAACAGGACACGGACTGGAGAGGCCCACCTCGGGCTCTGGACTGGAGAGGCCCACCTCGGGCTCTGGACTGGAGAGGCCCACCTCGGGCTCTGGACACGGACTGGAGAGGGGTTCAGGAGTTGGAACGGGTCCCGGGGCTGCAGCAGCAGGAACTGGAACAGGTCCCGGGGCTGCAGCGGCAGGAACTGGAACGGGTCCCAGGGCTGCAGCAGCAGGAACTGGAACGGGTCCCGGGGCTGCAGCGGCAGGAACTGGAACGGGTCCCGGGGCTGCAGCGGCAGGAACTGGAACGGGTCCCGGGGCTGCAGCGGCTCAGGAGAGTCCAGGGGCTGCAGCATCAGGAACTGGAACGGGTCCCGGGGCTGCAGCGGCACAGGAGGGTCCCGGGGCTGCAGCGGCAGGAACTGGAACGGGTCCCGGGGCTGCAGCGGCTCAGGAGAGTCCAGGGGCTGCAGCGTCAGGAACTGGAACAGGTCCCGGGGCTGCAGCGGCACAGGAGGGTCCCGGGGCTGCAGGTTCAGGAACCGGAACGTGTTCGGGAGCTGCAGCGGCACAGGAGAGTCCCGGGGCTGCAGCTTCAGGATTCGGAGCCGTCGGGGCCGGCGGAGCCGGGGCAGCACAGCAGGTGAGTTTACCTGCCCACACTAGGCACCGTTGAGCCAGACGAGTGGCGCGGACACACTCGTGCAGGTCCTGGAGCTCCGGATCACCGGAAAGGCTTGGGTTGGACCGGTAGAGCGCCATCATTGTCTCCGCCAACTGCAGCTTTTGGTGTGGACAGGCCACCACATAGCAGAGGAGCTGGATAACCTCCTGGAACAGCTGGCGGACTTGCCGTACGGACTCCGCCGGTTGGAGGAGGGCAGCGAGAGGCTGCAGTTCCTGCTGCGGCTCGATCGGCGCAGCAGGAGGTCCGGCTTGGACCCGGAGGACACCTGTCCGGATGGTGTCGGGTGGTGGCGATGACCGGGGAAGGCGTCGTCGCTGCTTTGGACCCGGTGGCGTCCTGTAAGCCAACCGGGTCCCCAGGTAGGGTGACGCGTGCTCCGGGCCGACATCTGCTGGGTCCATGATTTGGGTCGGTTCCTTCTGTCATGAACTGGTGTGTTGTAGAGAGGACCCAGGCGCAGATGTACATCCAAAGTTCAAATTTATTCCAAACGTAAGGAATACGAAGACACACTCAGGACTCACACGACTACGACTAGGAACCGACAAACACAGACGAGACAGGCAATTATATACACAGAGGGAGGTGATGACAAGACGAGGCACAGGTGGCTGGATTACAATGAGGATCACCTGTGTGAGAAAAAGGGGAGAAACATTAGCACAGATCACAAGACAGGACACTAGAGGGAGACATATACCACAGGGAGGTGACATATGACAAAATGGGAACCTGTCTCATTGTTTTTTGTACAAATAAGCCTATAGGGCCTAACTGGGGGCTCATCCGGGATTCTAGAAGTGACCAAATTTGAATATGTAGGTGAAAGAGCATCTCAAAAACCCTTTTTGAAAACTCAATATCTACCTAATCCATAAACCACCAGCACTCTGATTAGAAAAAGTGCATTATTTTTAGAGAAGTTATGTTTTAAGGATTCGATTCGAGATTTGGATTCTTTGTTTCAGACCCTAAAAACTGCATTTCCATGTTTGCAATAATAAGCATTTTATTGTATATTTACAGAAGCATGTAGCGTGCTTAAATTGGACATTATTTCCTAGTAAATATTTTCAAATTTGCTTTTAATACTGGCATAAAATGCACACACATTGAGAAATGTTGGAAGCTCCTGACTTATTGTTGTGATACGCTCCGACTGAAATCGCAGCAATAAAACTGGCGTAAATGTTCAACTTTTTCCTAAAGTATATACGTATTTTTCTTTTCGCTTGATCCATATTTCTGTATAAATAATTGCATGCCAGGATTATATTTGTGGACGGACACATTTTCCACAAATTTCACATTTACTGTAAAACTCCCACCAGCAGCCAGTCCACCTGACTTTTTCAGATGAGAGTGAGGCAGCAGGGGTTATTATAGCCTCGCTGTCATTAATATCAGGTTTACTTTCTCAGCCATCCAGAGCTGCTGGTGCAGCTTAGTCATTGATGGTGGGGGTCATTACATCTAGCTGTCTCTTGTCTACCTGTCTCTGCCTCCACAGGACACTAACAAACCCAGCTGCCTCCACTGAACCATCCAGCGCAGGAGCACCCAGATAGAAAATTGGTGTGTTGCCAGTCAACTCGGTTACTGACACGGGTCCAGGAGGGGAGAGGAAAAACCCACCTTCCCGACCACTGTAGCGTATGAATAATGTTTAAGATCGTCTACAACCAGGACGTAGACTTTTTGGTCATTAGTTCTGATGATGTGACCATAAACAATACTAGCATGTCACTGGGCTAACGACGGACTGTAAATTTTAATGCACAATGTCGTTTTATATGCTATGTATCAAAGCTCCAGTAACACTTTTTGGCAGAGCAGGACTTTTACTTCCTTCAGGTTCACGAGTGGATTACCATTACGGACTATAGCTGTTCTTTCCATGCACAAAAAGAAATAAAAAAATACAAAGAAAAACACATAAACAAGATTCAAAAACTGGCAATAGAAGAGCTAATTCACAAGGGTCTTATGAATAAAAATTTGGGATACAAATTACACACACAGCATCCTCCAGGCTGAAAAGATGAGCTTGTTACAGCAGAAGCCAGTAATACTTATGGTAAAGGGGTGCATTAGTGCAAATGGTGTTGGTAGCATTAGCTGAGGCAACATTCCTGCCAAACAATTATATTCTAGTTTTAGAGCACTTTATTTTTTCAGCCAGAAAATGCTGATTTAGATTCTGGGAGGATAAATTCAACAATACAAGCATCCTTTCTGCCTACGATTTAGGGTTAAATTTATGTTTTCTGTGCTTCACTGCAAAAAAAAAAAAGCTGACTTCTTATTTCTGCTGCTCTTTTTTCCGTCTGCCATCACAAAATAACCTGCAGTCCTGTTTTCCAGCATTTCTTTGGTTGGACTGCTGGAGAGTGCTGGTATTCTCACCATTACGGTAATGGAGCAGGGCAGGTTTTACTTCTCTGTGCCTAACAGCTGCAGGATTATCGTGTTGTGTACTTTTTGTTAAAAAAAATTTTCTACAGAGATCTAAAGAGGTGATAAATGCTGTGGCAACATGACCCAACAAGCATTTTACCCATCTGATCGTGCTTCCACAGCCCAATGAGGAATTTACATGGCAAACCCCAAAGTGGCTACTTTAGTATTATACTACTACTGTAAACATATCAAAATAAACCGACTTCAAATCCATGTCATCGCCAGTTTATCCTCAACTTATTTAAGTTGTAGGATTATTGAAACACAACTCTGTCAGCTTAAAAAAACGCAATGAAGGCTTTTAATATATCAGAGCGTCATGTTGTCATCAGAATACAGGTTATATTAACATCCTGACAGGTTTTCTACGTTTTTGAAACAAAAATATCTCCCATAATTTCCCATGTGGTTGCAGGCTACTTCGGATGATGTTGAGAAAAAAGCAAACAAGTCAAATTTAACCTTTCCATCAACATCTCCCATCACCAGGCTGTCTTTGAGGGCTGTTGTGACTCACATTTCATGGACTGAACAGATATTTTTTATATATATTATCTATACAGTCCATGTCACCCATGCTCCCATTTGTACAACCGTCCCCTCTGCTGTCCAGGCTGAACAAGCTAGATTTTATTTATTCCTCAACTTCATGTATGAGCTTTTTCTTATATGTATTATGCATTAGCAGCTCTAGAAAGAGGCTAAAATAAATCCATGTAGGTTAAAATGACCAGGAAAAATTCAGGTTTGCACAATTCTGAAGCTACATGTTCATTTGTCCAGTGTTTTTCTTGTGGGTCAGATTGTGTCGACTAGACACTTGAAAAGGCAGGAACATCAACAGCCCGGGCTTCAAATTTCTTTTCATTCTCTTTGCTAATGTGTAACTGAATAGAAATGCTAATTAGCGATGTGCTAATAAGCTTATAATGAATGCTCTGAAGGCGTTGCTGTCCACCTTTTGTGTCATGTATGATGAAGGCAACTATTTTTGTTTGTGTCTCCTTGATGGACATTTTCTTTCTAGTTGGCAGCCTCTCTTCTGATTATTATAATCATTTGTAATATAACCTGTTAGGTTTCCACTAGGTAATAAAAATATACCTGATGCACGGTTTATATTCTTTTAGTTATTATAAATGTTCTCTTGGAACCAATATGATGAGATGGATTTCTAACCTCTGCTTCTTTAAGGAAACACTCATTAAAAACTAATAGTATCATGAAATTTATCATTTACTGTATTAAAGGCACTCTATGTAACTTTTAAAAATATTTTTAAAATCTTTTTCTTGAGCCAGTATGCGCTAATATGACCCTTTACAGCATTTTCAACTTCTGAGTGTCCGATCTGGTGCTCCCTGCTTGAACACAGCTGATTTCTTTGAATGAGTGATGAACTGCTCCAGTAGAAAACAATGAAGGCTGAGGAGACATTTACACAGTTAGATTTAGGTGTTTCTGAGCAAAGACAATGCTAAATATTTTATGACAGTGATTTAAAACAGACACTAGGGGGCGCTAAAAACAAGCCAAAACAGCATTGTATGCCTTTAAAATTTATGAAAACTGTCAAACCGTCTAGATATGAAAATGTCTCGTCTCGTCTCGTCTTCTTCCACTTATCCGGGTCGCGGGGGCAGCATCCCAATTAATGAGTTCCAGATGGTCCTCTCCCCAGCCACTTCTACCAGCTCCTCCGGCAGGATCCCAAGGCGCTCCAGCGCCAAACCAGAGATATATTTTCTCCAGCGTGTCCTGGGTCGACCCGGGGGCCTCCTGCCGGCAGGACATGCCTGAAACACCTCCCTGGGGAGGCGTCCAGGGGGCATCCTAACAAGATGCCCGAACCACCTCAGCTGGCTCCTTTCGACATGGAGGAGCAGCGGTTCTACTCCGAGTCTCTCCCGAATGTCCAAGCTCCTCATCCTATCCCTAAGGCTGAGCCCGGCCACCCTACAGAGAAAACTCATTTCGGCCGCTTGTATCCGCGATCTCGTTCTTTCGGTCACTACCCAAAGCTCATGACCATAGGTGAGGATTGGGAGGTAGATCGATCAGTAAATCGAGAGCCTTGCTTTCCGGCTCAGCTCCTTCTTCACCACAACAGACCGGTTCAGCGTCCGCATCACTGCAGACGCTGCCCCAATCCGCCTGTCGATCTCCCGCTCCCTCCTTCCCTCACTCGTGAACAAGACCCCGAGATACTTGAACTCCTCCACTTGAGGCAGGATCTCTCTCCCGACCTGGAGTTGGCGAGCCACCCTTTTCCGACCGAGAACCATGGCCTCAGACTTGGAGGTGCTGATCCTCATCCCAGTCACTTCACACTCGGCTGCGAACCTCCCCAGCAAGAGCTGAAGCCAAAATAAAGTGTCTCAGAAAAATAGATTTCATAAGATTGATTTAAAAAATATTTTAAACAGAAATATCAGGCTTCTGAAAATTGTGTTCATTTCTTTGCACTCAGTATTTGGTTGGACCATGGATCATGCAGCGTGGCATGGAGGTGATCAGCCTGTGGCACTGCCCAGGATGCTTTGATAGCAGCCTTCAGCTCATCTGCATTGTTGGGTCTGGTGTCTCATCTTCCTCTTGACAATCCCTCATCGATTCTCCATGGAGTTCATGTTGCTGGCCAATCAGAGCTCAGTAACACCATGACCACTGAAGCAGCTTCTGGTACCTTTGTCTGCTGCAGGATGAAATCATCATCTCCATAAAGCTCATCAGCAGGAGGAAGCATGACGGTCTCTAAAATGTCCTGGTAGAGGCTGCGTTGACTCAGAAAACACAGTGGACCAACACCAGAGGACACCCTGATAGGAGCAGCCAGGGATTTATGTGCTTAAATTAAGAATTAAACTCTCACATGAATCTACATAAATACAACATAAATCTCTTTTAATGTCAGCATGTGTCGTGATCATGTTTCCATCACAGTAACCCCTCCCCACTACCACCACCACCACCCTCCCCTCATCGGTACTTTTCTTCAGGTGCAGCACTTTTATCGCAGACAGACGGATTGCACAGACTCTCGGTTTGCTGAGGAAGGCAGGGGGCAATATTAGTCTCCATCCCCTTACGTCACTGGTCATAACATTTGCCATTACTTCCCCTGCAAGATTCAATCACAAGCACACAAAGCCATGCTTCACGCACAATGAAAGGCGAGTGCTTTTTGTCAGGCATTCGGCGAAGTGAATTGCATATAGAGTGACTCCGAGATAGCATTGTTTCTGGCTGCCATAAAAAAATCTATTTAAGGCAAATCTAATCTTCATAATCTTCTCCCTCAGAGGTGGTGAACGGTGATGGGAGAGATTTCCATCCAAGTCCTGGGTGTCTGCTTGGAAGCACACAGGCCTCGAGGATGGAGGAAATTGCTAGGAGCCGAGGATATTAAACTTCAATTTGAGAACACTGATAAGCACCGAATTGGTGATTTATTTAGGCATACTGTCAACTAAATCATCCCTAACCACTGGACACCAGGATATATTTATAAACACGACACTCCTGCTTGTTTTACAGTTCGTAATGTTTCCCAGTGTGAAATGCAGGACGCCCCGTTTTCTCACGCAATTTAGGAGACGTGGTTTTAAATGAAGATAATTTTCCTGGTGATTAGTTGTGACGTAGCCTAGCAACCGTGTGTGTGAGACAGAAGGGAGGTGGACACTTGGAGCAAAATAGAGCTTTTGTGTGTCTTCTCCTTCTTTCTTTCTGCTTGAACACAGGGGCCACTAAAGCAGCTCTGCACGTTGCTCCGCCATGCGACACTTTGGAGCCTATAAATGGGCCAGTGTGGTGCAGTAAGGAGAAACAGCCCCTTCTAAGTCAGCAGCAGAGAATGAATTATTGATGGGTATAAATCTCAAACAGGGGGATGCGGCTGATACTAATGTCCACTGGCATGAGGGCCACGGAGATTGGCACTGGCTCAAGGTAACGGAGCAGCGTGGCGGTCGGAGGACTTGACAAATATAAGCTTCACCCTCGTGTCATAGCTGTAAACATTAACACCATTGTTCAGGGGTGAAGCTGTGTTTGTATTCAAGAGTTCTTAATGAAGGCTTGAGATTTCAGTTAACTTTAAAGGAAGGATTAAGTTAATTTAAGAAGTGGCTGTGAGGTCAAAGAGTGAATCTATAGCCAATTAAGCCACAAAGTCGTACATCTTAGGAATCCACCGCTTGTAAATGTGAGTTTCTCCGCTCGGTGTGTCTCACTTAGAATGATGGAAATGCTTTATTTTAAATAAGGAACGTGTTTTGCTACACTTGCTGTTTCTGTAAAAGAAGAAAAATTTAAAAAACTTCTCAATCCTCACAAATTGTTTCAGCACCTCGGGCTGCCAGAAACAACCGTCCTCATGAGTCATCACAATAAGAAGAAGAAGAAGAAAAAAACGCTTCACAGTTTAAAGTCTGTGGTATTGAAAAAAGGAAAGTTTTTTAAAATTGAGTCGAACTCCATTTAGAGGACTGACACTTTACAAAACGATCAGGCAAAGAAAATGATATTTAGTAAAGTGGATCGGAATAAAACAAGCGAAAACATCTTCCAACCCTCGATTTTTGACACTGGATTTTCCTTAAATTTTCAGTTTTAGGAAATGTTCAAATAATAAGCTCATGTTTTTTAACATTCATTATTTAATGCAGGCATAGGACCTTTCTTGAATAACAACTGAGCTTGAATTCTTTTATAATCAGTGCTCATTTGTGTGTAAATGTATACAAGCTAACATGATAAAGCCACATGTCGGTGATGAATAAACACACACAGCGATGAAAACAGAAACACAAACATTTCTTTTGAAATTTTTTGATTTATTAGAATGTAAAAAGTCAAGTCAATGCATTTCATAATAATGCACAATCAACTGTGTCTATAATCTTATCCAATTTCTTTCAAGCCAACAAAGAACATTTCTAAAAGCAAACCTACAAACAGTTTGCGCAATATTTTAAAAGCACACTATGTAAATATTCATATTTGTAAATCTTTTCCTTGAGTCAGTATATGTTAATATGACCCTTTACAGGGTTAATGAAAGCAGCAGCCCATCTGCTGCTTGTATCCAGGATACCGCGTTTGCAACTTCAGAGTCTCCAGTCCAGTGTCCTGAAGTCTCACAAAGTCACATATCTCACGAGGGTTAGGCTAACCCAATGTTGCTAGCTTGGTTTCTTTGAGTGATGAACCGCTCCAGTAGAAATCAATGAAGGCTGAGGAGACATTTCAACAGATTTAGATAATGCTAACGTTTTTACGACAGTGATTCAAAACGGACACTAGGGGGTGCTAAAAACAAGCCAAAACTGCAAGGTATGCCTTTAATCTTGAACATCTTATCTGCATGCCAGTGTGAATTGAAACCATGTTGACTAACTGAGACTTCGTTTGTGATGCAAAGACAATAAAAATGAGTTCATAATTTTCTCTGACAGATCACATATCAGGAACGAACGCACTGTAATGTGTATGTCCCATTAGCTGTGACACAAGGCATTACAGCAAATTTCTTGAGTGCATAAACCAGTTGCAACACTTCATTAGCATAGAAATGGTGTTATGCATAAACAAGGGTACGTGAGACGTTTTACATGTCTTTCATTATTTTAATAAAGAAATCACCTACTTGTCTAATTTTTTTTTATTTACAGTTCAAGTAAAGTCTAGATTTTTTTACGTTTTTAAACAGCAAGATGAAAGCAATCATGATTTTTCAGACGAGATATTACTCTATTTGAGTTGTTTTTATTTCCAGACAAGAAATTAAAAGTGCTTGGAAGCAAAAATTCCCCACAGCATGATCCAAGTTTGTTCCTGACTTTAGATTCCAAACAAGGATTGTCTTCCAAACCAGTCGGAAGCTCGTCTAAAGGTAACCACTCCACTAGTGCTGCCTTAAGCTCAAGATATTACTTCAAATGTTCATTTTGAAGACTGCACTTTAACCTGATGTTTTACTGCAAATCAAAAATACCAAAGACTCATAATGAATAAATTGTTCATGAAAATTGATTCTAATCAGTTTACAAAGAAGCTGAACTGTGCTCGACCTTTTCCTGCACAAGGTCACCTGGAAAAATGCTGCCTTTGTAAATCAAAAGCAACTAAAATTCCCAGCAGACTGTTTCGAGAATGCATTTTCTCTTTCCAAAAATATTTGTTTTTGCCATCAAGCTTAGAAATGATAAATTATTCCAACACAGCGTGTCTGAGATGCACTTCAAACAAAATGCCACACAAAAAGACAGCTGTCAGAGTTGTGTGTTTGAAGGACTTTTGCAGAAGCTCACAGGCAGGAGGACATAAAACAAACTGACTTTATTTAATAAACTGAAAACAAAGGCACTGTCATGGCAATAAATCCAAAAAAAAGACTAAAAAGCAGAGCACTGCTGAATGTGGGGGGAAATTAAACATGGCAGAAGCACAAGCAAGAAGAGGAAAGGATTTGGAAAAGGGCAACTGAAAAAACTGAGTTTATGTACGGTGAAGGAGGCTAACAACAGCAGGTGTGTTCATTCTAACTGAGGGTGGAAGCACGGAACGTTGGAAATGCAAATTTGGTAAAATTCATCTATAAGATATACAAAAAGATAACAAAACTGTATAAAAATGAGAAAAAAAAACTGTTTGATGCTGCATGAGATCTACATAGAATATTATATAAGAAGCACACTATTTAGCATTTCGGCTCATAACCTTTAGATTGTTTTTTCTGTATGACATTTATCTAAAGTTGTATTATTTAATATATATATCCCAGACATCACAAGCTGCCTTGTTCTTCCTTTTCACTGTCTGACTGATTTTCTGTGATAAGGATAATAGTAACTGCTTGGCAGGAATTTTAACAAGACCCAGAGGTTAAACTGAGTTTCCTGGACACATTTCAGGTTGATGAACTACCGAACCAAAAGACACACTGTAGAAACAAGCATTAAGTCTATAAAAATACCAATTACTTTCAGACAAAATGAGTAAATTGTCCTTTACTTCTGATGTGAACCACTGGATCAAACTGGTGGAAGAAGATTTCCCATGGGAACTGTGACTGTTAGGACTTTCTATGTGCTTTTTTCACAAGATGACACAATTCCCTGAGATCTAAATAAAATATCAGTGCCATGCTTTGGTCCAAACATAAATACAGCAGCTTTATACTCAAACATAGCAACCTTTTTTAAAAGACCCATTCAACTACCTCTTTTTGTCTCCTGCAGCTTTGTTTAGGCAGAAATGTACAGATACAGAAGAAAGTGTGGGATCTCACCCTAGCATTCACAACAGAAAGCGTTTATACTGGTGCACACAACAAATCATACTAACACACCCAACAACAAAAACTCACACTAGGACATTGCAATTACTCAAACTAGCAATAACACCTAAAAGAGGTCATGCTAGCACATACAGCATACACAGCTGACACTAGCAAACACAGCTCACACTAGCATACACAGCTGACACTAGAGCACACAGCATACACAGCTGACACTAGTGCACACAGCAAACACAGCTCACACTAGAGCACACAGCAAACACAGCTGACACTAGAGCACACAGCAAACACAGCTCACACTAGAGCACACAGCAAACACAGCTCACACTAGAGCACACAGCAAACACAGCTGACACTAGTGCACACAGCAAACACAGCTCACACTAGAGCACACAGCAAACACAGCTCACACTAGAGCACACAGCAAACACAGCTGACACTAGTGCACACAGCAAACACAGCTCACACTAGTGCACACAGCAAACACAGCTCACACTAGTGCACACAGCAAACACAGCTGACACTAGTGCACACAGCAAACACAGCTCACACTAGTGCACACAGCAAACACAGCTCACACTAGTGCACACAGCAAACACAGCTCACACTAGTGCACACAGCAAACACAGCTCACACTAGCAAACAACATATTAGATCAAACTTCAGTAATGTGAAACGTTATCTCTACCATTAGATATGTATAAAGTGTTTGTCTAAACTTGATCATGGTGCACTTCCAATCAACTTAGAAGAACCTCAGGGAAAATAAACACATTGCAACAAAAACTAGAAATGAAGAAGACTGAGACGTAAAAGAAGTAGCTTATTTGAACTCAATTGGATCACACAAACTGGAAGATCTTACACAAAACATACACGAAAAACAAAGAAAATCATGAGTTATTTTAATAGGAATAGAAACAGAAACGTGAACAAAAATGAACATGTATAACAAATCTATTAGCATACCAACGTGCTAATATAAATTATTCAGAAAACAGCTGTTGGTAAACCAGTTATTTGTTGTTATTGAGCTAACATGCTAACATTAGTCTCCTTTCTAACCATTGTTTATGTGGTATTTGATGTTGCCTGCATAGTTGTATAGAATATTTAGACCACCGTATACGGTTTTCTTTTGTGCATTTTATATTTTAGCTGTTCCAATAGATTTAATATTTATGGGACAAGCCTTGTCAACGGGGCAAGCAGAGCAGCCAGCTGTGCCTTTGGTGAGGTTTGCTTATTAAGAGGCAGGGAGTGAGACCGCACGCTGAGACGCTGAGACAGGGATCACTACTGAAGTGTGTGTCACCAGGAAAAATTGCTCCTGTCAATGCACCACCATTATTATTATCATTATTTATTGCTTTGATATTTTCATTGTTTTTAATAATAATAATTTCTATCAGTTAATAGTTGTCTGATAATGTGTCCCACTGCGTTGTGACTGCCTGAGAGCCAAGCAGGACCTCCAATTTGTCTTTTCATTAGGCTACATACTTTAATTTTTGGTCCATCTGCTCTCCATACAAAATAGCTCAGGTGCAGCTGAACTAATTATTGCTCGTTTCCTGATGAATTACTCATTATACCAATGCCATTTAATTTAAAAATAACACAATGAGAAGGAAAATGTTTGTTCATGGCTTGTTTTTTATTTAATGTTGAGTTCCTCAAGTTCACTTTTTGTGTCTTTAGCCTCACATTAATTAAAAAAAACATATCTTCATGTTGTTAAATGTTCTTGCACCTGCTAATTAATTTTTTTCACCCTTTGATTTTAATTTTTTTTTCCGATTAAGTCACTCTGATGACTAGATTGTGATTTAAAGGGAAAACAGGTTGAGGATGGTTAATTTGTGTCGTTTCTGTGCTTTGTGTTGATTGATCCTTTAAATGAAATCACATGACGTCACTGCCCAAAGTTCGCGTGGCGTTGGATCTCTTCTGTTTTCTGGCAGCCAGTCATCACGCTGGACAAGCTCAGCCCCTGTAGGAAGAGAATAATGAAGCACATTGTTTACTCCAAGAGGTCTGAAGAGATCTGTCACAGCAGGTGAAACCCTTCCTTTCCAGCTGGCGCTAATGAAGCCTGCAAGTGCTCTCTCTGGTTTCTCGTCTCAGCTGTCAGAACGGGCTTTAGAGATTAAGTCGCATAGAGATCCGGTTCTCATTTTGAAGTGAACTTATGTAAGAATGTGAGAGCAGCCCATTCTGCTCACAGACTATTGGAAGTTGGACACTTTGACTTAAAGAAATTTAATCAAGTGTGATAAAGGTTATAAAAATGAGGTCATCCATTCCAGAGATAAAATTGTCCATATTTTTATATTCAGTGGAGTTCCTTTACTTTCAGTTGATCATTTTCTTTATTATGGACTGATCACAAAATTGCCATAACAAGCTGTAATTTTCATTTAAATGTTTTTGCTATAGGTCTTTTTTTAATATTTGTAAAGCTGATCTTATCTCTGTTCTTTTTAAAGTTATAAATTGAGACTTCCTAAATATTTTCATGCAACCTTTTGTTTTTAATTTGCACCAAAATCAAATGACCTTTACACCAACTAGGCTAGATTGATGAAAATTGCTAAGAAAAATCAAGTATTTAGAAATCATTATTTTAATCAACCATAACCAAAAGAAAAAAATATTTGTATGAATCATTGTTGCTGTTGTGCTAAATCCATATGCTATTTATTTATCATCATGTTTTTACATAAATCAGCTCTACTGGTCATGTTTGACAGCTATCAGTGGTTTTATGGATGACTTTTTAAAGAAAAGTGTCCAGAAGAGTCTGAGGTTTCTGACAATCCAGGTGTTATTTAAAGAAAAGCAATTTTTTTTCCCATTTTTTGAAAAGTTTAAATATACAAGGTTTTTGCCAGACAGTGGCAATATACAGAGTTAGAAGTCTAGACTCATTCCATAATCCATGACTTGTGCAAAACCTTTTTTTATTTTGCTATTAAGAATTTGAGTCAACTCGTCTGGTTCTTGGTAAAATATTTCACTGGACTGAACCACTGGACCAGTTTTTATAGAGCATTAAGAAACTCATCTTTCTAAAACCTATAGTTTATACTTCTCCATCAGCAAGTTTGCACTCATGCACACGTATTGACTTTTTTGATTTATACTTCTCCATCGTGTTGTGAAGCAATTCTCCGCCAGGACAGCAGAGGGCGTATACCTTTTCTGTCAGTTCTGCAGTGATGTCTCTGGTTGACCACAGTTTGTTTACTTCAGCTTTGCAATAGCTGACAGAGAGCAAATTTGATTGAGCTGGAACTGATTGATCTCAAGGACCAATCGATATTTAGAAAAGTTGTCTCTACTCCGCCCGTCCTTGCGAGCCTGTTACAGAGCCCTAGTGACGACGAATAATGGCGTTGTGTGTCTCTGTACCAGCGCAGATGGAGAAGTATAAACTAGCCTTAGGTACGTCTACAACTGGTCAACATTTGGAGTCTGATAAAAGACGGTTACCACAACATAGACCTTAGAAAACACAAAAATGGCCGTACCTCAGTCAGTTTTACAAGTTTTGAGCTACATTTTGGTATGCTAAGGGCTGAGAGTCATCTTTAGCATAATGTCCAAGAATTACACAACATTGTTGCTTATAACTTTAAAGACTCATCCTCTGAGTTCTGACACAAGATGATGGTGTATCATGTGTGATTCAGCATGTTGGTTTAAAGATTTGGTCAAAATGATATAATTGTATTATATCTCAACATAAGATGATCTTATATTAAAACTCTTGCATGGATAATGGTGAGTAATATGCATTCCTTTAAGAAATTCTAGGACTTTTACGTTAATTATATTCAGAGGAGGGGTTGCACTTGGATGTCTTGCATAACATCATTGCATCTTTTATTTTTTCTTTCATCTAGAATTTGCTCTTCCCTGGGGGTTCTAACTCCAATCATTAGGCTGTATTTACTAATGGAGATCTCACTGTGGGATGCTCTTTTTGTAAAATGGCTTTCATCTGCTGGAGGTTCAGATCAGTGACATTTTAGTGCCTGGGAAACTTGGGACATGTCTATAAAGGTTAACATGCTGTTTTTGCACAGGTCTAAGTTTTAACAGCCTCCCAGCCTGAACAATATGAGACCCAGTTTTGTCAGTCTCGTGGTTTAGTCTGCTTCGAGTGAAGCCGATGGTGCTGGGTGAAATGAATTTTGGGTAAAGGCTCAATTAAAAGGCGGGATCCCTCGGCATGCTGGAGGCTCTCCGCGCGCTGCCTTGTCTGAATAGAAAGTGTCAGGAGGCGCTAAAGCATTGAGCAGTGACCGTCAACGCAGACTGACAGCATGTCATTTCTCCTCTTTCAGCTTCACCAAGCACTGCCCCCTTCTCACCCTTTCATTACACAAACACAGCCAATATTACACATAATATGCAGGCCTCAAACATATCCTCATCTTTCCATACTGTACATACCAAACACACACATGTTTAGCCTCCCACACTTTAGCTGAGGCTTTTTAGTAACTGTGGTGACAAAGTCAATGACTCAGACCAATATTATCATATTTTCTCTCTTACTCACTTCTCCCTGCCACTTCTGCACGTGTTCATGCACCCTGCTGCACAAAAAAAGCATGGAAACACACGTGCACCTTCAAGGATGCACATTCACATAATAAAAGGATGTGCAAATATTTAAACAGCAATGCAAGTTTGGTCACATTAACAAAAAAACACTCTAGTAAGCCTAAGTGATCTTCTGCACAGGGGAATTTCAGCAGCAAATTCTTTTTTTCCCTAACCTTTAATGCATTTAAAGCCTAAAGTAATGTTATCTACATTGTAATGTAACTGTGCTGCACTTCCCAACACTTAAATGGCCTTTATCTGATGAGGCTTTACTTCCTTCATTTTGGCGCCGGAACAAATAGAAGTGCTTTGTTAATAAACTCATTTACTGAGGTGGGAGCATTTAAATGGTTGACCCAGATGTGCCCAACTAAAGCATCATTTGAAAGAAAACAAAGTGGATCTCGTGGTGTGAATGGTGCAATCGGTTCGAATGCATGAATGCTGGTCGCAGATTTCTATTCATATACTTTTAGTCACATGTTTCAGGTCGCTTGCACTTGGCTGAGACCAGCTTGGATCATCAATACAGAAGGCCTGATTAGCACTCTGAATGGATCCGTGGACAATTCACCTCTCATTGGCCCCAGCATTAGGCGGTCTGTAAGCCATTCAGACCTGTGTGCTCAATGCTGTAATTGACAGTAGTTTAGTCATCATAATAATATGTTTGGCAATTAGCTGCAATTAGTCTATTTTTGCAAATTTTTTGTTCTTCTTTTATTATTTTAGGGACAAAAATGAACCAGAGGGAAAATCACTTTTACACAGAAATGTTAAAGTAAATTAAAGAGAGTCTAAATGCAGCTTTTTTTTTTTCAAATCAATCTTTATTTTCTTGTGTTTTTATTTATTTATTATTATTTGAAACATGGTACTGGTTTTAGAAATGTATTCATCCCTATGACATCGCCAAAAACAACCCACAAAGCTCTATGCCAAGGAAGTAGTGCTGTTGTTCTGTTACAGAAATACACCAAAAATGGGAAATAACGTGTGGATCATGCATGAAACTTCTGTACGCTTGGTAAACACATAATTTTAAGAAAAAGATGATAAACATGCTTTATTTCAGTCACTTATTGGCTGTATGTTGGGTTACAGGTGGACCTATGACATCACCCTCCAAAGGTTGGGTTCTGGCTCTATATAAAACATAAGCTTGGCTTTTAGGAAATGTTTTCAGGTCCCCTAAAACACTGTTTCTGTTTCAATGCATGACTAAAAATGAAGAAAAACGTTCATGCATTCACAAAACCCTTTCTTATATTGAATGGTGTCAAATTGTAACAAATATAATTTTCAAAACATGCTTTTAATTACAGTTTTTGGTAAATTCCAGCAAACAGCTGGAGAGGTCGTAGTATTTGACCTGTTAGTAATTCCTATATTGAATATTTTTTTAGGAAACTCATTACTTCCATCCATCCATTCCTTTCCTTTACCTGCTTGTTCCTGAGCTGGTGCCTATCGGTCATTGGAAATAGGCTCTTATCATCTGAATCTATTTTGGTCTCACCTGTCCTGAATCCACTCTCCCTGTCGCTGCTTTGCCTGTTTGAGCATCAGAAAAATGGAGAGTAGGCTCTTCGTGTCACTTCGTCTGTGTTTTAATGCTAAACTCATTATTAGTAGCAACAGATGACATCATTGTTCTTACCTTCCATTTCTTTGTGACCTTATCGTGATCTTTAAATACAGAAGTTTTTTATTCTCAAGGTTATCAATGGTCCTACATTTCCTCCGTTGTTCTACTTATTTGATGTTGGATCTCAGACTCCTGCTGTAACTTTATGACACAATGAGCATCAGCAGCTCCTTCCTATGTTTTCAGAATTCTGCTAATATAACGGTCAGCCTCATTTCTCTCTTTGATTGCATTAGTCTAACATTCCACATGTTTGAGTTTGATGAACAAGGTGACTTTGTGCATATTGTATCACTGTTTTCTATGACGCTGTTGGCTAATGCAGCATTGTGTTACCTAATTTAACATTAGTCATTATGGACACTACGTCAGGCCCTCTGTGGTGCTCATTAGGAGACGTACTCTATGGTTTTGACTGCTTTAAATAACAGGTTTTAAATATTCTAACAGTTTGGAGGATTCTTAGTTTTTGTTTTGTTTTCAAAGAAAAGAACTGGATAGAAGTTTAACAAGACTAGAAAGTTTCTGAAGAAACTTTGAGAGGAGCTGACACTCAACTCAAGGTCCTCGATCTGGTTCTGGTTCATGACCATGGATCTGGTCTGGTTCTGGTTCATGATCCTGGATCTGGTTCTGGTATGGGTTTTAGGTCTGGTTCTGTATCAATATCTAATCTAGATCTGGTCTGGTTCCTGTCTGGTTCTAGATCTGGTTCTGATTCTTGATCATGTTCTAATCTGGGTCTGGTCCGATACTGGTCCTGGTACTAGTACTGGTTCTGGTTCTAGTTCTTATTATGTTTCAGGTACTGGTCATTTCTGGATCTGGGTCAGGGTCTAATCTGGGTTGGGTCTGATTCCTGTCTGGTACTGGATCTGGTTGTGGTTCTGAGTCTGGATCAAATCTGGGTCTGGTCCTGGTTCTGATACTGGTTCTGGTTCTAGTTCTGGTCCTGGGACTGGTGGTACTGGTTCTAGCTCTGGTTCTAGCTCTTCTCTGGTCCTGGTTCTGGTACTAGTACTGGCCAGTTCTAGTCTGGTACTGGTCCTGGTTCTGGTATTGTTACTGGTTCTGGTTCTAGCTCTTATCTGGTCCTGGTCCTGGTACTAGTCCAGGTCCTGGTGTTGGTACTGGTTCCAGTTCTAGTCTGGTACTAGTCCTGGTCCTGGTACTAGTCCAGGTCCTGGTATTGGTTCTGGTTCTAGTCCTGGTCCAGGTCCTGGTATTGGTTCTGGTTCTAGTCCTGGTACTAGTCCAGGTCCTGGTATTGGTTCTGGTTCTAGTCCTGGTCCAGGTCCTGGTATTGGTTCCGGTTCTATTCCTGGTATTAGTCCAGGTCCTGGTATTGGTTCTGGTAGTTCTAGTCTGATACTAGTCCAGGTCCTGGTATTGAGTTCTAGTCCTGGTCCTGGTACTAGTCCAGGTCCTGGTATTGTTTCTGATTCTAGTCCTGGTACTAGTCCAGGTCCTGGTATTGTTTCTGGTTCTAGTCCTGGTACTAGTCCTGGTACTAGTCCAGGTCCTGGTACTAGTCCAGGTCCTGGTATTGGTTCTGGTTCTAGTCCTGGTACTAGTCCAGGTCCTGGTATTGGTTCTGGTTCTAGTCCTGGTACTAGTCCTGGTCCTGGTACTAGTCCAGGTCCTGGTATTGGTTCTGGTTCTAGTCCTGGTACTAGTCCAGGTCCTGGTATTGTTTCTGGTTCTAGTCCTGGTACTAGTCCTGGTCCTGGTACTAGTCCAGGTCCTGGTATTGGTTCTGGTTCTAGTCCTGGTACTAGTCCAGGTCCTGGTATTGGTTCTGGTTCTAGTCCTGGTATTAGTCCAGGTCCTGGTATTGGTTCTGGTAGTTCTAGTCTGATACTAGTCCAGGTCCTGGTATTGGTTCTGGTAGTTCTAGTCTGATACTAGTCCAGGTCCTGGTATTGGTTCTAGTTCTAGTCAGATACAGGATAAAGAGCTAACTTGTATCCTGTGTTTCTGAGGTTGTTGAGACTTTCTAAGCTGTTGATTATTTAGTTTTTACTAAAGAATCCAGCCTGAACCTCCCAGAGGAAACAGTCTAATGTTAGTAACTGAGGCGGTTTTACGGACTCCCTGGATTAGCTCTGGTATTGATCAGGATAAGCAGAGCACACCACAGCTGCTTCCAGCTGAGCCTGGAATCAATAATGGAGTTCTATTAAACTATTCATCAGCATTACAAAAATAATCAACTATAAAATGTGTAAAAAAATTACCCAGAATTTGCAGAAATTTCCTTGAATAAAAACAGTTTATCCTCTACTTTTGACTCCATTGAGCTGTAAGAATCTGTCACAGCTCAGAGCTGTGAGGTAAATATACATTAGTCCACGAGTCGAGCGATCTCATCCGCTCATGTTGCGTCACTCATTTCCAGTTCAGCTCTTTTAATTGTTGGTGTTCATTCATCTGGTGCTGACCCAGACACAAGGGATGGGCCGTCAATAATTGATGCCTTTTGGACATGACTAGCGCTGATATACCCACTGACACAGAATTTTATTTTTAATCAGATTTATTTACAACCATTAAATTTTTATTCCACATTCTAAAATAGTTCAACATGTGTTAAACAGCTTGCAGATGGATCGCTGCCAAGGTTGCCTGGAGTCTCAGCTGGGTAGAGCCGACTGGAAACTGGTTCACTGCTGCTTCATAAACTTAACAGCCATCATTTCTGGAAATATTATCATCTTGAAATGATCACTGAAACTAAATTTGGCAGGGTGTTTATGAATATTCTACTAGGTTTGTCCATTTCACAAAAAAATATTATGAATATGAAAAATTAATACATTTTTAATTAGTGAAAATAACTTTTTTTTTTCATATTTGAAGTCAAAAATCAAAAAGAGCACGCTTCATTGTTAGGTGAATCCTTGAAATCAGGTCTTAAGTTTGATATTATTTGCACCAAAGGCTGAGGAGTTGTTGGTATTCAACTGATAATTTCTCTGACCCACAATCCTCTTTGGTTACCCAGCAACAGGCTGCCTGACATGGTCCCCCAGGAGGGTGATTTAGTTTAGGAAGCAGAGGAAACAGGAGGAGGCTGGCCCATGGCAGCAGACTGAGAGAAAAGGAGAAAGATGTTATCGTCTATCAAGTATGTCTGTATGAGCCAACCGGCAGCTGCTCTTGTTTCAGTTTTATCAAATACAGGTGCCGCAGGATCTCTCTGGGTCAGAGAGAAAGAGAAGAAAAAGGCATTGCAGAATATTTTTTATATATCTGGTGCTCTGAACAGCAGAGGCATGTTCACGAGAGGCTATCTGTGGCCTTCAGCAACACTATAAACAGCCTTAAGTTGCTCAAAAATGATGAAAAACTTTTCGTTTCTTTTTTTTTTTTGCCTCGTGCAGTGTTGTTTTTGGCAGCCAATTTGGTTTTAGTCTTAGTCTTTTGGACGAAAATGCTAGTCCTAGTCAGTTTTAGTTTTAAAAAAAGTATTATTCCTTTAACAAAGTAATTTAGGTCAATAAGTTGAAAATTATATCACATCAATCAATTCAAAAGTACTAGGCCATTTTGGTATTAAACAGAAAATGTAACAAAAACATCCAAAATGTATGCAACTAGATACAATAACCAAAGTATTCAGTCAACACTATAAGTATTAGTCAAATGTTTGGCCATAATGCTAACAAAGACATGTCACTGTTTAATGAATAAAATCAGTAACCAGGACTTAAAGCTCATTAGCTTAGCATTCGCTTAGCATTAGCTCATCAGCAGGTTAAATGGGTAAACGTAGCACTGCATTTTTAGTAAAACAAAAGAAACAAACAAAGCAAACGACTCACCGTGGAGTTGATTAAATAAGAACACAATATTGAATCAATCAGCAGGGTTGTCACAAGCTGTCAGGAAGGATTCTTTCAATAAATATTCGTATGCATTTAGCATTTAGCTCATCAGCATCTCGTTATCATCTTGAAAAAAGGCACGTTAACGCTATATTTTGTTATATATTTGGCTGACAGAAACAACAGTATCCCCATGTAATTTGATGCTATTAATGCTTTCTGTGATTTTAAAAAATCACAAATTTTTCTCTAATTTGGTCAGAAGGAAGGTCTGCTGTACCTGTAAGCAACATGCTACTGCACCATAAAAGTGTATGTGACTGACACCTGATGAATGAGTGTTTGTTGTACCACTCCTGTTGTGTCTCTGCAAACACATTTTCTGCAAAGATCTAAAATGACGACTATCAGCCTGTTGGACACGAACCATTTATCAAATATGATTAAAGCATAGGACATTAAAGCTCAATATTTAATGCAATAAATAACAGTAATAATAAATTGAAATGTTCCAACGGTTTAATATTTTCTCTTTAATTATGCTCATTTGAATTTTGACCAAATGTTTTCGTAAAACAGTCCCAATATTTTCTGAAATTGATTACACTGCTGGTTGCGTTTCTTGGAGTCCGCTTCGCCACATAAAGTAGTGACTTTCATAATTGGATCCAATTGATGACATTATCTTTTCTAACGTATCACAGCTGTATTGAGTTAAAGTAATTAAAATCCGTCGTTTCTTCCAGCTGTTGCTTCCCCAAAGAACTCATTAGGGAGATGAATGTATCCAGTCAGGTTTTTGTGTGTTTTAGTTGCATTACTGAGTTGATCAGGAATGGAGATGAGGTTTTATTGTATTTGGAAACCAACTTTAAAAAGGCAGCTCCAGTTCATCAATAGACACAAAGTCACACTTAGAGGCAGTTTATTGTTGCCAAATAATCTTATGTGCATGTTTTAGGTCTGTGGGAGGAAACCAGAGGAGAACATGCAAACTCAACACAGATGCTTCCTCTTTTCTGGGCTTATTATCACTTAGCTTCTTGTTTTGGAGAGAAACAAGAACCTCGGCTGGGAAATTTCTGTGTCACGTTTGCATGTTTTCTTCTAGTGCTCTGATTTCCTCTCACAGTCCAAAAATATGCATCTGATCATCAAAATTTATTGTCCCTGGTGTACCCCACCCCCACCCATTTACTGCTAGACAGCCCCCCTCCCCTGCAAGACAAAACAGGTACAAAAACGGCTCTTGTCGAATGTGTGTTCTGTGGTGGTGAAATCACAATCAATATCAAGTCATTTTTCACACATTAAGACAACCTAAAAAATACTTGATGATAGCTGGATTCAAAGGAATTCACGAGCAGACATCTTTATTGATGTGAACAACTTTCCAATTGTTGCATCTTGCCCCTGAACGGGCATCGATTCTAAATTCACCCTCCAGACGACTGAGTATCGATCCGTCTTTGTGTTGCCTAGATCTTCTGCCAGCTACAAACCTGGCAAATGTCTCCCTTTCAGCAAAGAGAAAACGGCTTTGTGTCCTGAGAAGGAAGAAGGAGAAGAAGGGGAAAAAGCACAGCTAGCCATCCATGTTTTTGGATCCCCTCCTCCACCTTCACCCCCATTTTGTCTATGGTTCAGCATTCTAATTGATTTTTTAAAATTTTTTAAATAATACTCAACAAAAAAAAGAGCATGTAGTTGCTCCCTATAAACTCATCCTGACTTCTGGGTTTACAAGACATTAACATTCTGCAAAAGAATGGTCTTCTGTCCTTTGAGAGGAAGAAAGGAAAACATTGTCAGGAAGCAATTGTCTGTAAATGAATAGCAGGGTCACCCGGCACAGTAAAATGTTAATGAGGAACAGTACTCTAGCTCAAAACGCAGGAAGGTCTGAGTGAGTCAGGCTTCCAAATGACGCGCCGCGGTAATCAGATGCACACCGTCCTCGCTGCTTAAAACAAACAAAACATGTGGTCACAGTTTTTAGGAAGCCACTTTTTTTTAATGAAGCTCACTTCGTTAAAATAAACAGAGTTTAGTAGTCACTTGTTTTTGAGTGGCTGTAACAAAAAAGAAGCCTTAAATCACACATCGACATCGCTTCAAGTAAAAGAGCACAGGTCAAAGTCAGAGTCCTCCAGCTGAAGATATGAAGAGATCTCCTCGTGTCCCCGGAACATTGACTTGTTTGAAAGATACGGTGCAGAGGAATAAGTCGGGCAGGAAGCCTTCTGTGGAAACGAGACTTATAGATTTGATCATTTCATAGGTTTTCTGTGAAATTGCACTTGCCAACGCTACACGATGTAAACTCCTCGTGCGGCGGCTGTTGATTCTGAAGGACGAATCTACAGAAATGTCATGTCGTATCTCGCTCACGCTGCAGTATAGGTAAGAAAGTGTCAGCGCAAGTCGTTTGAGCGGAATTTGACGGACACGTCGCGGGAGCTTCGTGACCTTTGTGGAGGTTTTGCAGCTATCAGCGGTTTATGGATGCGGCGCACGCCCGAGATGCACAAATTCACAGTGCAGATGCTGTCTCCGCAGAGCGATCCTGAAGCCTTATCGCCTCAAAGTGCATTACATTTCAGTTTGGAACTGTTATTAAGTTAAACTTTTCTGTTTTGATTACGGTGAGGCTGAAGACAATTGGCATCCCTGAGAGGTTGCCTTTTGTGACAGCTGCTGCCTAAATTGTGCTGTCAGGAAACTAAAGTAGGTAGGATCGACAGGGATCATTAAAATGCTGCACTACACAAACAGTACAGGCTAAGGGGGAAAATACTCACATAACAGATAGTTGTTCAGGTTTCAAATATTGCAAATAAGAACCTAAAACCATGTGTGACATAACAGTGAAGGCTGGTACTTTAGGAAAAGTTCATATTTTTAGATTCATTTATTTAGAGGATGTTATCAGAACATATTGAAGGATGCATAATCTCCAAAGCCTCCAAATAGACATTTTTCACCAAAAACGGAAGTAATGTGTAAACTCATTTCTACTATAAGAGATAATGATGTGGCTTTTACTCTTTTTCTTTCCGTTTTTAACAGAATTTTATGGTTTTTGGCAGCACAAACAACTGCAGCAGTCACTGGTGCAGCCTGGGAAATATTTCTGCCAGATTGACCATAATGTGAAATGAACGGTGGCGTATAGTTTATAATAGGATGTTTATTTAAACTGCTGTGATATTTTTGAGCTGGCGGATGCTTTAAGACTGCAGAAATTCACTTTGTGACCCAGTCCAGTCAGAATGTGGATCATAATCGTCTTGATTTTATGACATCCCTCTGAAAGTCATGTTTTAGATTAGAATGCACAAAATGTTTATTTATAATAAATAATATTAATTAGTTCAATCCGCCCATCCATCTTTTGAACTGCTTCATCCATAAAGGTCATGAAGAGCTGGTGCAGGAGAGGCAGGGGACACCCTGCACAGGTCACCAGTCCATCACAGATTAGCTAATAATTAAATCATTATAATTGACCTACCTGTGGGTGGGTTTGGCATGATGCACTCTTGATCCATTTGAAATGCAGGAGGCTCTACTTTTATTTCGATGAAGACAGAACTATAAGATGTTTATTTGCTCTCTTAAAAGTGCTCTCCCTTTGTGTTGACTGAAAAAAATGAACTCCAGGCAAAAGGCTTGGAAAAAACATGCAATTAGCAAAGTGTCAACTTCTCCTTCTTCCAGCCTTATTGCCTGTATCCATTTACATCTTAGTTCTACGTGAATAAAAAGATGTGAACATTTTGTTAGAATTTGCACACAGAGACACACTACAGAGTCTTTTAGTAAGTCACATATCCTGGAAGTTTCATTATTCATTGTCATCATTTTCTGCTGAAAAAAGATTGACAAAGCTCTTTAAGAATACGGGATATATTTTGATGTAACTGTGAATTTTTACATTATTTTATAACGCAGCAGGTTAACATAATCAGTTACAAACTAAACCACAACCCTCCCTGGTTCTAACTAAGGAGCCTTATAAATTTAATTAAATATATGAATATTTTGCCCAAACTTTGGAAAAAAATAGACCATAGTTTAACCTTTATGACTTGATTTATTTACCAATTAAATCATAAGAAATGTGTAAGATGCACTATTTACATTGTAAATCCCAAAGACAGCCTAACTGGGTTTTAACTCTTAAAAAGGTGATGTCATGGTTTGAATGTATGAAATGTTTTTGACGCTCTTCTCAATGGCTGAACATGTCAGCTTGTCAAAAACATGAAATGCTTTGTTCAGTTTGATTTGAAAGATATTGATTGTTAATATATTTGTGGGGCAAAAGCAATTGGGGTGAATCCTTGTAATGGAATTAAAGATGTTGCATTGTAAGGTCTTGAGTCCCACAACTTTGTGCAAAAGACAAAAATGCAGATTTTTTGCAGGGGGGTTGAAGTTAACGTATCATAAGATGAGCCATGAAACACATTTCCAAGCCTGTAAGAAGATTCATTATTATTAAACAAAAAACATATTCATAGCAGCTGGATTTTGAATGGATTTTATCTTAAATGGTTGTTCCCAGAAAAATTCAAATTACCAATTTGTTCAGTATTGCTGCACCTATGCAATAAAATAATACTCCATTGATTAGTCTATAGAGAGCAATAGAAAACACTTTACAGGGTATTTCAAATTATATTTGAAAGGACATGAAAAATATTTTCTAAATGAAAATACCTCCAGCATTCCTTTACAACGAAGGAAAATAAATGAGTTATTTTGTTCTATAACGAGCATTTATGGGTTTATTGGTTGAAGGGCAGATTTTCATTTGCCTGAAACTAACTGCATCCACTGAATTTGTTGCTTACATATGAGACGGACTTAAAGTTGCATCGTTTTTTTAATAAAAACTCACAACTCTTATGTTTAAGTTGCTTTCCTGTTCAGTTTAGACCCTAAATCCATGTCTGCGTTCTTTTGTCGGCTCCATACTCAGCTGATATTGTGACCATGTTTTTGATATGCCAGCTGAACTTCACACTAAAAGCCTTCCATGTGCAGCACTTAACCCACAGGTGGTTGCCTTGGTTACCCCAGGTTGGAGACTGCACCTGCAAAGCTGATGCATTAATACAACACACACATCGGTGCGTGGCAGAACTACTTTATTAATCCCAGGACGTTCTTCTAATGCTTTGTGCTCGTCGGATCAGATGAGTGAAATTACAAATATTTGTCCTGTTTTTAGCATTTCGATATGAATCATGTGGAGGAAGCAGGACTGCTCTGTCCCCGCGTTTGCCTGCCGAGGTTCACTGAAGGTCATTTTGCTCCGAGCGCTCCACGGTTGTTGGATTCAGCTTATGTCTGTGGACAGGAACCCGAGCTCTCCACCAACAGCAGAGAAATGTTCTCCAAATTACACAGCATGTTAACTGTAAAACCCTGGGCTAGAGGTTTTCTGAGTGAAATCAATCATTTTCCTAAAGCGAGTTATTCCAATGCTTGTTCCTAATGAACGTGATATCTATCATATGTGGCTCATTAGGTTCCACATAAGCACAGTCCATCATGGACTCATATTCACATGATTCATAGCCTCATGAAACTGGGGAGTGCATCATTATCTTTGCAGAATGTTTTTTCTATATTTTAACACAGATGATTTTATGAGCCTTAATTATATGAAAGTGTCTGGACATCCTATTGAGCATGTTTGTAGATCTTTGCTCCTGCCACAGATGTGAAGAGAGAGCATTTGTCAGAAGGTAAGGCAAGGTGGTCTAAGAAGCTACAAAAAAAGAGCTTTTAAAAAAAAATGTATCTGAAATTTAATAACATGTGATCCTCATCATCCACAGGTGAAATTAAATTGATGTTATATTAGATATGAACTGATTGTTTTCTTGTTTTTGCATTTTACTGCTTCTGTATTTGTCCTATAAAATGTGGATTTGCAAATGTATGTATAGTTTTTCTTAAATTTTATTGAAAGTTTAGTTACTAGAATAATGTGGTTCACCCAGCTCTTGGAGACCTTTTTGATATTTTCTTTTTTAATCTGCTTTAACCTTCAATCTATATTTTCTTTTTGCATTTTTTTTTCAGCTGGGCCAATGAGGGTTATAATTCAGTATAATGTGATTTCATATTATTATTAAAAACAGTAATACTAAAGAACAATGGAATGTTATAATATTTAGTCCTTTATAGGGCAAATGACTATATTTGATCACTTGTACATTAAAATGCCTAAAGAACACTTTTAAATATATATAGTTTAAAAACAATGCATTAGCAGTTACGGATGAGATCATGAAAATAATATTTTTCAAACACTGTTAGCAAATAATGAAAGAAGGATGAGAGGATATGAAGGGAGCGGTCCTTGGTAACCATGGCAACCTATGTTGATGCAGGATGCCCAGAGCTTACAATGGAGGAAGGAGGAGCTGTCGGCTCCCCGTTGCTCCTGGCTCTGTGGTGAAATGTGAGCCTGCCTCCTGAACAGGGGGCATTTTTCCACATGGTTGATTAAACTCCCTTAACTTTGACAGAAGTTGCTTTGTGCTTTTTATTTGGGATAAAGTACATGTCTGACAGCATGCTTTAAACTTTGATTTGCATTCTAAACCTGAAACTTTCACAAAAAGTTTTTTAAAGTTTTAGGGAAATGCAAGTTTTTTTTTTAAGTGCAAACATTAAAAATAACTGCCAAATAAATTAATAAATAAAGTGAAATTTTTTTTATTTAAAAATCTGAAAATTTCCCATTTAATATGTCCTTTCCATGATAACATTCAACAGTTGAAATGTTACCATTCGTATGTATTTCATTTAAAAGCTTAACTTTTTCACTCAAACATCTTCATATTTTTTGTTTATTACGGTAGTTTGTCATATTTTCAGGTAAGTTCAGGGCACGCCTCGGTAACATACTGTATAGGGACTAAAGTATGTTCTACCAAGTGGTCGACCTGCAGCTAAAGTCTTGATAAAAACGTACACAGTTTATGCTCTAAACTCACAGAATTACATTATTTTACATAGAAAATTTGAAAATGACTAATTTGCTAATTTTTTCATTTAAATTTTTTTTCTTAAATGTAAGCTTTTTTCCCATAATGCAGCATGTTTTTAACCTGAAAGGTGAGTAAAGTTAGTTTTTCCTCCAGATGGTGGGTCAAAAGTCTTCGGTGTGTGTTTACCCCCCCCCCCCCCCCCCCCCCCCCCCCCCCCCCCCCCCCCCCCC
>SSNR01000023.1:3166708-3188161 GCA_006937965.1 Callopanchax toddi
TTTTCCCCCCCCCCCCCCCCCCCTCCACAGCGCTCCCCCAGCCATGTGGTTCGGTATGTATTGGAGGAGACACTGGAGAGCCGGTCAGGTTGTAAGTGCTTTGGTGTGCAGCGTGTGCCATGACCCCTGGCAGGGCCTATTAGAAGAAACGTCTCTGCGGTCTACATGCCTTCAACCTCACTGGCAGCCACTGAGCAACATCAATTACACCCACTGCAGCTCCAGCCTATAGCTACTCCAGTATATTGCCATCACCACAGGGGTAATTGGTCCACTATATACTTCCAATTCCAAGCAAGTCTCAGCCTATTTTTCCAGTCAGTCGGCGTTGGTCGTGTTAAAATTGCTGTTGTAGCCTGCAGCTTCTCTATGGGGTCCCAAGATTGGACAAGAAAGACGAGGGAAGGGAAATATGACACTGATCACTTATTATGAACCTATGCATGGAGGAGTGAAGCAGTTTCAGCACATATCGCAGAGGAGCAGCTGAGAATTGGGGAGACTTATTCCTCAGAAATAGTTACCACTGCATGTTGCCTCCTGCCCTCCTGCAGCGAGAACGACTTAAATGTCCTCCTCTTCAGCGATGCACACAGGAACTGTTGTTAGAAATGGACCTGTGACCTTTTCATTCAGCTTCCAGTCTCCTTCCCCACCAGCCCCATTGTTGCCGCTTAAGGTCACCGGACAGTTTTGGAACAGGCAGGATGACAACAGTAATTAACTCCATTTGTGAGAGTCCAGGACGATGCAAATGTCTCAAGTCCTTCCTGTTTATAATCCATAAATGGACTGATATTAGTTATGACAGCACGGACACACACACACAAACACTCTGCACAACAGAGCCACCAACTAGAATGAGTAATGATGCACACAAAGTGTACAACTGGTTCTTTGTGCCAACTTCATTCAAAGAAGCTTTATCGACACGACATTCTGAAAACGTGCAAATGAGTGTCGTGAAAAGATATAACTCTGATTGCATGTCAACACACAAAGAAGCTGTTCCTGATTGGTCAACAGAATGTTTCCTGGGTGGGTGTGTTTGTGTGTTTAGTGCAAATGTGGGTGATAAAGGTCAGCGAAACACCCAAAGCTCTGGATGTGACGCACATTCAGAAAGAAAGACCGCACGCATAAATATCGTCACTCATGTTAGCTGAATACAGATGGTCGGGAAACAAATAAAAACCGATCAGAGCTGTATACAATACACCACAGGCCAGATGCATGCAGAAACAGAAACACACACATAGGGTGAACACAAATGGACGCACAGCTTCCCCCTGGCTGAGGCACTGGGGCCAATTAGGATGCCAAGGCCGATGCATCATCTGAGGGAGCCAGCTGTCTGTGGGCCGCCCTGATGTGGCCATCCTCACGGCGCTCTGAACGCCCTCTGCTCCTGGAGGCCTGGACCAGATCAAACACACACACACACAAGGCAATCTCTCCATCATTTCCTCACAGGAAAAGAAAAAACAGACATGTAACAAGCAACAGGTTCAGCTTATGCAACAATTTAATTTCCCAGTTCGGAGCGCTGATGGGCGAATAAAGGTCGACTTCCTTGCTGCAGCGGCGCTGTCAGCTGTGATATTCTCCAGAACCCAGACCTCATTTGTCTTGAATAATCTCACTGCTTCTCCGAGTAAAATCTCTTTATTTGACTGCAGAACAGGATAAGAATGTCAATAATTTGTGATTTTCTTGTTTTTCCTCTTTATTTTATCACACTTTGCCTTGATCTCGCCATCTGTTGTTTTGAGATCTTTAATTTTTTAAAATATTTTTCTTGTTTTGTTTGTGTGGGATAAACACGAGCTACCCACAAGGAAAAAAAAATAGCAGATTTCTTCGCTTTTGATATTTATGCTAATGTCCAAAAATGTTTCTCAATATAGTCAAATTATAAATAAGTCACACTGCATTTAACAAAACTGTGACAAAAGCATTAAAGGCAAACAAGAACACAGACGAAGATATCGATTTAGACACTGACATACATGCTGTCTGAAAAATGCACTTCATGGTGACTTTACTGCAACACAGGTCCAGTTTGATGTGTTAAGTGTTCAAGCCTGAGCATCTGGATGTGAAGTCCCCCAGAGGAGAGGCGGAGATGCTGCTGAGGGCGAAGGAGAAGCCATCTGACTGACGAGGAGGATGGACAAATGCAACCTGGTTACAGTTCCCATCTGCATCTCAGTTCATCCCAACAGAAACACCAGCAGGGTCTTGAGTTGGTCTTCTGTAAATAATACATTTGTTAAGTTTTGTGTCATCTGGAACAGTGCATGGGCTAAACTGGTCTGCAGACATATGAACGCCTGATCATGTGGGGATAGTGTTTGTGGTTCTCGTCCCAGCAAAGGTTTCATTGATGAGCATGTGATGAACATTTTGAATGTGCGGGAGAAGATTGTGTAATATAATCACCTGATTTTGAGGTGAATTCTTCAGATCTGCTGCAACACAAACCACTACTGAAGATCCTCCCTGCTCACAGACTGAAGCATCTACAGTGAATCTTGTTTAGAAAAGTTAAAAACTAGATGCTATAATATCTAAGTTCTATTTGTGATTAATAAAGGATATCTGAGTTTCAACTGAACTGAATGTGAATCAATTATCACACTGATGATCTTAGTGAAATCACGTTTCGTATGACTATCAAATGTATCACAGTACAAATATGTAAATTAAATATATTTCATCCTATGATCTCAGGTTACTGCTTTGCATTATATCAAATTATCATTTCATTTTGTAATATATGGTCTCATCGTATCAATAATCATATTGTATTGCATCATATTAAATACTGTATTATAAAACAATGACTATTATAAAATGTTATAACAGTTCTTTGAGGTGACGTGTTAAGAAATGCTGCTTTATAAATAACATGAACTGAAACTGATTGAATTATGTGTCCTATCATATCATTACATAATAAATATTCTATATTGCATCATATTTTCTTGTAGTGTATCAAATACAAACATTTGTATTCTATAGTATTGTATTGGATATTATCAAATGGAATATTGAATAAAATTGTGTTATATAAAATATTATGTATCTTATAATATTTGTATTTTGTAGTGGAATAGACAGTTTGAGTTTATGTGCACACACCTTCTGTGAGATTATTAAATTAGTTTTTGTCGGTTTTACACTGACCTGGTTTGGCTCAGCTACCTTGACTAAAATAATGGTTACACAGGTACTTCTAGGTTCATTCTTATTAGCAGTGAGTTGATTTACGTATCCTTTTGTTATTGAAGGGAAGTAGGAGTTGTTGAATAAAATTATGAATATTTTATTACAAAAGACACGGACAACAGTTACAACAGATAGCAGAGGCATGAGGCAGGTGGTCAGCATTAAGTCATTCACGATGGTAGGGTGTTCTGAACTGAATCTTAAATACGTTTTAGTAATCTGAGTCTCATGATGTTTAAGAGACTAGGGGATTTACTTAATTTAGATTAAGGATGGTTTGGAGAGGAAGAGTTACTGATGGATCAGTTACTAGTTTGAGTGAGCTAAAGTTGTTAGCTTTTATCAAAGTAGGCCTTTCACTTTACCAGGTTATGGTGACTCACTGTACCGGGTGGTCTCGATGGATCCGACCGATGTGAACTCGCCTCGTCGAGGTGGGGGCACCCAGCCGGAGAGAGACGTCCGCTCGGGGAGGTGGTTCGCCGGCAGGATGAACCGGGCGGTCCTTGAGTACCAGCGGTAGCGAGTTTCAGCCCATACTCCATGGTGACACGAGTGTGAGGCTCATATTGGGTTGAAGGGAAACAGCGTGTTTTCTCTTCAGGAGCCAGAGGTGAGATCGGCCGTCAGGGTGAGAGGCCGTCTCCAGGAGCTCAGCTGTGTAGCGAGTTAACAGCTGGGGTGTTGTCTGACTCGAGAGTGAGTCAGAACTGAGCAGCTTCCGGGGTCGAAAGAGCTATCAGGAAGTCTTAGTGGAACGTGGGCGAATGAAGGAACATTATCCATGTCACGTGACTCAGATCACTAATACCATTGGTTATTTGGGACAAGTAAACGAGTGATGCAGTTGACTTAACCTTTAGCATAGTATGTATGTGAAATAATACTGAAGGCTGGGTCAAACATTCATTAATACTGAAAGAAAATGCATTAATCACATTAAGACATTTCAAAACAGTTTGATTAAGAGTAATGACGTTTAGAAGGAGACGTCTGGCAGTCTTTGAGTTATTATTAACTAAAGAGTGAAAATCCAGTGAGGTCTTCCGGAGAAACGTCCTTGATCTGGGAATATTAATCCAGGTTAAACATAATAAAAGAGTCATTTTATTCCAAGTTATTGGGAAAAATATGGTTATTATTTGTGATGATCACAGAGGTCAAAGTTCAGAGGATATAGCGTATTTGCTGACGCTACAATTATGTCAGATAAATGATCATTAAATTACTTTACATTGTATGATTTCATATATCAAATAATGTCTTGCCTTTATTGTTGCATTATATCATGTAAAATTAATTATATTGCATGATAATTTATTGAATTATATTGCATCACATCATATCCTATTGGAGGATGCATATCATAAAGAACTCCATCAAAAATATAGGAAATATTGTATCATTTTTATTGTGTTCTATCAAATTGTGTTGTATTCTAGCTGCTGTTAAAATCACTTTTCAAAGTGGATTTTTTTTATGTGCATTTGACCCCAAGGAGCAGAGGGCAGCCATGTTTGGTGGCACCCAGGAAGCAGTTGGAGATTCAGTATCTTTTGGCCAAAGACACTTTGACACGAGCCCAGGCTGGGGTTTGAACCCTGATCTCCCACATGCTGGACGGCATCCTATAAAACAAGAAGAAAAGGATTCCAGTCACTTTATAAAAAGCTTAAAATCGTCATGTCTCAAGGATTGACAGGTTCCAAGAGAACCAACAAAAAATATGGTGCTGAAGTGATGCAAGTCAGGGTAGCAACAAGGGCACTACTTTCTCTTCACAGCTACTTCTCCATCCATCTGTTTTCCAGAAACTTTTTTTTGTTCATTCACAGCCTGGGGGGAGGTGGTTTAGAGAGGGGGGGGGGGGGGGGGGGGGGGGGGTGGAGCTATCCCAGCAGTCAGTGGAGGAGAGGATACGCTTTGGAAAGGTCTCCATTCCCACGCAAGGCCAAAACGGACAACAGGACCACAGATCGAATGAGATTCTGGAATCAACTCAAGAAAACTGATTTTGTTTTTTTTAATATTAGAGCAAAAAAATATCAGTTTGCTGCCCAATTTAGGCACCAATTTGAAATTATTTCCCCCTTTTTTTTGTCTTCGAATGCTTTTAGCAAACAAACAGGTCTTATTGATGAGTGAGGCAATCCCTCTGAGGGTTTGCTGCTCTAACAGGTGGTTTATGTGAATCACAGGGCTATGTGTTTGAACAGGAATGGATTTTCAGGAGAGCAGCGCAGATAGCAACTGTGGGTGCGGTGCGAGATCCTCTTGAGGGCAAACAACACAGGAGCCTGTTGCAGAGGATGATAATTGAATGAAATAGAGATTGGATTGGAAGCTGCTGTCAGTGCCAGACATACCGGCAGGTTGATGATTCGTCTCCTCAGGCCCCCGGGGTCCGGCATGGTGAAAAGGAAACAAGGCTGTTTAGACGACTTGGTGATTTGCTTTCGCCTTTAAACGGCCCTGCTCACACCGGCCGGTTTATAAAAGACGGTCGCCGTTTCACTCCGAGCGAAACGCTTGTGTGCAAATAGCTTCCTTGCAAATTTGCTAAAACACAAACCGGGACTTTGAGTTAAATACATGTCAAACCCACACACTGAGCAGAAACAATGGAGAGAACGGGAACCCTTTCAGTTTTAATTAGTCGCTGCTGCTGTGTTTTGGAGGCGGTGCAGGGGTCGTCGGTAATTGGGGGTAGGGGTTTTTTTTTTCTTTATTAAGGCATTTAGAGCAGAACGGAGGGATGTGGGTCACAGAAGTGATCCTAGAATCCCACCGCTTTGCTTTCCGCTCGCTCTTCTTTTCCTCCTCCTACCTTCATCCACCCTGGCATTCACTGGGAAGACATGTAGATTCTGGCAGGCCTGGCAACTGGAGAAGAGCCACAGCGCCGCCCTCTCAGCAGCAGCTCCAAGTTTGTTCTCACCACGACCAAATGGAGGAATCTGGGAAGCTCAGCTGTGCCATGAAAGAACAGGCTTCTGGGAACATATCTGGGAAAATAGGAGGAGGCAAGAGAGGCGTCGGAATTACAGAAGTAGCGCCAGGTTTTTCTTCACCAGCAGAACCAGGAGCGCCAAAGTGCAAGGTGCCAAGCCAAACTGGTGCAAGCCAACTTAGGGATTCAGAGAAGGAGCTGTTGGAAATGGTAAGACAACCCAAATGATTGAGTGAGAGCGCCGGGGCGGAGGAAAGACACCATCCAGATGGTCAGCTCAGAGTTTCCTCATACATTATTAACACGTTTGTTTTCATTTTATGACAAGAGCCGCACAAAACTTTATTTATTCAGTATTCATCGATCAAACGCGAGGAATGAGTATTCAAATTAGCACTTGTTTTGTGACAATTGCAGCACATTTACACACAGAGTTGGCATAAATTAAACACAGCTACATAATGAATGCACATATGCTCACCGAGCAGCTGAGAGGAGTAATAAAACACAGGTTGACAATGGACGTGGACTTTTTCTTTTGCTGATTGCACTAAACAAGCCTGAGCGCTATCAATATGCTGCTGCATTGAAACGAGAGAACTTTGTAGGACGCCAACGTTGCAAAAGTGGTCATGATAAATTTAAGAATAAGAAGTTCTCTATGCACACGTCTGTAGTGAAATTTGCAATGAATTTTATACAGAATATATGATTTGGATGAGTTTATAAACTAACTACTCTTATTTTAAAAGAGCAGGATAATTAATAAGTTCTTCATGTTTCCAGGCACACCTATGTGGAGGGGTTTTGTGCACATCCAACAGAGAGGAGACCCCAAGGCAAACCCATAATTCTCTAGAGGGATTATTTATCACTTCTGACCTGGGAACACCTCAGGATCTCCCAGGAGGAGCTGAACAGTGTCTCTAGGGAGACGGATGTCTGGGTTTTTCTCCTGAACCTGTTACCCATAAGACCCGACCTTGGATATGTGAATGAAAATAGACTCTACCTGCTAGATGTCACTATCATGCACCAGAATGGTTGCATCTGGCAGTAAAGGTTGAAGTAATTTTTAAAAAACAGAGAAAATAATGAATGTACTTCTGATGATTTTTTGTAAAAATGATGATAAATGTTTGGAGTCATTGGTAGGATATGACATCAGGACAAGTTTACATTACAAGCAGTGGGGGAAGTTCATTCTGCATCCAGGTCTTTATACCAAATGTTTTGTTATTTTTTAAAGTTCTTTGAAAATCTGAAAATATTTCATACAGGTGATCAGGTAATTTTATGCAGAAATATTTAGGATTTGAAGCTCTGTCCTTAGTTTTTATTCGTTTTTTTCTAAACTGAAATAGCGAAGAGTCATTTGGGGACCAGTGAACTTTATTCAACTCGTGTAAATTTACAGACGTGAGTAAAATTTTGGGGTTTTGTTAAATAAATAAAACCCCACAAAGGTCACATAAATAGCCTGAAACTGACAAAGGAAATGAATATTTAAAATACAGATAATCAACAGAATAATAATAATATTTAATTGCACAACCTTTAAGAGCAATCATTGCATTTAAGAGATCTCTTTAACTCTATGAGCCGTCTGCACCGGAGATGACCCACGCTTCATGCCTCAGGTTTGAAGGGTTTCTTCTCCAGATGTTTAACAGGATTTAGATCAGGGCTCATAAAAAGTCACTCAGAGTAGTCCAGAGTTTTGTTCTGATCCATTCTCAGGTGTTTCTAGTTGTGTTTTGGGTCATTATCCTGTTGGAGGACCCATGTTGCAGCACATTTAGCTCCAGAATGCCTTGATAATCAGGAGATTTCATTGAACTCTGAACAGATTCGAGACAACCAGATGCAGCAAAGCAGCTCCAGAACTAAACCAAGTCTCCTCCATGTTTTACAGATGGTGTTTTTTTATTGTGATTCCTTTTTACGTCTGTGAACGTAGAGCTGATGTGATTTGTCTAAAAGCTCCAGTTTTGTCCCATCTGTCTAAAGGACGTTCTCTCAGAAGCTTTGTGGCTCATCTGAATTCATTTAGACAAAAAACATCTTCAAAGTTTAAAGAAAAAGTGTTTTGAGGAGGGAGAATGCTGAGTTGCATCCCAGTAACACCCACTGTGAAGCATGAGGGTGGAAACATGATGCTTTGGGAAAACTTATCTGCAAAGGGGACAGAACTGAGACATATTAAGGAAAGGATGACTGGGGATGTGTATCATGAGATTTGGGGCAAAAGCTCCTTAAATCAGTGAGGATGAAACATGGTTGGATCTTCCAGCATGCCAATGTTCCCAAACACACCGCCCGGGTACTGAAGGAGTAATAATAATAACAACTTTATTTGTATAGCACCTTTCTCAGGTCAAAAACCACAAAGTGCTTCACAATTAAACAATGATAAAAACACAAGGAATAAGAAAACATGATAAGAACATGATAGAACAAAAAATAAGAACATGATGGAGTCTCCAGACCTCAATCCAATCTGTGGAGAGAGTTGACAGTCCGTGTTGCCCAGCAACAACCCCAAAACATCTCAGCCCTGGAGAAGATCTGCATGGAAGTACAGGTCAAAACACCAGCTGGGTGTGTGCAAACCTGGTGAAGACCTGCAGGAAACATTTGACCTCTGTCATTGCCAACCAAGGTAACATTACAAAGTACTGAACTGAGCTTTTTTAACTGTTATTGATCAAATACTTATTTTCTGCACTATTATCACATGCAAAGTGACTTCCTGATGTTTTTTTTTTACATTCTGTCTCTCACAGTTGAAGTACATTACAGATCTCTTATCTTTTTAAGAGGGACAACTTGCAGAATCGGTGGCTGTTAAATGCTTGTTTGGCCTACTGTCTGCCTGTAGGAGAGTTGAGTTCAGTCATCCATGCTGTTGTTTCAACAGTAAAGGAATGGTTCCTTCCTGGAAAAGTACTAATGCTCCAGCTAGAGTTTCAGTATATGAAAACTGATGTTGAATTCAAACTAGGGGTTGGCCTTTTCCAAAAGATTCTACTGGCACCAAATAAATAATTAGTCCCTTTTTTTATTTTGAGAGCCTGCAAAACTCAACACATGCTCCATCAAGTTCCGGGGCACGAAAACATGGTTCGCCACAGCACAGCAGTGTTCCTCGCCGCCTTACAGCTGGAAGACACGCATCAGTCCGTGCCAGGAATTTCACATCTCAACATCCCTCTACTTTCCGGTTCCCTTCTGTAATTCAAAGCCAAACTGCTACCACAATGTTCTAACTACCGGCATCCCCCTCTTCCGCCTGCTATATTTCACTTTTGGAACATTACGCTTGCAGAGAGCCACTCGTGGAAACCCTGTTGCAGCCTGCCAGATTTCAGTTTCAGGGAAAAACTGGAGTACTAGAGGAGCAAATAGTGACTCTCTGATTCCCATCCTTTGAATCATCATTAGAGTGATTAATTTTCCCACCAGTAATACAATCCTCATTTGTGATTCCCTTCCAACCCTTTGGCCGGGCTCCAGGGGAGTGACAAATGTGTTGCCATGGAGACAGACCTGTCACGGCATTGTCACCACTGGCCTGTAAAATGAAATCCAGCCCTGCCAGAGAGGAACCAGCTGGTGACCTGACTGATCCCACATCAGTACAACACTGGGACTTTTGACAGCCAAGTTGCTATCACATGAGCTCTCTTTGTCATTGTTAGGAACGCTATCTCTGTCTCTCGTTGTCTCTCAGGCTGGCTCTCTCTCTCTCTTTATCATCATTCATCTCGATTTCTCTTCCTCCTGTGGCTTGTCTTCTAACAAAGGTTCAGCACATCTCAGTTTGATGACACCGGCCAGTTAAAAGGAAGCTGCTTCAAGGTGAGTCTCTCTCTAACCCGCAGACAGGAGTGGTCAGAAAATGACTTTGTTCCAAAACGACTCAAAAAGCTTCAAAAGTTCATAAAGAGCAGAGAGACGTTTGAACAGGGTTAAATCTCTCACTTTGCAGGAAACTGTTACTCTCTTATGAATGAGTGACTGATTGCACCACTAATTTTTAAAGTAGGTGTAATTCACAAAACTATTTACTGTAGCTTACACCTTCTTCACCCCCTCCCCTCAGGGTGACTCAATGAGGTCATACTAGTTCATATCAGGACACTTTTAGGAATAAATGAAGCTGCGTCCAAATGCAGCTGGTTGAAGGTGAGAGTACGGAAATGAAAGTTTTACACGCAGGAACAAGAAGTCTGTATTTCAGCCTCACGTCACTGAGATTTCTGAAAACTCTCCTTTATTGAAGAGATTGTATTATTGTTACAGGAAAAGCTATCGTTGTGAAAATGAATTTTAAAAAGTTTAATCCTTTCATCTGATTAACATTTGATGATTTCTTTTACATATACGACTAAGAATTCTACGAAATTTTAACAAAGGTATAAGTACAAAAAACTTTTTATAGAACTAATAACAAACTGATCAAAGTTCCTTCTGTCTACTTACCTCTAGTTGTGAAATGTCTGGTCTGCGCATATCTGCAGAAATCTTGCAGTACTGGCCGAACCGTCAGGAACGCAGTCCCCAAAACTCGCCGTCGCAAAACTCAAGAGAGCGCTCTGCAGGACAAATCCCATAGTCCTCAACGCCAGACTTCACTCCCTCCACCTTGTTGACCAAGGAGCGAACGTTTCCACCACTGATACTCCCGATCAGCCGTTGTTCTGAATCTTCAGATAGTCTCAAATAATTTCCTATATTTAAATTTAAAATAATTACTAATAACTATAATTGATGTAATAGCAAAAATAATACTCATTAAAGGATTTAAGTAGTAAATATTAACTGCTGTATTCTTGTTATGATCTTGTATATTTGTCTGCAGCTGGATGCTGTCTGATGATCCAGCATGTAAAATTTGGAGCGACAAACCTTTTATTGTTACTTTGTGGGTCATAAGTTTAAAGGTATTGGAACCACTGGGCGGTCATCTATTAAGACTGGTTTTGTTGATCTAAGTTTCTAAATGTGTGTAAAATTATTTTATTCAATGTCTTTTTTCAATTTTATGACTCTTAAATGTCTTTATATGAAACATGGATTTTAATGCATACTTTCATCACATTTAAAAAGTATTTCTACATCTATTTCAGGTCTTCAATTCAGGTTAATGTGTTGTTGTGTTTTCACTTAATTAGGACAAAATAAGCTAAAATGCTGGGAAATGATGTGAAAACAGAAGCAGAGTCTTGTTTCTTTTTGTGTAATTTAAGAAGGTGAAAAGACAACTAGAATCTTCCATCTAATGCTTTGATTTCTGATCTGTTCTCTAAGAGCTAAAGTTTTGTCAGTCTGGAGCACTCAGGCGTTTGTTAGCACAAATTTAAGGAATAAAAGACAAAAAAACCTTCGAGACCTCCAAAGATAAAACATTGTTTTCTACATTTCTATCAAAAGATGTTCACGTTTCATTTGTAAACCTCCTAATTCCTGTATTTTTCTTTATAAAAAGGCTAATGCATTTGCATATTTTATATTCCCTGGCTAATTTCAGTGCTGTGGTGTAAAAGTCTGCCTATTTAAAAAAAAAACACAAAATGTTCTGTGATGTGAGCAGTTCCTCCCATCTGCCTGTGTTTTAATCGTGCAGCAGGGTCTGTAGGCTGGATCTACCCACAGCTCCGCTTGGTGAAACGCGTCCAACTTGTTGACCTCTCTTCCCTCTCGACTTAATGCGTCCCTCTGCGAATATTCCCCTGATTAGATATGCCTCCTAACATATGTCTCTTATACAAAGTGGGTGGAGATGATCAATAGTCAGAACCTGTCTGTGGGTCCTTGAAATGAAGTAGGTTGTGTGAATGTGTGTGTGTGTCAGTCGCCCCTTTCTTTGCTGTAAATTAATTTGTTTATTTATTATAACTTGTTTATATTTTTTGCGATAATGCAAGAGGTTAAATATAAAATGATATGTTGCTTCCTCTCCCCATGCAGCCTGATGCTATCTGCAACGCCTTCTCCCCAAACAGATCATTAAAAAGTACAAGAATCAAAACAAACAAAGAGCCACTGACGGTTTTTTTTTGTTGCTAATCCACTTTCTCTTTATTTTTTATGCGTGCACCGGCTGACGTCTGCAAGATGTCGGCTCTGTTCGGCGACGTTGATTAGAGATATCTAAGATGAATTATTAATGAAACATATTTTAAGGAGTGGAATAGTTGTACAAATGATTGTGTGAAAAATGTATATATCTCTGAAAAAGGCAGAGAAAGTCAACTAATTAAGGGAATACAGATGTAAGTTATACAACACAAAGGAGTGCTTATAAGGGCTCGTAGCGATGACTCCTCCTATAGTCATAGATTACACATTTTTAGTGCATAGAATAGTGCACTAAATAGTAATGATAGATGTATGATGAAGGAGCTGGACAGTAGCTATCAGGCTCCTGTCGGTGAACTGCACTAAACTTGGCCATGGAGAGAGGAATCGGGACATATTGCTTCGGTTAATGACTGGTGACACTTGCAAGATTTGTGATCTTTGAAGGTCGTGCCCCTGCTGAAGCCACACCAGGAGGGATATAAGTCGTGGGCCGATCCTTGCTGAAAGCTGCAGGAATGGACATCGGCGTGATTCATCTCTGTCTCATCACTCCTGCTGCTGGGAGATTCCATGGACGGCTGCTCTCCGCAGCACTTTCTTCACTGACCAGCAGCTCCCAGACAGTGACGAGTGCCGGACACGCATGTGTTTAAAGAATAGTATGGGGAACTGTAATAAACTGCTATTAAATGACTGTGGATTTACAGCAACATCTTGTCGCGCGGTGTAATAATTGTAAATGACAGGTTAATGCTCGTGCCTCTCATGTAATTTAAAAGTTAATGCAGTCGGTAAACCAGTAATGGTAGATAACTGTAATTCATCTGTATTAACGCCATGGTTTCTGTCAAGCAACAACACAAACACACACATCAAATCACCTCCTATAGAGAACACACTACAGCTAGTAAACACCTGTTTGTTTCCTGAAGTCTATAGAGAGAGATGTATTTTTAATCCAACTTAATGAATTTGATCTCAACAAATAAAGTGATGTTTTTAATCCAAAAATAGAGATATCAAACCAAATATAAAGAGAAACATAATATTATAAGAACAACATGGCCAGATCCAGACCAGTTTGGACTTTGAGAGTCACTGGTGTGAAAAAGTGTACACCCTCTTCTTGATTTTCTGGTTTTTGTAAGTTTGTCACACCTAAATGTTTCAGATCCTCAAACAGATTTAAATATCAGACAAAGTAGACACAAAATGCAGATTTTTAATTAAGAAAAAAATCCAAACCAACCTTTAACTTTAACCAAATGAGGCCTTCAGGGCTTTAGATGTTGTTCTGGGTTCTTTGTTTTTTAAAAAACGGGGCATGATGTGTTGCTTTTTGAGATCTTTTAGCCTCCTTCATCAGACAGTCAGGCCTGGGTGTGGTTAGAGGAACTGAACTCAGCTTTCCAAATAAAGTGGTTAATCAAGGGGGCACGATTTGAATTTTTTCCATTAATAAATAAAATTCTTTCAAATGAAATAATTTGAAAACTGCCGTTTACTCGTGTAATCTCTTTTTATAGATACATTTGTTTGATGATCTGAAACTCTGAAGTGTAAAAAACACACAGAAAAATAGGAAATCAGGAAGGGGGCGAACACTTTTTCACACCACTGTAGGTGACAGGTATAGCCTGGAGTTTTAGCATTTTGAACGCTACTTCAACTCGTCTGTTTTTACTATGGGAACTGCTCTGAGACTGACAAAGGGAGCAGTGCATTGTGGTTATATCTACTCATAAAATTAGCACCAGAAGCCTCCCTTCTCTAGAGGACATTTACACCATCAGTCAGAACAAAGAACATAATGATCCTCACCTTCCTTCCTTCAGGCAGAAGATTCAGCTGCCTCAAAGTCCAGACAACAACAAGAGACTCAGATGTCTTCCCTGGGGAGGTAAGCCTCATGACCTCTGACCCTTAAGGTGAGCTATTTGTGTCCTTTGTCTCCAACATGATAAACAAAAATACGTTTTCTGGCTTTGAATGCACTTCATAATTATGCATCATGTTTTCAGTTAGGTGTTTTTTATTGTGATTAATACATCTTTATCTTTTGGGTTTATGTTTTATAAAAACTGCTTGAAATTAGTTTCATGTCACCTTATTTTTCTGTCAATTTGTCAGGTTCTGCAGCTCCACAACTTCCAGAGTCTACTGAGAGTGGATGAGAAGTTCAAACACCACTTATGACATGTAATTCTTTTCATAATTCAAAACATTATAACAACATAAAGGTCATTTTTGCATTCAATCTGATTTTAGTTAGACATACAGCCGTCATGTCTCTCCCATTGTTCTCCTTTTTTTTGTGCTTTGAAGTGCTTGTTGCTTATTCAAGTGAGAGGAAATGTTATTCCTTGGGTTTGAAATGCAAATTCACCTGCTAAGCCAGGCCGGGTTCAGGGAAAACTCTTTCTATATGACAGTGAAGACTAAAACAGAGTGCTCGCTGATGCTGACTGCAGCTGACACATTTTGTCAAAGGTTTTTATTTCAGAGGCAGAAGTGAGCTTAATGCTAAGTGCTGCAGACATTTTAGAGATGTTGGAGAGACTTTTACAAACTATTATGTTATATTCACAGGTGCAATGAAAATGCTCTCTCATAACAATGGTTATTGCACCTTGATTCTCATATTCACTCGATCCAAGAGAGATATAAAAATATGGATAACTTTGATGAATCCAGAATTTTTTACAGTCAAATGTAGTGGATTTTTTTCCTGCCATATCTCTATGATTTGAGGGGAAAATTATATTTCTTATATATATGAAAAATAATATATTTTTTAATTAAGCTTTCATAGATTAGGCTTTAAAATGATCATCCGACATTTTCCTTTCAAAAACTTTAGACGTTTCAATCAGTTTGTTGTTTCCAGCCACATATTCCAGTGCTTTTTCTGTACGTCTGTGGAGGAATGAGGTGTTTTCTCACGTAAAATCATCACAACTAAATCTTAAATAGATTTTAGAGCACATTTATGATAAATGTCAATTCTCATTTCTGCACACAAACTCATTTCAGCTCATTTTTCAGGTGTTTTTGCTTCAAATTTTATTTCTAAATGAACAAGGAATTACCAGCTGTTTATTTACGACCCCTCCGACTGCGCCACAGCTTCCATTTCTCATCCCATCTGCCTGGCAGTAATGTCACATTCTTCCACATCTCTGAAAAAACTATTTTAGTTAAACACAGAACTAGAATTACACAAAATAAACGAGGGTCAAAATTACAACAGAAAAGTGTTGCAGAATTAACAAATTATAATCATCTGTTTGTTTGTCTCAACCGCAGGGTAAGAACATAATTTGGCACCCGTTTGTGCACCAGCTGGTTCTCATTTGCAGATTTTCTTTTCCGCAGACTGAATTTTACTTTTACACTTCTCAATCATTCTTTTTATTAAGATTCATGTTAGCATTTTAAGGAATTAGGCATCGCATTTCTTGTGTGCTTTGTCTTCATTAACCTAAAGATCAATATGTCATTGACTCAATTACAACAGACACTGATGATGTTGAGCCTTTCGTCCTGTTTGTCCTGAATCCATTCCCTTAACCCCCTTCAAAGGCCATTCATCTACTGGTTTCTGCATCTCCAGCCATCTTTGATGTTGACTCCTGAAGGACAATTTTCATATTAGTGTTTGTGGAACAAACAGGGAGGATATTATTATCATTACATGTGCAAAACTCCTGTCTGTGCCCCTTAGAGCGGCTGGTTAAGAGAGATATCAAAATATCAAGTTGAAAAGTCAATCCTGTGCAGAAAATAATTTAATTATAGCCAGTACGATTACAGCTGCAGCAAATGTACCAAGTTCATTTTACTGAAGCAGCAAAGGATTGTTCAGTTTAAAAATGGAGACTCAAGTCTGAGTCTTCGCCTCTATGACTCCAAACTTGACTCAAACTAGATGTATGGGACTCGAGTCTCATGCACAAACTTTATCTCATTTCATCAGATAAGAAAATAGCGGCTGCAGGACCAATCCAATGCGTGCACATGTATCAGTAGAGCGTCTGCTTGTGTTCAGATGCATGTTATTGTTGCATGGATGAAAATCCATTTTATTAAAGGTCTGTGCATAGAATCTTTTTTTTTTTCAGAAATCTGCTTAAAAAATAGCAGAAACATCAACAAAGTGCAGTTCTGTTTGTGACAGATCTCCGATTTTAGTGTACGACTCTTCTTCTGCTGCCATTCGTTTAGGAAGGGAATGCACCAGTCATGTACAACAAACACACTAAAAGTTAGATTCACACTGATCATAGGAACCAGCTAAAATTCCAGAATTTTTTTTTTTTAAAGCTAACTTATATTTAAGTATTAAAAATATAGAATATGCATTTTGCTGCAGGCATGAGGTTTGGACGCCCCTTGGACACCTGGTGTTTTAGACATGTCCTTTTGAGAGGAGGCCCTAGGGATTATACCTCTAGACTGGCCTGAAAATGCCTTGTATTCATGTGGAATAATTATTTAGAAATGATTATCAATAAAAATATCTAATAGTGTAAATTACAAACTCATCAAAATCCCCTCAGACATCACTACAACAGATTTCAGTGTTTTAGGCAGACTTGACATTTGACTTGGACAAACAGACATTTCATGTTTCACGTTAGAACTGTTACCTTAGATGGTAAACAGTGGCGGCTGGTGAAAAATTTTTTGAGGGGGGCGCATTTTTGCTAGTCAGTTTTCAGATGCGCAAAAAAATCACATATCACCACTAGGGCAGGGAATGATAATATTTTCATCTGACTGAATATTTTGCTGGTAAAAATCCCTAGTACCACCAGTTCTCTAGAAATGTGGAGCTGTTAGGTCTAATTCTACACATCAAACAGTAAAGAAATCATAAAGTCTTCATGAGGAGACCTTAGAATAATATCAATATAATCAGATACAAATAAAAAACAACCAAAATGTGGTCACAACAGAAGTTGTAAAAGTTTCAAGGAAAAAACAACCTGGCAAAGCCAAAAACATTACTTAATATTCACAATTAGCTTTCTACTGACACCACAAACAAATAAATCCATCTCTAACTAATACAGTCAGATAATTAATGTTACAATTTAGACAACAACCTCTAACCAAGCAAGTCATGACAATCAGCTCAACTAATGAAGTGAATTAACAACAAAATAAAGTCAAATCCACTGATAAGTCCCATCAAACCCAGTCAGACCAAACTTCCTTAAAACGCCATAATAATTTAATGAAAAGTAGAGAAAACGCATGAAAAACGGGCTAAACTACATAAACCAACGATTCAATCAGCAGTATCTGTATTTCTCTAACATTCGGCATACACCTCAACAAACACATATCGCTATTTAAGGTATAAATTCACTCATCAGGACTTAGCACTGCTAGCCGCGGCTAGCTCCGCCTATGGGGTTTTTGAATGGGAAAATCCGTGACAGACACATTGTTATTAAGAAAAAAAACAAAGTCACTCACCATTGAGTTGATGAAATCAGGACAAATGGAATCATTCGGCTTGTTTTCACAAGCAGGAAAGAAGGATTCTTTGAATAAATATCCATTTTCTACCCTCCATTAAAAAGAGAGCAAGAACTTCCGGTTTCGGTCTGAGCAACACTCCAGACTCCTGCTGTTGTGCGCATGTCACACAGGGACACTGAAGACCTGCGTCCCGAGCGATCTCCTATTTTTTGCACTCAGTGCGCATGCGTCAGGAAAAATTTGCCAGTGCGCATGCCTCAGAGGCAAAAAACAGAGAAGGGTCTGGCTGCGGCCGCTGTGGAGCTCCACAGTAAGCGGATACACGTCACCTCCACACTAACCGAAAAAACGTGACCTCCACAGTAGCCAGAAGAGAGGCACCTGGGTCAACAACCCTCCCCCTAACCCTAACCCTAACCAATTCCGGTACGGTATACGGAGGTTGTGTAAAAGTCGATTTAATTGAAGTTTCGTGTTTCCGGTTAGTGTGGAGGTCACGTGTTTCCGGTTACTGTGGAGCTCCACAGCGGCCGCAGCCAGATACTATTGAAAAAACAATGCGCTATGTTGGGACGGCGTCCCGTCCAGACATGCGCAGTAGAACCCAAAGAAACACGACCTATCGGTCCAGTAAAAAATAGTAAGAAAACCTTTCTAAACTACACCTAAATGCAGATTATACACAGCACTTATTGTATATATAATGAATGGCTCGTTTAGTTTTATTTTTATGTTAGTTTTTTATATTTTGTTATCCCTATTTCTCTTCTTCTTCCTTTTGGGACTGGTGGGGCGGCGCCCGAGCGCCCCCTATGGACGGGCCGCCACTGATGGTAAAATGAGTTATTTTTGCAGTAAAAGACAAATCACAATAACAGGCTGTTTTTCTTTCTTTTGGGAGCTTTTGAACAATTTCAAAGTCTTATTTATTTTTTTCACCCATTTGCTTTTTTTTTTTTTTAGTTTGGAACCATTACAGCCGAGTTATATAAAGAGCCATTTCAGGCGGGGCTGTACATTACCCCATTACATTTTTCAATGTAATCATTTAGAGCGAGAGACAGAAAGGCTCTGATGTGGGATCAGAAAAACTGACATGCTGGCCGTGTACGTATCGGGCCGGGCGGCTCTCCGTCTGCTGGGCGTTGCCTAAAAAAGAATTGATTCAGTCCTGCATGGTGATGAAGACACGGGTCAGCGGTCTTTTTTTGGTCCGAGCCGAGAGGAGCAGGTGTCACAAAGCCGTGTTTAATAGGATCTCCCCAAGCCTCTTAGATGTGTTCCACGACTCCAGAGCTTTGTCCCACTTTCTGCCTGATATTCTTCATATCTTTGGCTCGTCTGCTTTCCTACATGGCAAATGAGCTAGGCAGGTACGGTGAGCTGTCACATCTGCTGCTTTTAATTTCCTCTAATGGCGTTGCACTTTCGATTACCTGCGGAGCCCACGTTTAGACAGTAGGTTGAGAAAGATTACACTCTAATGTGCGATCCCTGCAGCAGCAGAAGAAAAGCCCTTTTTACGCCTTTTAACAACAAAGATTCATCTGCTCTACATTTAAACATATTTAATTAAAGGTCTAACGCTTTTAAGGATAAACACCTGTCACTTGTGCTGGATGACCTGCTAATGCCCACCGTTCATTTAAGAGCACAATAAGAAAAATGTGATTTAAAAATGTTTTATAAACGACACCTTTGAGAAGATTCAAAAAGACACACAAGCCTGACCGGCTTACGACCTGTTCAGATGCCCCGGCACACCCGAACCGTCCGCCAGGCGAATGTTTGGTCAGCTGCTCGTCACAAAGCCTCTTCACGGCTTCTGTCTTTATTTAGGTCCCTCACCTAACTAGCTGTAGGTCAGCTCTTGCTTGCGAAAGGGCTTATTTCTTCACTCAGGTTGTCACAGCTAACACCTTCGGTGAGAGAGGGGAGAAAAAAAAGGGCCACTGTAGATTTGCTGTCTTCACTCTCCAGGCTGCATGCTAGACGTGGTTAAATTTAGATTTTACAGAACATTAAGCTTTTTTATTAGGACTTTTTAGACTTCAGAGTACACCAAGCAATCATAATTCTGTTATTGTTCAAAGGAGAAAATTAAACTTTTTGAGTATTACACGGCGCTGTGAACAGATTTTTCTGTTTCTGCTTTTTTGTTGTTGTTGAACTATGGAGGGGCACAGGAGGATCCAGGGCGGGGGATGGCGGGCCGCCTCCCACTCTTTTTAAAAGCATCTTACTACAACATGCATCAACACCACATTGGAGCAGGCGGGGGGAGACTTGGGGTCTTCACACACCCCTGTTCTCTGCTCGCTGCCTGGGGCCTGGAGTGGAGCGGGCTGTCTGGTCGGGGTCTGCGGTGGGGGGCTGCTCGGCCGCGGCGGGGTGCGCGGTGGTCTGCTTATCTCCACTTCAGTAAGGGAGGGACCATCTTCAGGATCTTAGGGCCGGCTTCACCCTTAGGGTGCTGGTCCCTGGTCCTGAACATAGAGTGTGCATGGGGAGCGAGAGTGGGTGTACAGCGTCTATTGTGTGTCTTGGTATGTTTGCAGGAATGTGTGTGTGCACACATGAGGGAGGGAGCGTGATTGTGTCTGTGTGTGACTGTTTTTCTGTCAGGTTTCGTCCCCCCCCTCTCTCTGTGACATGCTAGGCCCTCCTCGGCAGAGACTATCCTCCCTGGCTGCGCCTCGGCATTGGTGGTGCCTTTCTCCAGTGGCGTGCTGGGGTGTCTCGGGGTCTGGGGCTGGGTGCTGGGGGCGTCTGCCTGCTCTTCTTCCTGTGGCTGCCTGGTGGGATCTGGGCCCCCGGGGGCGGTCGGGCCTCTGCTGGGGCTGGTTCGCTCCTGGGTCTCGGGTCTCTGGCTCCGGCTAGATCTACCCTGGAAGGCCGGCTGCAGGCGGTGCCTGTGATCTCCTAGCCGCGACCCCCCAGGGGCTCTAGCGCGGCGACTGCCGGGGGGGCCCACGTGGGGTGAGCCTCTGCGCCCTCTGGGGGAGAGATTAGCGACTGCCCTGACGGCGATCTCCCTGGGGTGTCCGTGCCCTGGGTGGCCTCTGGACGTCTGGGGCCTGGACCTCCTTCGCATCCTCCGTGGGCCTTGGGGACAGGTCTGTGGCTCCTCGAACTTATTATTGAATGTTTCAATAGAGAAACCTTACATAAACAAGCGCGCATATACACACACAGGTGATCACAAGGTGCTCACATAAAGACGGACTCAGGTGTTTTCAGACACATTGACTGGGGCTGTGGTTGACACTGAACTCTCTTGAACTGGTGTATACGTATACATTTGAAGAATATCACAACTGTTGTGTATTCATATGCTGTTTGTTGCTGTTGTATCTTTTCTCCCTGTTTTGTTTGTTTGTGCTTTATTTACAGGTCTAGAAGTGGACTCTTCACGTCTCTTGTTCTCTTCTTTTTCTGTTTACTTTCTCCCCCATCCCTCTTTCTGTACCCTTCCCTTCACTTTCAGGCTCCGTGTCCAATCAACCATAAAAATATTCTAATAAAGATTTTGGGGGTTATATTTAAACAAAAATCAGGAGGAGTTTTATAGCAGTGGCTGTAACCTCTCACCTGAAACAGCAACACTGTTGGGCTTGTTTTTGGCACTCAGACATTATTCTGTTTGCTCCACAGCCGGACGGGACACGAGGTTAAAAAAAAAAAAAAAAAAAAAA
>SSNR01000023.1:3188171-3217028 GCA_006937965.1 Callopanchax toddi
ACGAGGTTAAAAAAAAAAAAAAAAAAAAAAGAACTATGGGAGGGGCATTGGTCAGACATTCTCCTTCAGGATTTTCTAGGAGCAGAATTCATGGTTTCATCCATTACAGCAAGTCATCCAGGTCCTGGAGCAGCAAAGCAGCCCCAGACCATCAAATCTATTACATTTTCACATTGAGCAAAGGTTAGTTTGGATTGATTTTATTCCCCTAAATAAATGAAATCATTTGCAAACTGCCTTTTGTTTTAACTCATTATTATTTTTTCCTAAAACTAACATTTGTGTGTAGTATTTCAAATCACCATGATAGAGACTTTGAGAATCACCCTCTGTTTCTCTGTCAGAACAATAGCGTGCTGAAACAGACATATAAAGCATCTAAAGGACAGCTTACAGCACATACTGTATGTAACTTGATATTTGCACAGTCCTCAGCAGCTCCATACAGCACTCACTGTAGAGGCGCCTGACCCCCTGCATTAACCCCTGCTCTCCTGCCACTTCTGTGAGCAGGGAGATAGATATTTTCAAGCCAAACACAATTAAAGCTGTGGGTTGAAGTACATCAATAGAGGGGATGTGAGGGAGATGCAGGCATCTGTATCCTGACATGTTGTGCCGCTTCCTGCCTCCTCTCACATAAAGCTGCACATTTGTCACCCCCTCCTCTCCTCTCCTCTCTCTCTGGTTCCCGCCTACATGGTCCACCGCTGCTGCTGCTGCTGCTGCTGCTGTGCAGGAGAGTTCATGCTCTTTGGAGTGGTAGCCCGCACTTTTATAGCAACAAGGTGCATGTGGGGTGAATGCACTCGCTGGTGGACGTATTCATTATTCAATAAACACTCAACATAAACCAAGTTATGAAAGCACGATGTCTGCCTCCGTGTGGTAATCTTTTGCAAGCCCCAGGCTGCAAGGAAAGTTCGGCTCAGCATACCAATGATCAATGATCAATGGGTGGCATTAAAATGAATCAAACAGCAGACTCCATTAGGTCACAGTCACAGGGAGTGTGTAGTCTGCAGTGTTGATGCAGACAGAGGTGGCGGTGTCAAGGTTAGGCTTCAAATCTTGAGCGTTCGCGGTCAGAGAACACCGGTTCCTAACATCAGGTTGTGTAGCTTTGTAGAATTTTATTTTTCTTGCCACGCTGAGCTGTGTTGAAAAGATAATCTGTGTTTTTGTGCCATTCCTGACAAAAACAGCAGACTGATAACCTGATTTGCTGGTAACCTTATACTTGGGGGATACTGATGACAAATACCTTCCTGGGAAGCCTTGGCAGCCGCAGCCCATATATTACCGTAAGGTCACCTTGGCCCGCTCCCCATCTCATCACAAAATAACGCTCTCGCCGCGGACAAGGCCATACTTCAAACTGCCATATATCTCACCTGCAGGAGCATCTCCAGGTGTATCAATATAAATAGTAAAAAAACGATAAACTCTGTGTGGTTCCATGCAGCATTCTGCAAAAGCGATAATGTTTTTTCACAGATAAAAACTGCCTGCTCTCTGTTTTAAATGAGGGATCGGGCATTGTCTATGCTGCACACACACACATGCGCATGCAGAGACACACAGGGGGGGGGGGGGGGGGGGGGGGGGCTATAAACAGACACAAAAACAGCCATACTGAGTTTCAGCTAACACAAGTTTAATGTAAGATTAAGCATTGATGTGTCACAGCACCATAGCCTGCAGTGTACCGCTGTGTCTGGAGAGCGTTTCACTGACTACCAAAAAAAAAGCATTGTTCCAAATGTGGAACAAGCCTTGTAGCAACAGTTGGGTTGAGCAACTTAAAGCACGCAACAAATGTTGAAAAAAGCGCAAGACTAAATAGTAAGAGTGGCTCAATAAGTGACTGTAACCTAGCAACAAGCAGCTTATGGAGAGCTCTCGTTCTGCAGGCTACTGTCAAACTACTTTTAATGACGGAGCTTAGGGAGGCCAGCCAAAATCACAGACAAATAATCACAATGGTGTTAATAACTCAGCTGCTGCTAGCAAATCACTAGCACACAACGAAACTCCGAGCTGTTGCTTTGTGGCATTTTGAGATCGTAAATTTCCACAAATTATCACTTGGGATTTTGGTGTGTTTTCTTAAAGTGTGGAAGCTCTTTTCAGTGCATAAATTTGTTGATCTGACTCATTTAAAACTAATAGTTTGTGTGTGTCCGAGGATGGTGTTGGTGTGTTAACTTTTGTGTTAACTCCAGTTTGTGTGTGTGTGTGTGTGTGTGTGTATAGACAGAATCTGATAGGTGCTCTCCTTTTCCTCAGTGCTTCACCTCCGATCAATGCCCTCCCACAGGAGACACTATGACTTCACTCTCAAACAGATTCTGTTACCTCCTCCTCCTTGTTTTGGGAAATAAGACCCTCTTTAGAAAAAAGAAACTTTTTTTCACCCATTTTCCCACCGAGGAGCCTCCATTTCATTATTCACTCCTGTGAGATGCCTCCGTATCTGGTTCTGAGATACAAATACGTGCAAACGAGTATACACAAAGTAACAATCAATAAAACGTCTACTTGTCTCTTACTCTAAAAGCTGCCTTTCTTTACAACAGCTGGGAATAACTTTGTTTGCATCCTGAAGAAACTATTATCAGATTTGTTATTCTATCATGATGATGTTTAAAGGTCTTATATGACAGATAAAAGTATTTTTAGCTTTGTTAGCCTGTCCTTAAGGTGTGTTTTTTAAGAGCAAAATATTTGTTTAGGATCACGGTTCCACATTTCTAATTTAGAACTAAAATGTACAAACAGCAATCTTTAAATCAGAGCTTGGGCATCTCTAGATTTGCCTTTGAACCATTAAAAGGCATTAAAGTCAGTATCTCACTGGACTACGAATGTCGGTAACAAATTGTGAGCTTTATTTGCAACCAAATTTTACAAATTGTCTCAAAATATTTAGCAGCATTCATGACTTCTTTGCATGTTGCCAAAATTTTGACCAGGACGCAGAATTTTTAGAGCAAAATTTCCTTTCCAAATACTCACAGAGCCATTGTGGGTGTCTCGAACATGTCTCAAACATGTCTCGAACATGTCTGAAACATGTCTCGAATACATCTCAAACATGTCTCGAATACGTCTCGAACATGTATCAGTCAACTCAGCCCTTCTTTTTCAAATGAGCCAACCAGAGTTGCTCTGCAAGAATAAAACCCTGAAGTTAGGCTTTGTCTGGCCATTTTCATGCTAAACCTCTTGTTTGTGTATTTCTGTATGTAATTTGCATGGATCTTGTGTCTGCATAGATTTTCTTTTCCAGCAGTCCAAAATGTGTTTTTCTTATATTTCTTTATTTCCATTTGCCAGCATCAGAGCCTGCACAATCCCTGAACAAGACACACAGTGTAACGTTCACACTAGCAGACCTGTGGACTGTTATGTTTCCTGCTAATTTAAAATTGACCATAAATGTGAGCATTCATGGTGCTGTGCCTCTGCTTTGGCCCTGTAATGGACAGTTGTGATAGGCTCAACCCTATCCAGTAGTAGATGGAAACAGGACAAAGTGCGAAAATGAATAAATGAAACAGAAACACCTCGTAAAAGCATCCGAAAATTCTAGTAGATTATAATTTGCCTCCGTAAGAGCAGAAATAAAATAAGTAGCACTAAACAAGCACAGCAAAATTGGAAATAAATAAAGACATTAGTTTCTGCAGAACGGAGTAGCAGGTTAAACCTTTGTTTCGCCTTCCTCGGTAAAATATTCAAGCTGACGCTAAAAAACTATGGTTCAACAAGTTTGTGCTTACGGCGGCATTTTTAGGGACGCCTGAAAGTGTCTGCCGACTCATGCAGAAGGAGCAGGTTGACAGAATGATGATTCTCAGCCTCCCAGTGCTTAGCAAATACAGATGGTATACAGTGTGTAAATGGAGACTTCAGGATGGAGACAGAGAGGGAATGAGAGGAGGGGAGGATGCAATGAGACATGTTCATCTGAATTGAGACTGCAGAAAAAGGACCCAAATGAAAACAAAGTGTGCCTGAATTAAAGGGAACGATAATGGGACAGAGGGAAGGAAGGAGATGAAGAGCAACAATCGAGCTGGAGCGAGAGAACACGAGGACGATACAGTGGAGAGAGTGGGCTGAGCTGAGGAAAAGGAGCTGTTTACTGGGGAGAGGAAAGGCAGTGAACGTGAAACGGACTGCAATAAAAGAGAGATAGGTAATCGACATGGGTGAGAAGTAGTGGGGGGGGGGGGGCTGAGAGTGAAACAGACAGTGACAAAGTGCACAAGAGCTGGAGAATGAGACAAAGGTAAGCCGAGGGCGGGCAGGTTGCAGGAGAGATATCCAACAAATGGGTGACAAATGCAAAGAAAAAATCAAAAGGAAGGGAGAGTTCCAGTCGCTCTTCGTTGGCTCAGTCCTTGAGCCGAGCGGAGGGCAGCCAGGACAGATGCAGCTCTGGTCGGGGCTGCAGAGGGCATCAGACAGGACGAGCACTCGCAATAGGGACATTAACAAAGCGTGAAATTAAAGCTGCCATGCTGCAGGGACGGCGGACCCTGCCTTAACCCGCCATCATCATCACCCCTCTGAGGCCTGCGTGGAGGCTGGACTGAGGCGGCAGCAGTGGGGCATTGACAGGATGCTGGGGGGTAATAGAGCCTGGTGTATTACCGTAATGATGTGTGGAGAAAGGATGGAGGGCGGGGGAGGGGATTATTAAAAGAGCCTCTAATCATTCCTTCGTGACAGCGCGGCTCTGTGTGGTAAAGCAGGCGGCATTTCTGCCTCTCGGAGGTGCTCGCCGAGTGACACCTCCCCTGAGCTGTACGTGTGTGAATTATAAAAGGCATTTTGATAGCGTGCATGTTCCCCAGCTTGAACAACCGTGCCCCTTGTCTGTCACCTCCCTGCACCTTCATGTCTGCTTCCTGAAGATGGAGTTCAGCTGACAGGATGAGGTGACATTGTGGTAAACATTCGTTTTCAAGCATGCATTTATAACTGAAAAGCCGGGACCAGACGTGAAATGGCAACAGACGCAGTTGTCAGCCTGGTTTTATATCTTTTTAAATAAAAGAGAAAAGAGTGTCACACCTAAAAAAAAATACCTGCAACGTGTTTTAGTCTAAAAAGAGTGAAAACTCACTGGTGCAGCTTCTCCGCTTTCTGTGTTTAGCGACACTGTAATTTGAATGTCGGCAGGTTCTGGACAAAACAAGTCATTTCTCCGCAGCCCCCCTTTGACAGGCATTTTTCACAGTTTTCTTACATTTTATGGAATAATTGGTGGTTGCTGCTGAAAATTTGAGGCCTTTTTCCTTATCCTTCCATCACCATAAAATAAAGTAATTACGACATTATTTCTTCAAGTAAAATGTGAACCTAATTAGATGTTTTCAAGCCTTTAGTGTTACTAAATAAAATTATGTGACAAACAGAGCTGGGTTGATAAAAACAAAAATAGGTTTGAGCTATGTAAAAAAAATTTTTTTAAAGGATTTGTTGTCGCAGAAGTCCAATGAATATGATTAAAACATGAGTCGCTGTCTTTGTGTAGTCAATTTTCTGCTTATAACCATCTCACATGATGCCCTCGGAGTTCAAAACACAACAAAAACAAACCAAAGAAGGGGCTAATTTGCAAAACTCAACAGGAAAGTGGTTTCCTTTGTGTTCTCTGACAAGTTAAGTTGGGGGCTATGAGGACATTTTCAGATCAAGAGATATTTTAAGGTGATTTGAGACAACCTAAAAATTAGAAAATCTGTTCATTTCAAGTCTTAAACTGGAACAAGATGATCTACTGGTGTCACCTTTAAGACCATGAGACTCTGGAGGCTCAGTCCAGACAAGGATCTATGATGTATGCAACGGACAAAAAGATGTTTTAACATTTTTACTTGTCAGTACCAAAAGTTTTCACCAAGCAAGTCAGGAAATATGCATTAAAATATGCTGCACCGCACAACTGGAACTGCTTGCAAAGTGGCCAAAAAAAATTTTAAATATGGTTTCTGAACAATTAATGAACTAGCTAATGACTTGGTTAGTAGAAACATGTGTTGTCAAATTGATTTTGATTTAAAAAAATGCTGATTATGACTATTTGTGTGTTTTTATTGTTGTAATTTGTCCTGTCTTAATGTGTACTGTCTGTCCACTTGGGGCATTTTTGAAAGAAAAAGTTTTTTAATCATTATTAATTTAAAGGTCCCACATTGCGCACTTTATATCCACTCTAGATCATTTATTTTACTTCTCAATAACATGTAAAAGCTATGCATTGGTCAGATTAGCCCTTACTTTAAGAGCAGCTGTTGGTCTTCCACACCCTCATCCAACCCCCTAAAGCAAAACTTTTCTTTCAAATGGGCGGGGCAGTTGGGGAGCTGAGCTTCTCTAAGCCCCGCCCATCTTTCTTCTCCACACGAGACATTATAATGTCTCGTGTGGACCAGCAACAAACCAGCATAGACCAGCATTGACCAGCAAAGACCAGCAAACAAATCATGATGGTCTTGATTTATATGCTGGTCAATGCTGGTCTATGCTGGTTTGGTGCTGGTCTATGCTGGTTTGGTGCTGGTTTAGCTGGTAGACCAACATGATTCAATGCTGGTCAATGCTGGTCTATGCTGGTTGAACTAATGGATCACTATGGACCAGCATACCAGCACCAAAACACAACATATGCTGGAACCAGCATATGCTGGTCTATGCTGGTTTTTTCAGCAGGGGGGTCTTCAGGGTCTCAGATGAAGGGAGTATGCAACCACCTACGAAGCAACTGCCGTGCTTTGCTCGTAGCTTCACCATGACTGTTTGCTAACGTTTGTGAGGATGCACTCTCCCGTGGTTTTTAAAGGGCGGGGTGGGCTCAGGTAGCCAAAGGTGTTCGTGATTGGCTCTGTCCTCTAGAGAGGAGTGGTCTTTTCCCTTCTTGATGTCAGCAGGGGAAAGATTTTGAAACCACCCGTTTTAGCATTAACTCAAAACACATTTCCAAAAAGTGAGAAAATGAAAGTGAGAACGGTAAAAATAATTTCTCTCTGTTAGGTCTCAGACACAGTCTTTGGGACTGACATGACTGTTAAAAGACCTTCAGAAAGTGAATTTTGCATAATATGGGACCTTTAAAGGTTACATAAAAAATATAATGAATTAAAATAAAACTAAGTATGATCTCGGCTCTTTTTCCTGTTATAATATTGCAGAACTATTAAAAATTTCAAAGACGGAGACTAGAAACCTGATGAAAGGGACTCAGTTTTAATAGTAAAATTAAATTCTGGCAGGGCAGCAATCAAACCCCCCAAACCAACCTGGAGCACCAAAGGAGGACAAGAGAAAAGTAAGACCTGACACTGATCAGAAGAAACTGGTGAGTTTATATACAGGGAGGGTGATTAGTGAGTGAGACAAATGAGTAATGAAATGGTGGAAATAAAACTGAGGGAGAAACTTCAAACTACAATAATAACTTCAGTCACAAAACCCATAACTAAACCCTAACCACATTTTAAAATAAGTGCAGCAGAAATAACACTTTTAAAATACATTAAAGAATGATTCTTTGTGTGCTTCTAACACTTTATTACACTTTTTAAACGTCCCACTTTGTGTCTCGGAGTTTCTGCCTCAGGTTTGCGACAAGAAATGCTTTGAAACAGTGACAAACTAATAATTCTGAGTCTTATCTATCTGACAACCCGTTCTTCTTCACCTGTCCAGATATCAGGTTGTCCCATCTGTCTGTTACACGTTTCATATCCTCTGCTGCTGATATATTCTCTTCTCCTCTTGGAATCATAAACAAATAAAGAATAAATATAAATTCAGTGAAGTTATTAAATTTAATTATTGGTTTTATGTAATAATAGGTCTATTAAACAGTATATGTAGCTTTTTTTTCCTATTTGGAGTATATACAGTGTATACAAGAGTATACTTATATACAGGCCTTTAAACCCTCCCATGTGGCTGGACTGAAACAATTATGTAAAGAAGAGTGGAACAGAACCCTCCACTGCAGTATAAGAGACTCATTACTAGTTATCACAAACACAGTGCTACTTTATCCCATTTGGCCGGATTGGTATGGATTGATTCCCCCCCCCCCCCTTAAACAATGACATCATCATTTGAAAACTGTATTTTATAATAACTAAAGTTATCTGAAATTTGTTTGCTGATCTGAAACATTTAAGTGTGACAAGTCAGCAAAAGCAGAGGAAATCTTAATCATATTCTAACTCTTAATGCAGATTCTGCATTGATATCCAGAGGTGATCAGAGCACATCTGGGGCTCCAGATGCAAAGACCCAACGATGTTTAAATTATCTTTCATAATGACTAAATTAATTCTTATCCTAACCTCTTTCAGATCAGATTAGATTTTCCAGGTATCGTTGCCATACCAACACAGTTTAAGAAGACTGGAATCACATTTCTGACACCTAAAATCCAAAGCTTATAGTCTTGAGTCTCCTAAAAAAAATAAGCTACAGCTTTACAAACCAGAATCATCTCCCTCTTTAGCTCTCTTCCCTTCGCTGAAACCGAGGACATTATTGCATTTCGTCCATGTATGCATCACTGTCAGGAGAGCGGCGCTGGTGCTCTGCGGCGGCGGTGGCGGCCAGTTAATAACCCTAGTGTGAGGTCTAGTGACGGGTCATCATCAGTTGGCTCTGTGCTGCTGTCATGAGCCATTTAGCCCAAGCAGCTCCTCTCCTAATGGAACATCTGAGTCAATAAAAACAATCATCACTGTCAATTCTATTGAAAGTAAGGAAATTATTTTAGAGCATCAAGAAAACATGGCTGAAGTTTTTAAATGTATCTGTCCAGAGAGTGAGTGCACTTAGCCAGACAACCTATTAAAGTCTCAATCTTCTCTATTAGACACATGTATGTGAATACACTGATGCACGCAGCAGGGTTTTATTTAGCAAAAACCAACAACATCTTCAACCAGCGGACTATTGTTTGACCGTACAGATGCTGCGGTTTGAGCTCTTTCGGTTAGCCAGGACACTGGTTTGGTGGGAAACAAAAATCCATTGCAGAATGTGTTAGATGGGCTCCAGACCTTATCAACTGCTATGTTTAACTCCCACCATGCCTTAATGAACCACACATGGCACCCACTCAATATCTCCTCAGTGAGGACCTCCAGTATGCAGCCAAAAGGTCAATAGCTGGACAGTGTGTCTTTGAGAGGTTTTCTGGCTTCAAGACTCTTAATGGCGTTCAATGGAGAGACCTGCACTGCATTCCCCCGGGGTCGCTCCCAGATATCCGCCCATGATACCTAATCCAGACCCATTAGCTCTCCCTCCAGCCACGAAAGAGCGCAGCTCCCCTGCATCTCAGGAATTAAAAATTAACTACCGGTAGCTAATATCCACTTGTCTGATGGGATGCTCTGCAGAGTTGAAACATCAGATTCCCCCTGCGATGATCGGTGAGGGAGGGCTCGTGGAACCCAATCTGCTTGAGGGAAAACGCTGACTGAGATGGCAGGAAGAAACAGAAGCGTAATGTCTGTCCATCACATCCATCAAGAGCGACTTTGTGTCTGCAACAGCTGGCTATGAAGAAAAATTAAAGTCTGCTCCCGAGCCATCACGTAGGACATACTGCTCTGCACTGCGTCCTGGGCTACACTGCATCATGACCTTGCTGCTTGTGTCCTTACACGTGCAACATCTGCACTGCACCCTCGGTGGAGAGTGTCTGCACACACACACACCCATATATAATGTAAAATATTGAATTTTCTGTCATGTTATGTAGTAGGCACTTAACATTTCATAACTAATGAGTGTGTCATCACACAGGCAGACGTGTTTGTTGCTCTGAGAAGAGGAAAAGGGAAATGCATACGGTGTCACTGTTTTATTTTTTTGCCAAAGCAGCACTAAACACTCAGCACAATCCCCCAACATTGAGGAACAGAAAACAATTTATGCTGTGTCGCCTCCTATTCCTTCTTAGATCCTCATGCTTGAGGGCTTCGCCAAGCTGCTGGCTTCTATGCATCGTTCCTCTTTCGCTGAGTGGCTAACTACTCTAACCACAGTGGGGAGGAAAAAGGGGAAAAAACAATAAAGAGGAAGACAAGCGTCTTTCTCAGTTCCCCCATCCCTCTGCAGGAATTTTCTGCCTTTGATTTCTTCCTTCTTCTTTTTTTTTTCAATAACCAAGGACTCTTTTCAGTGTTGCCAGCTCAATGAGAGCTTATGTGTCCTTCATCCAATTCCAACCCACCACTCTCTCTTTTCTTTCTTCTCTGTCTCCTGCCGGTGCTGTCTCTTCCTCTTCGTTTCTCTGCATTCCGCCTTTTAAATATAGCTTCTGTGGAAATGCTGTTTGTGTGTTTCTTGTGGTTTCAGGCTTTGAAGGAGGGGAGCGTTTCAGATCATTCATGTCTCTCTCTTGAGGCTTAAGTGGTCTGCTTTGCGATGTAGAGAAATGGTGTTTGCTTGTTCACATAAAACAAAAGTACAATTATGCACTTCAAAGGGATTCAAATTTTCTTAAAACTCTGGCTGATAAATCCTTCTTGTAGGTAGATCAGACACACCGTGACACCGGAGCTCCAGTCTGACAGGATTATTCTGTTTTATGTCTTAATGATGATGTCGGTGAGTACATTGGGAGTCCCTCCTGCTCATTGCTTCTTGCACAAGCATTTCCTGCCTGACGTTGATAACTGATCCACATTCTCCTAATCAGGCTGCCCAATGCGAGCTCCTTGTTACCGACTTTAATCCTCCAAACATTTTCCTTTTTGATTTTCAGCAAACTGCCGCCATACCCCAACAAAAACCTAAAATTGGATCTTGGCTCTGAGCGACTGTAGTGATAGTAACAATCATTAGCATGTTTGACTGCATGTTGGCTAATGATACAAGAGCGCTGTGTGTTCTCATCATTAACTTCCATTAACCGTTTTCCTGCCTCATTGAGTCCGGCTTTAATTGTGCAACACACATAAGACGAGCCAGAGACCTGGTCAGGATCTGCTGGTCATTTTAAGTACCATGCTCTCATTTACTGACTGACCTTTTTGGAAAAACAAAAAAACATTTACAACCATAAGCTGTGTATCAATAATACATAAGGCTTAATACAGAAAAGCCTCCCACCACTCAAAACACTGTGTGAGTCACTGTTATCTCCCTTGGGTGTTTGAGCTCTAGTGCACAACATGATGTATGATCAGAGTTATACACTAGACAACTGTTTTTAGATTCTTCTGCAGAGAGACTCTGTTCGCTCCTAAAATCTTAGGCTGTAAATGTGAGGTTATCAGCAGGATTTATGAGATCACAGAAAAAGTTTTGAAGCCATTTTTGATCAGCCAGCGTAAGGTGGAAACTTGGCGAAAGCACTGGAGACGTAAACGAGCTGCTACACTTGCTTTTGTAATCCCCCCCTCCACATGTGTAATTAATTTAGATTTATGTATTTATTTTAAACTCTAGTTTTGTTGTGTGCAGGGCCTAATGTGTTGGAGAATATATATTTTGTTCATTACCAGTAAGTAGATTTAAACATCACAGTGATGTATGAAAACCAATTAGGGCCTCTTCACACTAGATGAAGACCTCACTGCAGCGTCAAATATTCTACACAACACAAATGGTCTTGCTCCCTTTTACACATGATGGGGTGTGATTGGTTGATGCTTAATGCTTCCATAGCAAGGTCAGGGTGCTTTATTATCACAGTAGCACAGTGCCAGAGTCCTGGATGGACATGGAGCCACCAAACACCAGAAACACCAGAGTGTTTGGTCGTCAATAATCTGATGCAGGACTGGTCACTTCGTGCATAGGCTGTGACCTCATCATGGTCCCCTACATTTTTTGCATTACTTAAGGTAGTGACACCTTTTCGACACGACATTAAAGCTGCAATCTGGAGTTTTTGTCAGATTGTGCTATCTAGAGGTGGAAACCCCGTCGGTCATAAATGTGCACCTCTAGCTGGCCAACAGAGCTAAAACGCATTGAATTACAATGATTATAGGCTGTTTAATATATAATAGACTAACTTGTTCATGAGAAATTTCACCAACACTGCATCAGTCTCGGTACTTCCGTATACACTCGCGCACACTCTGTGATTGACATCTGTACGTAAGCAGAACGCTATTGGCTAATGTTGAACTCTAATTGCTCTACAGGATGGGGGTGGGCTTAGCAAAAAAAAATGGACATATTGCTTTACCTTATATCACAGAACAGGGTCAGACTATCACTGATATGGATTTAAAATATATATATACACATAATTTCTGAAAAGGGGGAAACTCCGGATTGCAACTTTAAATAAAAATATAACAAATGTATGTTTTGTTACCTTCTTTTATTGCTTCATTGTTACACTTTATTATAAATAATTATGGTAATTCTTCAAAATAAAGCACCCTGCAAAACAATTTTTAAGTGAATGTGAGTATAGAGAGTTTAGTCTTAAAGAAGTTTTATTTATTTCTGTCTGACCTGGAAACTAATCCATGGACTGGTACTGGTACTGGTACTGGCTCATGAGGGTCCCTGTTCTTGCAGGTAGCTGCATCCTTATGTCCAGTGCATGGTTGTAGGCGTATGTAGTCTGATCTATATTGGAACATTCTGCTACAGAGCATGATGCAAATAAAAACTTATTAGTGAGTAGTAAGAGTGTCATGATTTTCTACTTTTGGCACAATTCTGCCACATTTTTACAAGTTAAGTAGGTCGTGTAGTGAGGACTTAATCCAATCATTTATTTTATTTATATTATACTATTGTAAACTGTAAACTGAAAATTAGCTATTTTAAATTTATTCTTCAATTTTATTTGATTTCTGGAGGTCATCTCAAGACTCCCGACTTAGCGTTTCTTGATGCAAAGTGTGGTCTTTTGACACCAGCTTTGAGAATCATTGTATTAAATGACTTTTAATAAGATGAGACTGCAGGTCAATAACTGATGTGCTTACAAAGGAGGACCGGCTGCTTTGAAGTCATGCAGGTTTAATTATTCTTATCATTAGTGATCTTGGACCAACAGAATCAAATTAAATTTGACATTTAATTTGGTTTTTAAAAAATTTAACTGCACACAGAAAACGGAATCTATAGATTCTAAAAAAAGAAGAATACCATAAGTTTGCTGAGTCAATAAATCCTCAAATTTGAGTCACAGATCTTCAGTGTTTATGAAGTTTCCCTGGTTTGCAGGGCTCTATGTGCACTCCCAGAACGCCATCAGCAAACATGGCGTTTGATGTGTCATTCAATGTTTTCTCTGCACAAAACACATTAATTACCTGCCACTTAATTCAGTTATGATAAACAGGTTGTTTAAACTGGGAGCTTTATAAAAAAAATAAAAACAAATCCACAAAAAGAAACACTTTCGCAGCACATTAGGCTAGAGAAAATTGCTGACAGAAAACTGTTGGAGGTATAAAGTGGTAAATAAATACACTCTAGGCTATTTATTTTACCGCTCAGTGCACTCTGAGCACCTGAGATTTATTTTAAACATGACAACTGTACGTTAGAGCTCCCAATCTCGATATTTAAACACGAGACATGCAGTGCGTGTGGGTGTAGCGCTGTTTCATAATCAAGGATGTGTGTGAATTTAATTTACGTGATTGAACAATGTTCAGTATCTGTGATGAATACCAATAGTTTAATCAATGTTTTAATTTGTGTTTTAGCAGCAAATTAGAGCTGCAGTGCACACAGATATTTATGTGTTTTCTACATCGGTGGCTGAACGCTGGTTGGTTTTAGTGGAAAAACTGCAAACTACTGGTTGAAATGTTGGGATTTCAAGGAGGAATATTTTTATTTAAATTCATTAAAATGTTTTGATATCAATGACGTCACTGAGAAAAGAAAAACATGGAGTGCCATCGCAATCAGTGGTTTGGCAGAATACCACTTCATATTGTTAGCATCATTTTTAACTTTATAAGATTGTTTTCCAATGGAAAAAGCACACAGAAATATTTGGGTGTAAAAGGAGCACCGGAAGCAATACATCTCAATTAAGTTTTCATTAGTTTTTATTCAAATAAATCATAATAGAGAGAAAAAACTGAACATGTTAGTGTATATTTACTAGTTCAGGGACGGCAGGAGGGGATTTTCTCAAATTAGAAAAAACATACTGTTCATTTGGCGGCGATGATGATTATAATTCAAGTCCATGCCACTCTTGTGAACTCAATATGTCTGAACCCCTTGAATGGAATTCCATTTATGTGTGGGCTAATCACTCTGAGTGAGATTTTTTTTTTTTTGGTATAATAGCATGCATGTTTAAGAGAGCGTGAAATTTGCTTCTAAAGTTTTCTAATTTTTCCTAAAATTCCTGTGAATCCTTAACATTATTGCCTAGAATTGAAGAAACAACCTGCAGAGAGCATTTTTCTTTAGCATTATTACTGTGTCCTTGTGAGTCACACTTCACACTATGAAAAATATGTCAAAACATAATTCTTAAATATCTACTTGGATTGTCCTTGCTATCATTTAATTTAAAAACAGAAAATATTACATGTAAAATAGAAGAGTTGCCATGCAATATATTGAATGACAAACCTGCTTATTAACTGTAAAGCCAGTCAAAGTGTACTTCCTACTGTAAATATAAACATAATCATCTTCTAAATTATAGTTCAAAACCCTTTGCAGTACAGAAAAGGCCTTCAGCCTTCACACCATAAACCAAGGAGCTTCTACAGAAATGAAACTCTTTACAAGTAATTTCTCTTGATTAATTTCCCCATAGAGTTGAATAAAAAACACATTAATGAGGAACAGCTGATAAAGGGATCCATGTATGAAGCTCCATTCCAACAGCGTTATAGAAGCTGATATGACACCTTTAGAGTTGAACTAATTTAACCAGCCATTCATTACAAAACCACTGGAATTATGAAGCAGATTTGAGAGGGAGTTTTTTTTCTCCAGTAATAATATAAGTGTAAAATGTTTAACTGGCTAAAAATGTAGATTTAGTAGCCATTTTTTAACAGTACTTATAAAGCCTGAGGTTTTCTATGTAATAGTGATTTATGAAACCCACCTGTGAAGCCTTGTTGAAGCTGACAGGGTTCATGTTGTTTGATTGAAGTCAAATAGCAGCGTTTACCGGATCACAGCTGAATAGGAATTGGAAATATTTGGTGCTCAGTGTAAAAAAAAACATAAAATAAAATCCAGCAATGACAAAGCATAGTTGCCCTCTTAGGATATTTCAGTAACTTTGGTGGATAAAAAAAGAACCTTGTCGCTGACCTTCACAAGGAAAGGTTGTTTATGAGTCTCCACACTGTCCACATGAGAGGTCTTTAGCTGAAAAGCAGGCGTGTTGTTGGCCACCAGAGATTCGCAGCAGCAGTATTGAGCACATGTACCAATTTCTCTGTCTGGCACCTACATATTGATGGTTGCTGTATCGAAACAATGGCCTCCCTCTGAGTGTAATAATGTCGGCTGGGTCTCTTATTTGTCTGACAAGATCCTGCTCCCAGAACATTGTGCTTTGACCAGGGTTATCATTTGTACACCAAAAGGAACAGGAGTCGTTTTCAATCACTTTGAGGTCGCAATGCAACTCATTTTGTTAGGAGAAGTGGAAATTCGCAGGTAGCTGTGAGTGTTTGGGTGCAATGGATGAAGGACTCACTGGATGGCCCTGTAGTAGAGACAAGCTGCTGCAGGATAAAAACCCTGCTTGCACCAAGTATTGGGAAGGGGGTTGCAGATAGCCAAGATCAGAAGCCTAATTAACAATGGATTATTTTAAGTTTAAAAGATTAGCAAAATCCTGAAGATGCCCTGCCCTCGTGAGCATATTCTCTTTCCCGTCGCTTTCAAATTTGGTAGATCTGTTTCTGATGGTGCAGCATGTTTTCTATCTTATGCCTTAATAATGAAATGTGCAGAGGATTACCTGTCAAAGGCAGCGTGATAACCTGCCTGAGCGTCGCTGAACTTTGGGGAATATTTCCCGTTCTTCTTTGAGGGTTTTCTTAAAAAAACAACATGAGCTGCTGGTGAAAGAGCCAGAGAGTTGGCAAACACTCATAAATTATGAATAACATTCCTGTCCTGAGTCTTCACGAGGAGAGCAAGGATACTAGGCTCTCATATTTGGTAAAGAAAATAAGAATAATAGGGCAATATTTATAAATGTTCTATTCTCAGTGATGATTCATGACTTTGCTCATTGCAGGAGCTCCCACAGTGAGATCTTGGGGCCAACTGCCAGAGGGCTTCCTCAGGAGGAGCAGTTTGACACCACTGTTATAGGAGCAAGGTCATTATGAAATCTGTATCTGCCCCCAGTTTTCTCCATGACCTAAAATCACGGACAGATTAATGAACGGGCCTACAGGACACTTACATTCAAGAACAAGTGGGCCGTGTCAAGCTTTGTTCCTGCATCTATAGAGTCATTATCACGTTTTTAGCCTACATGATATTTTCCCCCATTTTCACCACATTTTTAATCTGGATATAAAGTCTTGTGAAGAAGTATTTGCCTCCTTACAGATATGTTCTGCTTTTAATTTTTTTGTTCATACTTTAAAGTTTTAGATCAGTAAACAAGATTCAGTATCAAAAATAATCTGAGAAAATAGAAAATGCAGCTTTCAAATTACGTTTCAATATATTAAGGGGAAAATATTCTATCCAAACCAATGTGTGGAAAAGTAATTTCCCTAACTGTTAAACCTGGTTTATACTTCTGCGACAGCACATTTGTGCTCACATGCACGTATTGATGGACGTGTTTTTGATTTATACTTCTCCGTCCACCAGGACAGCAGAGGGCGTATAACTTTTCTGCAGTAACGTCTCTGGTTGAGCAAAGTTTGTTTACTTCAGCTTAGTAATGGCCGACAGAGAGCAAATTTTTATTGAGTTGTAATGGATTTATGTCAAAAACAAACGATGTTGTTAAAAGGAATAAAACGGGAGTGAGAAGACAGTGGTGTCTGTTGAATGTCCGTTCAGTGAGGACAAGGCAAACGACGAGCGAATATGCAGCTCTTGTTCAACCTTTGAGGGACACTGATGGGTTATATAAATGTCCATAAATTCGTCTGCCAGACCAGACGTTTCTCGAGCTGATCCGTATCTGCTTCCGCGAGATTTTACTATTACTACTCTGATAATACCGGCGTCAAGCCAGAAATGATCTCGGGTTGTTGGGCCGACCAATCAGAGACGTGCGCTCTACGTCTGGTTTGATGGATGTTTAGAAAAGCAAGGTCTACTCTGTCCGTCCTTGCGGCCTCGTCGGGGACCCCGCGCAAAAATGCATTATGGCATTGCGTACATCCGACCCGACGTAGACGCATGAATTCTGCTCTCTACCAGAAAATCCTGTTGGAGAATGTCTGGCCTTTGACCTTAAACAGGCCGTTCATATTAGAAAACGTTCCAACAATGGCTAAATTAAAACAATTCTGCAAAGGAGAGTGGGACAAAAGTCCTCCACAGTGACATGGGAGATTCACTTCTATTTATCACAAATGATTGCAGTTGTTACCACCACAGGTGTTAAAACCAGTCACTGGTTTGGGGGTAAATTCACGTAGCACCTTAAAGTTTAAAAACTTTTTTTTTATGTAAATGAAATTAACATTTGAAAACTTCATTTTATATTTACTCAGGTTTTCTTTGTCTGATGTTGAAATTTGTGACAAATAAACAAAAACAAGAAATGTCTAAGGGGCCAAATTCCTTTTCAAAAGAATATCAAAAATGCCAGTGCCCCCATAACACTTTCATTTATTTTGCTGTAAAAGATTTTTGAAGCGCTCTTTATAATGTATAACCTTACACACATTATTTCTATTAAATATTTTAAAATAGACAAATTATTTTAGGTGGAATTATGACAAATATTAAGTTTAGGGGGAAAAGACCATGCCTATATCCACTCTCAGCCACACCCACGCCACGGTATATAAAGTACTACATTCCAGAGTGATGATGGGTCAAATCCTCACAACCTCCTCCTCCCCTTCCACCTCCATTTTCTTTTTTCTTTGGCTAAAATTTAGTGGATCAGGGATCTCAAGTTACTGGAAAGCCCCTTGAACTCCAGCCAAAATAATGTCACAGTTCCCTCCTATTTCTCCTCCATACTCACCTGTTTTGAAAGACATAGTCTGCATTAGCAAATGTAAACATCACACAAGCAGGTAAACCAAAATAACGTTGCACAAAATATAAATTCAGTTTAGAAATTGTAAAGAACTCTGCTAAAAAGATAACATTATATATATATATATATGTATATATATATATATATATATATATATACATATATATATATACATATATATATATACATATATATATATATATATATATATATATACTGTATGTATGTGTGTGTGTGTGTGTGTTTATCCATTATTTACCCCTTTAGGAAAACTGTTGCTCTGCATTTAACCCATCTTTTTTTGTAGAAGTGGACTGACACTTTAGACCAAGGGAGTAGATTGGTGGGGACCAGGACGGACGGGGGGGGNNNNTAAATCTAAAAAAAAACCCTGTATATTTCTACATTCTAATTTCTTTTAGCTTTTTACAGCTATGAGAGCAGTATTAAGTCTTATTTAAAATATAAATCTAATCTGGTTCTTGTATTTTCCTTGAAATACAGTGTTTTAATGTAATATTTATAATTATCCATGCATATTGGGTCATTTTTAGGTTAATAAAATCCACACAGGAAAACCTTATAACTGACTTTAAAACAAAGTCTGTTCCCTAAAACAGTGAACAGAACTACTGACCCACAACCCCCATCCCAACCCGGCTAGCAGCTCATGACCTCCATCCACTACAGGACAGGTCTAGTCCTGCTACTGGAGGACTTTCTACTGAATTGATCATCATGCACCAGGATTTTGGAATGAACTTCCTTTAGTTTTACGCTGTATAGACAGTCTGGACACCTTTAAAAAGCAGCTGAAGACCCAATTATTTAAAACTGCTTTTAACTAAATCCTTTATGTCCTCTTATTGATGTTAAAACATGTCGATTTTTAATGATATTTTTTAATTTGTTTTATTAATTTTATTTGTTTTATAGTCTTTTATTTTGTCTAAGAAATCTTAACCTGTCCTTTATTATTTCATTTCTTTTAATAGTGTTTTATTTTATCTTGATGCTTTTGGTTCTTTGTCTTTTAGTCAGGTTTAATTCTGTTTTTTTATGAAGCACTTTGTGATTTTTGTCTGTGAAAGCTGCTATAGAAATAAACTTTACTTACTTACTTACATGCCCTCAAACACACCACCTGCTTTAGTTGATTTATTCTCCAAACTTTAACTAATAAACAGTTGATTTATGGTTAAATCCAAAAACTCTATAATTTTTCATTAAAAATGTCTTTTACCTTTTTAGTAATTTCACATAAAGGATTTCTGCCTCCTTTGTTTCTGCATCTTAATGATACTGAGAGACAAAACGATCATTAAAAGCTGAACAGAGACCTGGACCTGACTGAGACCTGGACCTGCTAACAGGTCCAGAGAAACTAGATTAGACTGGACTGAATATCTAGTTAACGTTATGTTATTTTGTTTTAAGGTCATATTTGAGATGTTCTCTGATGCTTTTGACCTGATGTGTATAAATACAACCTCTACAGCTGTCGGTCAGCTGGTTGTTATGACAATGGCGCGAGCTGCGAATCTGGCAAAGCGCGAGACAGAAAAGAAGGGTTCTGCTTCCTCCTTAGTTCTGAATCTGAGCGATGATACAGGAAGTGCAGATTAAACCATGCCGTCCCGTAGCGCTGGTCCTGGATTGGTCCGGTCCAAAGTTAACATCACGACTGGAAAAATGCCCGATGGCCAGTCCAGTCCGCTCCACAGCAGGTCCTGTCAGCGACAGCGGCTCGGTGCGGGCCGCGGGGGGCTCACGTCGGTCGATCAGAGACACACCTCCAAACCCGCGGAGGCAGAGGAGCGTGGCTGACACAGACTTCACGCAGCACCTCGCTCCGCTGCTGCGTATGGTGGGGACACAACGCTATCTCTGCGTCCTCGGATCAAATTATTGGTGGGGACATTTCAGTGATTTCTGAATATTGGTGGGGACACGTCCCCTCCGTCCATGCCAAATTTACGCCCTTGCTTTAGATGGTGCCTGGGCAGAAACTTAGCCTCCTGCACGAGGACACTTCAACATGAGGTCTGCAATTAAAAAAGGAATAACATTTTTTTAATCTGGTTTAATTTCCTTATACAATTCACAAATATGAATAATAGTAGATATTTTTTTTTCTTAAGTTCTTCAAAGAGGAGATTTTAAATGAATTGAGTCATGGCCTGGCATTAAAAAAATCTAACATTCATCTTTTTAAACCAAAATAACAGCAATACTAAACTTGTTAAGTCAGAAACCATGAAGAGCTGTAAAATTGTTAAAACTGTAGAGTGCACAAGGTCATTTTTTATACAAATTAGCATGATATAAACTGAACCTAATTAATTTAAATGGGACACAAATCATAGAGAAAAGAAAAAACACAAGCTTATGTATGCAAAAAAAGGGCTTTAATAATTAAACAACCCCCCGGGCTGAAGCTGCTTTGTTTCTGCTTATGTGTCTTTATTTGTTGGGGTGTTTTGGACTTCAGTGGGATTAGGGGGCGGGGGTGGGGGCTTTTCCACGTCTGTGCCCAGGGGTCCATTGTTTCATAATCCGTCCCTGTCCCGAGTCATAATCTTCTCACAAATTCACCTTATGTCTCTTTTAAGTCGGCGCTTCGTGCGGACGGAGCAGTAGAATTAGGCGTTTTGTAGCGCTTTTAGTTTGGCGCATGTTTTAAGAAGGACTCGGGAAGCGGCGAACAGACACAGCAGAGAGACGAGTGTAGCCGAGTGAATCCGAAGATCCTGCTGACCGACCTGCGCGTGTTTCCACCGCGGAGGCAGAGAGGAGCAACTCCTTCCACAGCTCCTTCTGTGGGGGGACTGTGGACCGACTTCTGCTCGCGAATTAACTTCAAACAGAGGAGCGTTTTACTCACAAGAAAATAAATAACATTTCTCCTCAACCCGCGGGTTGCTGGCACCGACACTTGAGCCGGGCTGACGTTAACCCGCTAGCAGCGCGGAGGAGCTCCACGAATAGATCCAGTATCCACGACCCCGGCGGGTCGTTTGACCGGACCTCGTGTTACTTCCTCCGGAGGCGGACTCATATCTTACCCCCTCATCTCTTCTCTTCTTCTTCTGTTTCTGGGTTTGGTTCCAACTCCTCCGTTTCGTGGCTGTTAATTACATGAAGTGGGATTGCTTGAAAGTGAAGAACGGGACTAAACATTTTGTGGTTCGTTCGGAGAAGGAGAGAAATGCCAACGGCGGCGACAACGAGGAGATCCAGTGAGTGCTCCGTTATCGTTTCTCCTAACTTGAGTCGCCGCTTGTGGCGTTGAGTTGTTGAACTTCATTTTAACCAAATTCCCGAACCTGTCTGTGATTTATCTTTTTTTTTTCTTCTTTTTTTTTTAGAATTTAAATTCCTGCTTCTTTAGGTGTAACGGGAGTGCTTTAATTATCCGTCTGGGGGAAACACCGAGCTAACCAGACAGACAGACACGCATTCAATGAATATAAATTTAAAAAAAAATGCTGTTTAATTCATTCCAACTTGCAGCCAGCAGCAACTTTTACGTCAGCGCCAACTATAGCAGATACTGATCAGTGATTTGGATGCAGGAGTGCTTTAATTTGTCGTTAAATTGAATGTGATTTTTTTTTAAATTGAGGCAGAATATTAATATTCACTTCTCAAACCTGCGCATACAGTTCCCTGCACCTCTCTCTGTGGACAGCTTGACGTCGCAGCAGTCTTTGCAGGGATGTAATTTTCAACCAAGCAGCAAATCTGTCGAGAAAAAAACTAAATGAATAAAAAAAAGGTTTATTGGTCTTTCTGTGGGGGTCTTTAATATCCCACTGCAGCGTGAGGATTTGCAGCTCCTATATATACATATATTTTTTTTGATCTATCATATTAATAATGATTTGACAGCAGGTCGTGCACGCGCTGCGGTGCACGCGCTTTCCCCCTCCGAAGCAGATTTGAGTTTTTGTGCAAAAGCACCTGTCATGCCTCATGCTTTTATAACTGTTCCCTGTTACTGCTGCTCACTGGCTGCAGACAGGTCCCTTTTCTAGGATCTGCACCTTCCTGCATGCAAATGCAACCTATTAGTGAAATGCATTATTTCCAGGTGTCATTTTCATTTAATACAAAGAAAGGCAGATCTCATCACGACAAGCCTTTTGAATCAAAAGCTGGAATGCTGTTTTCCAGGGTGACACACTTGCATAGCCTCTTTATCAATACACAGATTTTAATTAAAGCTGCCACAGACACAATGAAGAGACCTAAGATGATGCAGGGCGGGTTCGTTTCTTGGAATTGCATCAGAGGCTTTCTGAAACAGAACCCAAGGCCCCGCTGCATGTTTGGTCTCTATAACCTTCAGATCCTGGCAGCTGAATAGACAGTAACAAGATGCATGTTTGTTCTATATTTGGGGTTAATTTTAAATTAAACTAGCCTGCAGGTTCTAAACTCATCAAGGCTGTGTTTGCATGTAGATTGTTTTTTTTATAGTGAGATGCATCATGTGTTGCTTTATGGAGTTTGATTGTGATTTATTTTGCAAAAGGGTCCAGTTTTATGTACCTTAAAGATGCAGAATTCTATGTTATCTTATGGATAGAGATGTTTGATCATTTAAACCTGTGTTGACAGCTCTGATAGGCATCATGCTGCTGAAACGTTAATGTTGACTAGATAGACTACAGGGGAGCTGCTGGATGTCTTTACCTAGCCCTAGCCCTTATTTGTAGATTGTGAAAGATTTTCTAAAACTCAACCTGACAGATTTTTACCACATTCTGCGAGGTATGTCATTATTTTAGACCATTTTTCTGAATGGTAACAAACTCCTTAAGGTATAAGGCTTATTTTAATCAAAACTCAAAGGCTATTTAAGGGGAAACATGTGATTAACGTGACCGTTACTCATGAGGGATTACAGAATGACCCACAGTATGTTGCTGCATTTTTTTCTTCTTTTGTTCCTTTTGCATAAAGGTGTTTCTGTTGGGATTTTTGGAAAGCTGCCCATGCATGGAAAGAAAGCCAAGGCCCTTAGCTGGTGACATCATTAGCAAGCCTCACTGTGGTGTGCACGCTGGAAAGAGCAAGCACTAGTGAGAAACATTTGGGAAATATCAGCTCAGTTACAGGGTTGCAGCCTTAGCTGATATGACTGTAGAAAAATAATTACAGGAAAATTAAGGACTTTGCTCCTATCCTGTTTGTAAATCGAATTGAGGAAGCTTGATAAAGAGGATTTCTTGAGCTACAACTCAAAAATATAGCCGTTTCAGAACAGTTTTTAATACTGGTGCAAAATATGTTGGAAAAAATGTGTTTTGGTCAATAATAAAACCTTAGAAATCTTAGAATGTTCTGATTTTAGTATCCCATTCAGCAACGATTGGTCCAGTTGTCTGCTGTGGAGGTTTGAAGGCTCTATTTGGAAACTTAAAACATTTTGTGTGTTTTGAAGGGGTTAGTGATCATAGTAACAGAGGTTATGATCCAGAATTCAAACCACCACCTCCTCAAACTATAACTGAACCCAAACAATCACCTGAGTAGATGTTTTTTTTGGGGACACAAACTCGACGCTAAAGGTCCATCTCACCCTGCCTTTCTTTTTCTGCTCTGACTTTACTCTGAAATTTCTGAATGGAAGCGGTGATTCATGTTTCTGCCACTTTGACGCTCCTTTCTGAGCTTATTGCTGCTGTTATCTGCCCACTGTGCTGTCGTCTCTTTACAACTTATTAGGCTGTTGTTGAGGCAGCTATTAATATCGTTCTACCTCTCAAGAATATCTCCCATCCTGCAAGCGTTCTCAGGCTCAACTGCAGCTAACAATTGAAGTCTGCTATTTTGCTACCGGTGGCCTTCGGTGTGTCATCGTTCTTCTAGTGTAGCAGCACATTACTGCGCTCCACACCTGCTGCTGGATCTGGTTGGAGTGGCTTTTCAGCTTGCAAGCAGGCCTCTTTAAGTGCAGGATAAGGACAACTATCACCTGCTGCAGTCCAAAGTGGTGGAATTGGAGGGTATTTCCCTGCAGGCCTAGTAGCATCTGTCTTAGCATCCCTATTAAATGCTCATATTCCTTGGCAGGGACCACACTGCATGGCACTGTTAGAGAGCTCCAGCTCATCTGTGGCCACACGTTGAAAAACCGCGCAGCACAACCCTGCCCCAGCTGACATTTCTCATGCTTTCCATATGGGTCGAATCTTTGTAATTTCAGGGCCCTGGAGTTTTAATGAGAGGTTTTACCCGCAGTGTGTTGGTCTGTGGTGGGTGGGTTCAGCATCTCTAGAGTTTAGAGGAGTTTATAACTACTCAGAGATGCCTCACTGGCCCACACTGAGGGCGTTGGTACAGGGAAAGCAAAAACCTTTTTCCCCCCCCTAAAACCAAGCCAACTGGTTCTAACTGGTTGTAGTTGGTCAAATGCACGAGTGTTGGATCGATTCTTTAAGCTCGAGTTGCAAATCAGGTCACTTTCTGTCTGTTTCCAGACCCAGACTTGGGTAAAGATGCAACGCGTGCAGATTTTTTCTGCTTATAGAATCAGAATGTTTAGCTCTCGCATCTAAAGAGATGCTGATATGTTGCTGTTTAGAGTCCCATCCCCACACTGAGACGGGGTGCTCACCGTAGCATGCATGGTGGATTTTTAACAATGCCTTTTCTTTAACGTCAGCAGGCAAAGAGTGATTTAGTACTCTGTCTACGAGGGTAATGTAGGAGCAATTTGACTGCTGATTGAAACCAGGTCTCCCATTTCAGAGTCCGCTGGTGACATTATAAACCATTTACACCAATGTTTTACAGGGCACTCCTGCGCTTGGTAAAGTGGAAACAGACGCAGGGCCTAAAAATGGCCTGTGCTGCCACTAGACCCTGTTTTTTTACTCGTTTCTTGTCCAATTTGTTGTTTTTTTTTTTACTTCAAAGTGTGTGAGTGCTGCTGAGTGAAGTAGTGAATATGGATGACATTGAAAGGCTAAATGTTAGGTTAATCAGTTTCATCTGGTTTTCATTTAAGTGGAAGGACCTCCTAGATATAAGGGGCGGATCTGGTTTTGATTATGAAGCTGTTTTTCTCTAAGTGGGAACACCTTTTCCCTTCAGCTGTTAAAAAGTTTCAGAGCTGCGGTTCCTGTTTTTTTGTCTGCATCAACCTATTTAGGACAGCATTTTTAGCTTAAACGAACCAAACAGCCTATATTTAGTCTCCTCATGCTATAACAAGATTCTTTAAAGATTTAAAGTGTTATTTAGGACAAAAAATAAAGCATTTCTCTAAGAGAAAGTGCAAAGATTAACAAGAATTTGAAGCTGAATCTTCAAATTCAGCTGTTAATGACTGAAAATCAACAACAGGTGTTTAAGTTGTTGGAAAATATGACTTGATTTGAGGTTTTATGTAAGTAAAGAGCAAGATGTGTTGAATTAGGAACGCATTAAATAAAAATAAAACCACACACACTAGTATCATCAACGCTCGGATTATAGCGGCATAGTCATTCGCCTGATTTTTGAAGCAGATTTCAGGATTTAATGATCAAGGTTTTAAGATTTAAAGTCATTGCTTAGAACTTTACCCCCCAAATAGGAGGAAAAAATTGCTGCTCTTTTTGTTGTCGAGAGATTTTTCTGATGTGAGAAATGGAACTCGCAGACAACTGTGGAGAAATCATAGACACAATGTGCAGCGGGCTGCCAATTGGTATGCATAACAAAGTCTACAGTGAAATGTAGAAAGTGTTGCGATTCATCTGCCGTCCCTGTGATCTCAGATGGTCCCAGATGGCTTTGCAATTTCACCACACATCTAATTAAAACGCGTAACCACCAAACACATGAAAGTGGATTTTTTTTTCCAAGTTGCTGTAATTGTTGCAGGCTTTATCATTGTTTCCCAGACTGAGAAAAATACATGTCTGTTTACTGTTTGCTTTTTTAAATTGCTGGTGTTTTTTTTAAATGGCGTCACTGTTAGGGATTACAGAGTGTTAAATATCTAAAATATCAATAATGACATGTTTAGCAAATTGGTTCTAATGTCAACAGGATTCTTAGCTCAGTCATGTATTGTTTTTGTCCAAACACAATAATAACAGGTGGTTTTGTGCTGGGTGACCGAAGTTCTGACTCATATGTTCATCTGGTTCTGTGGGAATCACATTGTTTTACATTAAAAAAAACAGGAAAGTACAAAACTTTGCAGTTTCTAAAGTAAACATTCATTCTAAAAATATTTAAAGATTAGCTTTAACAGGTTGAACAAAATCAAAGTTGATCTGATTCAACTGTTCAATTAATAAACGTGTATTTCAATTTTGATTTTGGCCCAAAGTGATCACAAAAGCAATGCAATCATCAAGAACACATGCTTTTATTTTGTAAAGCCTTCCGAATGATGTGCACTTCCCCCTCTTTCTGAAGGTTAAACTCATTCTCATTATATGGTGGCTTTTAAAAAAAAGTCAGCGCAAGTAAAAGTGGCAGAATGGCAACAAAACACACGGGCAACATCTGATTCACATCAAAAAATGTGCCTCCATTGGCAGCTTTTCTCTGCTTTTATAGCAGCGCTGTCTTGTTTGTGTGACTTATTGATCGAGTTTAAAATTATGATCAAATAGTTGGTGTTTACATGTGTTTAATAATGTTTGATTGTTACAAAAATGTTTCTTTGATGCATTTAAAATGTACTAATATCAATATAAGTTTTGATCATCACTAATCTGCCACCTGCTGATGTAAATCAGTGCCTGCAGTGTCCTTAAAATGTGAACTCTGGATAGGGTTTCAGAATTCAATAGGTATTTGTGTTCAGTTTTTATGATTTCAAGATTCGTTATCGGGCATTAAAAAATCCTGCTTTTTTTCACTCAGATGATTTTAAAAAATCTTTTCATCACAGTTTACTGATTAATTCGAAGCAACTTATAAGTCAGAGACATCAGTACTGCTTCATTCAAAGGAAGTCAGATAATTAGTTAGGACATGGCTACACCAAACTACATGATGCATGGTTTCAGGCTGAAATAAATCATTTGGAGTTCTGCAGGCAAAACCTCCAAACATCAATTTTTGCAATCAGATTTAGCGAGAGCAAACCAAATCCTTACTTGTGCCGGCTTCAAATGTTGGAAACATCAGGAGGTTCTTGTGGCCTGAAGCCTACAGACAGATGATACAAACACTCACTCCTGGGGTTTAACAATACATAGTGCAAGTGTGTAAATGATCTGATCCATGTGATGAATCAATCAAATAACCGCAGAACAGTGCTCTCAGTGTCAGTTAAACAATACAGCAGGACGATTTTCCACCTGAGCTGGTTTGATATCACGTGTTTTCTGTGTTGTAAGGCTTTTTCATTTCGTTTCACTCCCGGAAAAAGAAGAAAAAAAAACACTTAGAGGAAAGAAAATCTTTTATTGTTTTATTTTCCTCTCTCAAATAATACACTTTTATGGTTTCATAAAGTTGAGTGTCAGAGTAAATTGAAAATGGAAGCATGAGGCTCATTCTCAGGAACTTTTTATTATTTTTTATTTTTTTGCAGTGTGGGGAAACTCGAAATCACATCATGTGAAATCATAATGCCACTTTAGTGCATCAAATCCAGCTGTGCATTTTATGTATCGTTAGGAGTTCAAACAGCTTCACGCCCTCTAGTGATGATCTTCTATTAGAGTGGGTTGCAAACTGTAGACACGCCATCATATTTTGTGAATGCCCCAGCAGGATGATGGGAACATGTGACATGCGCGTTAGGAGTCCAGCGCCTCGGTCGTTCATCTGCCCAGTCAGCACAGGAGCACAGATGACGCACGCTTTCATTTCAGCCGAACGCTGGATGGAGACGAATAGAGCAGCGGTTCACCGGCTGGCGTCGTGCGTTTCACCTGTCACCGTCTTCCTATTCTCTTCACATTCTTATCTAATTAGAGCTCCGCAGACCCACATAGTGGTACAAACACACAGGTCAGCGCCTGAATTGATGCGGAACATTACATGAAGGTCAAACAGTTTTATCTAGCTGGGAGAAATGTCACATACATAGATTAAACATTTGCTGCAGTTAACAGCGAGTCGGTTTCTCACCCCGACCACCGACTGCATTTTCAATTTCGTAAACAGTACTTTATTTTTGCTGCATATGGTAATTCTGTCCTCCTAGAAACAAAGAAACATGAGACTCTTGCTTTTTTTCTTATAGTTTTTTTTTCGTTTTTAATGAACTGTTTAGTATAAAAATGCCTCGGCGCAGTTGTGTTGATGGGAGACGTTCGTCAAGCCGTAATGCAATTTTCTATTTATGTTAAGAATCATGACTTTGCTGGTTTCATCTTGCACGCTTTCCTTCACTAGGAAGATGTCAGCACGCGGTCGCTTTTCACTGTGTGTTTTCTCTAAAAGCTCCGTTGCTCAAGGGAATTTCTGTCTAAGCCATTACCAGTTTTGGCAAGAATACAGTTACACAAGCACACACAGAATATACGTGCACTTTTTAAGGTGCACAAATCATGCTGACTGTTTAGAAATCAGCATCAAGGCGTTTTGTCAGGACACTCACCAAGCTGCTTTTTTGCCTATGGAGGTGATAAAAATAGTTTGTATCAGTTTTAATAAGCTGGACGTTATAGAATGATGCCCCCCCCCCCCCTTTTTTTTTTTAA
>SSNR01000023.1:3217038-3245718 GCA_006937965.1 Callopanchax toddi
CCCCCCCCCCCCCTTTTTTTTTTTAACAAGCAGACCCAAATACACAGTAGCTGACCATTTGTTGGTTGTGGCAGGGAGAATTCTGACACCGACATCCTTATTGCCAACAGATGAAAGCACAATTTTATATGGTTGGGGGAAAAAAGTGCAAGCCTTGCACTCCGTCTGCCCCGCTGATACGACAGATGGATAGGATTTTAGGGAGCGAAGGCGGAGCTCTTTGGCAGTGAGGGACAGAGATGACAGCTCTTCGTCTGCGGAGGACTACCAAGGGCCTTGGCTCTGAGCGCACACTGTGTCCTCTTGACAGAGTCTTGATGCCATCAGGGACCATTAGCGTCGACAGGATGTCATTGGAGCACACGGAAGCACATGATGCATCGGTGAATAAGTAGGCATAGTAAATAAAGATGGCAAAATTAGTAATAAATGGAAATTTAGCAGATGCTATTTTGTTTATCTTGTTGAAACTAGTTTTTAACGGAGCTAAGTAGTCTTCTAAATAGTTTCGAACACACACAAAAACAATGACATTAGTGCAAAAAAATGCAATTAAGTGTGAATTATATGCTGTCAGTGCTGCCATGACTTTTGGCCTTTGCTTCGAGCGTGGACTATCGAGAAAGCCTCCACAGCCAGTGTTGTGACACAAGTGAAGACAAGTGACTCTAATAAAACCATGTAATGCAGTAATTCTGTCAGTGAGTTACAAACCAAAGGATGCTTACGAAAGACTGCTCCCACATCTAGACTTTAATTGCAGAAAAACAATAAATGCTCAAATCTATTATTTACTGACGTAGTTCACCATATGATTCCAGAATGTGACTGTAAAATAGTGAATTGTGCAAAAGTAAATAGCATAGAATATTGTGGATTTTTGCAAAGGCAAACATGAATGTTTAAATTTTTTAACCCTAAGGACTTTTTTTTTTTTCCAAGTAAAATAACAGATGGAAGGTTTGTTGCATGTATTTTAGGCATGCATGCCTAAATAAGTTCTTGTATTATTTGCATTTATTACATTTTAAGGGTTAAGCTGCAAAGCCTAGTTTTTCCATCACTGCATTGCTTTACTGTGCACCTCACATTGTTCTGCACTGGAGTCACAGGGAATGGAGAAGCATTGGGACTTTTGAACCAGCTTTTAATGGGATGTCTTCACAGTGACCAACATGATAAGTTGCTTCCCGTTTCCTGTTCATATATATATAAATAAGGGCTATGATCATATAAACGACCTGGTGGGTAGATGCAGCATTACCAACATTCATCAGACTCACAATAAGTACATTTCAAGGTCATGCGATGCAGTGCAGAGCTAAAATCATGTCAAATTTCCAAACCGTAGTGAGAAAGCAATAAAATATTACAGCATGAGGTTACAGAGTGGTTTAGGTGGTAGAGGGAGGGAAACTCATTTGGCTCTATTTGTACTAAATGGTATTTATTATATATTTGATGTCTGGGGACATGGGGTAAAGAGCTGTTTTCCATTTTAACAAGGTCTGAAGGTTATTTTCCACCGCAGCACATTTTGTGAATGTGGTACTTACTCAGCAATGTAGTGTAACATATCAACTTTTTTACATATTACTTACATATAATAACAGCTACACAAGAAAATCTTTTCCCAAAAATGTTTATTAAGGCTTGTGGCATGTTGTAAAAGTGGAATTTGACCAAAAAGGACATTCATACTAAGTATTTTCATACTAAATACATGTTCTAGTATATAAACAGAGCTATAAAACACACATTAAAAGAAATGTTCTCTAAAGGGACAAAGAATCCCAGGATATTTGTGAGTCAGGAATGTTATTAGGGAATCACAAACAGCTTAGAACATCCTGACTAGAAATATATGCAAAAAAATCTCCAAAACCTTAAAACAGGCCTAGCCATTCATGCCGTTGTTGCACTGACAGCTACACTGGTTCGCAATAGATTTACGCGCAGTGGTGGGATGCATACAGATTCGAGTGTAGCAGAGGTTGCTTCAAATATGCATGAAAGTCGGGCTATCAAGCAAGTGCACAGGAATACTAAGGAAGATGGGTAAATGATAAAAACGACCTTTGTCATTTTTCTGCTCTCGATTGAGCTGTAAAGGTAGTTTGTGTTGGGAAACCGTGCAGATGTGTGTTTGACAGGTAACCAGGGGGAAAGAAGAGCTTTCTAAAGCTAGAATGTGTTGAAAGACGGGCTGTAAAGAAACCCACTGCCTGTCTACTGTAACATGCCAGGTCTGGAGTAAATGTATGGCTTGCTGTTGAAACTTGATGATATGGAATGGGGTACCAGAAGCATTTTATGACATCACACATTTGTTCCAGGTCTGCTCAAATAAAAACTGAATTCTGTTTTTGAACCGTAAAGTCACTCAAACTTATTAAACTGCTTTTAAAAAATCTACTGGTGATTTATTGTGCTGATGACCACTAACATCAAAATATTGCCTGTTTTTCCATTTAGTTCAACAGCCACCTGATTACGTGACCAGCTGCCAATCCCTGCAGTATTTAATATAAGTCAGGAGAAGTGAGGTAGAATAAAGCAAAGGCCCGTCCTAATGCCGTGAATTGGCCAGTAATTTAAACACCATAACCAGAATTAATTTGTTCAATCATCATGACCGCTAGGAAATAATGTCCCTAATATATGCAGTAGGCAAAATATCATGAAGCTAAAATGGAGCACTAAAGCAGTGACTCAATCAACCAGCGGGAGCTCGTGGCACCCCGACGCAGTAATGAGGAATGGGGACGCCGTGGCAACTTACAAAAAGTAGTTTGTTAAATTATGTCCTCAAGAGTTCGCCTGCCTCCAGCCTGCTCAAAAACACCCAACTCCACCTGCGTACATGACTCAGACTAGCATTGTGTTTGCTTCAGAGTGTCTCTTGATGTGTGAGGAAAAACACCAACAGCCACAAGCAAAGGTGCGCCCCATTAGCACTAGTCATGTTACTTTCGTCAGTCGTGATGTGTGTGAGCTCAGGTTGCATTAGTGGCTGAAAGGCTGCTTTTGACTGGGAGCAGTGCTGAGATAAAAGCTCAGCTAACCCTGTTTGGTCCCAAGAGAGCTGAAAGACACATGCGCCACTGATCCGCCATCTAGCTAAACGCCTGCTCTGTTTACCTGCCTGGTCTATTAGTGATGTTAACCAACTAGAGCTCGTAATGTGTGCGCGAGCAGAGTGAAATTTGATTTCCCAGGTGGCCATGAGAGCGCGGTGTTACATGTTTGATTTGTGAAATGTGACACCAAGCAGAGTCCTTAATAAATAAAGGGTGCAATTAAATGAGTTTATTCTGCGTGTTGGGAATGGTTGTGTTCCTTCATTTTCACCTGTCCAGTGAATCTAGAGTAGTGTGCATGTATTCTAGAAGTAATTTTAACTTTGTAATCTTTTCAAAATAAAACTGCACTTAGCAGAAATGCAGGATCACATCCAAGTTATTTTTGGCAAATGTGTTGAAAAATGCACTCCTGGTTGTTAGGAATAATCGGCACATTACCTCCACCTAGTGGTCACGTTAGCAGTTACTACAGGTGTCAGTGGGGAAAAAGACTGCCACATTTTAAATCAACGAGACGCCTCTATCCACTTGAAAGTCTTAACTTACTCACGTGAACCTTTCCTTTATTTGTCCTCGGTGAATTTGATCATTTTATTTCCCCTCCATGAGACTAGTGGTCGTTTACTACAAGGGCTGTATTGTCATCACCATTATCTAAAAGCTTGTTATTGTCTGCTTTGTGTCATCGTGTTTTGTTACTTGATTTTTTTTGTATCTTTTGGCCATAGTTCAAACATTTTTCCCACCACCATCCTTTATTTCTGCCTACCAGGAAGAGTCAAGAGGACCCTATGGACACAGCACAGTGAGATCCACGCCGCAGCTCCTTTAAAAGGGCAATGATTCATGAGGCTGGCTCTCGTGTCCCTGGGGCTGGGAGGAATAGCTGGCATTATCTTCTGCAAATGGGTCTGAAAATGCTCTTGGCCAGGTTGACCAGGCCTGATTTATAGCTCAAGAAGCCTTGAATGGTTGGGCTCTTCTTTTCCAGCACATAGGTATGAGGCCTTATTGCTACTGCATGCCTGAACATGCACAAAAACTCACAAATAGCCCCCCTCTTTTTTGCTGCCTTTATTGTATGCATCTGTGCACTTTACTCGCATTTTGTATTTATAAGAGGAAAAAGAACTACATGTGTGACGCAAACTTTGTAGATTAGACGAAGTAGCCCTAACCTATAATATGTCAGCAGAGAGATAAACAGTTTTTCACCTTTATCTATTTTTGTCTGCGCTTCTAAAGAGATATGAACCTTATCCTTGCCTTGAAGAAAGAACCACTGTCAGAGAAATAAAAATGGATTCCTAGAAATTGTTCTCTTTAAAATTGAATCAGAAAGACTCTCCTCTTTAATCTCTGTAAACTAGTGTGAAACTGTGTGGCTGAATTTTTTAGTCCTAAGAAAGCTCGCTGAATGCTTTTTGCATGTTTTCCACCCCGACGAGCTTCACGTCTCATGAGCAGTTCGGAGTCTGTCTCGGTCAAGCAGGGGCGTCAGAAGCATAAAAAATGTGGGGGGGACACTTCCCCAAAGAAAAAAATCTTTGTCGTAGACGCCATTTTCTGCATTCTGGCGCATTTAACAAGTTGTTAAACACCTATTTTACCTACAGTAGTAAAAACTGAACTCAGTAACTATTTCAGAGTCAGATTCAACAGGAAGTCTTCATTTTTAGCAGCTGTGTTCCCTATAACACCATCAGCTGGACTATTCAGATCTTAGAGAAAAGACTGAAAAAAACTTATGGAAGTAAAATGACCAGCAGTGGTTTCATTTCAGAACTAAAGATGTGAACACAGTGACAAACTCCATAGTAGTTCAAAGACATGATAATGGTCTGACATGTCTCCAGTTCTGGAAGGAACTCATTAGACAACCAGCTGTTCAACCCTTAACTAATCAGAGCTCTACCAGTTCTCTACTGGTACCCAGGTAACGTTCAGTCCTGTTAGTGCTGGTTGGTTTATGATCTGACTGACTGACTGCAGCATCTTCCACTAAAATGACAGGAATTTTTGTTATTTCTATCAAAGTAACACAGTCTGGTTGCTCCTGAACTACTGAAGTAAAGAACTGGTACTAGTACTACTACAAAAAGTACTGACTACTGATGAACTGTTTCTTTTATTCTTGTTAATAATGAGAATACCAGCAGGACTGAACTTAAATTTAATGGACATTTTTTTAACATTTAATTACCGTAAAACCCCCACCTCTTTACTATTCCTATTTACATAACAATAATGTAATTTATCCTAGTCCAAATAGTATTACTAGTCAAATAGAAAATACTGATATCCACAGGTATTTTGTTACTAGTAGAGATTCTATCCAACAACTGAACTGAAACCAAATCCTTAAAAAACACAAGGTGGTGACTTTAAGAAGATTGAATATGTATGCAGCTAGCTAAAAATCAGCTGTTCCAAGTAAAATGTCATATTTCAGATACACATAATACTATTCTATTACCCACAGTGAATACTTCAGATATCTTCAGTGTTATTCTTAGGACACATTTAGTCACATTTCCCATTCATGTGTATTGGGTTTGCAGCACAACTTCTACTAATCTATTCTTCCTGTCTGGAATAAACATGGTGGAGCTGAAAATGAATTCTGACCAGAAGAAACTCATTTTAACTGGTTCTAATTTAACTGTTACTAGTCATGATGTCACTTTAAGTGGACTATTTCAGGCTGAACAGCTTAGGAGGAATTAAATAAGTGACATCAATTATTTGAAAACAAATATCAAGAACCTGATTGTTCTTAAGACTGAAGTTCTACCAATCTGAAATGAAAATAGTTTAATGTCTGTTCAGTGTACTGACAGCTGGGATTGTGTTTTCATTTGATCCATTTAAAATAAGATATTTTACTGGTAACAGTTAAATTAGAGGTGTTTAAAGTGAGTTTCTCTTAGTAAGAAATCAAGTGTAGCTTTGTGTTTATCTGACTGGAACGTTAATTTTTACTAAGAACAAGAGATTTGATCAGGACAAATAAGTTAGAGGGATCTCTACATTACTGATAATCTTCAGTACTCTTTTATTTTTTGTAAAATAATCAACGGTTGTGTTTAAGTGTTAAATGTTGACCCTCAAATAAAGTATGTACTTATTTTATTTACTTATTAATTTACTGGTACAGTTTCTTTTATAAAGAGCAATGAATCACACTCATTATTGTTATTTTATTTTTCACTAACTTTTTACTTGTATTTATATATTTTCTTCCCTTGTTTTCCTGTCTTTATTGTTCTGTCTCTGATATTTTTATTGTGCTTCCTGTACTTTTTTCTGCTTGTAGATCCATGAAACTTGATTGAGGCGCATTTACCTTTTTATTAGAGGCCATAGGTGATTATCTGTGGGGGGTTTACCTCCTCTGGTCATTCAGGTCTTATATGCCTGTGCCTCCTAACCCTGGCCCCTCCAGAGTAACACTCCAGTTTCTGGTCGACCTCCTTCCCGGTTCGGTTTGCTTTCAGCTGCAGCGCGAGATGAGGTCGGGTCCAGAAGGAGAGCAGCGTGTCAGGGTCCAGGGTGTAACCAGGAAAACATGGAGTGGATTTCAGCGGTCTGAGTAATTTCTAATGAATCAAGTGGAATGGATTTCTTTGAGAACAACCGAAAGAGCGCAAGACGGACTCGGTAAATGTGGGGGGGTCCAAATGCCTGATTTTACAAAGTGGGGGGGACACGTCCCCTCCTGACATAATGGTTGCGACGCCCATGCGGTCAAGTGCAATTATCTGCAGGAATTCAAATAATTAATCAGCACTCTGAACGCAAAACATTTGGAATAACTGGGATAGTAAATGTCTTCAAATTGTCACAAAGCACGTAGCATCACTGAGCCTCTCAGAGGGAATACGAATCGTCTAGTTCTTTTTGTGTCAGAGATCATTACAGTCTGATTCCCACACTGGTTTCTCTCCAGAACAGAGAAATGGTCTTATCCTTCACACGCAAATGGGCATCAGACTCATTAAGTCAACAAGGGTTACGTATGAGCAGACAGATTGTAAGCCATAGTTATGATGGCCTTACTGTTATGTTTTCACATCAAGCACGTTCTTTCTTGTGACTCAGTTTCCCCTTTTTCTCATCAGAATTGCGGCGTCTGGTAAAAACCAGAGGCAGGAAAAGTCGGATTGCAGGCAGCGCTTGCACAAACTGTATTTGACTTACTTTGTGAAGCGTCTAAAATCCAAACTGACAGAGAATGTTTTAGCAAACATCACCTGCTTTCAGTGTTTCAGTCTCCCCCATTAGAGCTTTTCTAGTTCTGTCTCACTATTGTTATGTAAGGTCTGTGAGAGTGCAGGGAGAGTGCCCTTGTCTTGCCTCTCCAAGCAACCCCTGGATCTCTGCAGAGGCCCCGCAGCAGTTGCTTTTGGGTTTTAATGAGAGACATTTAATGACTGCATGTCTTGGAGATCTCCACACGTCTGCTCAAAATATCATCCATCTTCTAAACCTCCAGCACCCATTATCCCTCCCGCCCTCCCATCACAAACCCACCCTTTTCAAGCTGATAGTTAATGTTTCTAAACGGCGTACATCCAAGTGGATTATTTAAAAGTCTCAGTGTCAGACAGATCTTTATTTGGTGGCTTGGCAGCTCGACTCCGACTTACTCGACTTCCTGTCCTTGCATTGATTGGCTTATGTTTCTCCTCTTTGTTAGCTTTGCTGTCCTTCTATCTCGCCTCGTGTGAAATGAGAGAATCCAAGAAGTTGTTTTAACTTGTTTTTGTGAGGAAGTGGTTTAAGATAGCAGAAGGTAACGACTCTGTAGAAAAGTTTTGTTGACCATACTCTGCCTCTTTTACACCTCATGCCTCCTCCGACTGCAAAATGTATGTTTGGCATGTTAATGCCGGTGTGGTTTTCCAGAGCAGACCACTAATTAGGACTGGTAAAGTGATGATGTGGCTTGAATTTCAAAAGGAAAATCAATTGCGACCAGACAGAAGTGGAATATTTTTTGCGCTTCTGAAATATTATTTGAAATTTGAGTGCTCGGGCTGCTTTTCATTTCACTCATATGAAGCTGTTGACTAGTTTTTGTACAGTTTTTTTTATTTTGACAAGCTTACTTTACTGTTACTTGGAAGAAGATTGTTGACAACTTCACACCTGAGTGTCGCCAACTGAAGATACGGCTGGGTAAAGGCTGTAATCAGGAGGAAAGGGTCCATTAATTGATTGATGTTAGGTAATCATAATTTACCTCATGTGTTAGGTTTAGCTGTTTTAGGGAACATACTAATGGGGGAAAATGTACTTATAATTGCTTTTCGTGTATTATACTCTTTAAAAAGTGAGAGTATACTCATAAAGCCTATAGGATGGTGTTGAAGGGGAAAGCGGTGTTCCTGCTGAGAGTCTGACCCAATGATAATGAAGAAAGCAGTCTAAGCTTTTGTTCTTTTCTTTTGGAGGCTTAAAAAGATCATCCATCTTTGATTTAGGGAAGCCTGGTGCAGCATTTCCGCACCCTTTGCAGCTGTTTTTTGGTGATTTAGTCATTTCACAGTGGGTAGTGACCGACATAACGCTATAGCGTGTTTCATGTTGACGTCTTTGTTCTAAAAATTTGGGTGAATGAAATCATTTAGTAATAAGGCGCAGGAAAATATGGAGCTTTTATTGGAGGAAGCTTTATTTATGCTTTTGTTTCTGCACAAAATAGAGGCACTTTGATGTGAGTGTACTGTGATGCTCAGGCTTAAACAGACCAAATGTTTGCTATAGAAAAGTTCAGGTGAAATCATTTAAACAGAAAAATGAATCTGAATTTGAGTTCCTTCTGTTGATGTCTGGTACAGAGTAGCAAATACTGTCAGGCAAACTGTGACGACAGCAGCACTAAACATTAGTTAACGTTGTCTTTTCATGGTGCTCATTCACAATCAATCATTTGTGACAGGTCAAAGACGAGCCTAGGCTGATTTATTTGTGCTGTCAAAGTTGAATTTGTTATTATTAATGTCTTTGTTCTAACTTGTGTAGCTTTCAATTTGTAAAGGAAAAATTGGAAAATAATGAAATTTTCACTAAGTGGTCATTTAGCATAAGTCAATGGAAAAGTGCACGATTTGGGAAATGCTGATGGGAGGACGATATGAGCTCAGACTGTTCTCATATGATAACGCTTTACACTGAGGGTCTAATTTAAGATAGATTGATCTCGATAATAAGTTATTAGTTATACATTCAAAGCCAATTTTTTTTTTTAAATGACACAAATGCTATTTGTCACAAATTTGCTGCCTCAGCTTTTATGATGACGGTTTCCATAAACTGCAGAATGTTATAAAGAGTGACCAGATCGGGGTGGAAATATGAATTTGTTATTATTAGCCCGCCACTTCATAGATTTACCTGCATTTGGCTAGTGGACCACATGACCTTTTTTGCTATAAAAATGAACTTTTCCCCTAAAATCAATTTCTACTGCATTGACTGGTTGGAGACACAAAATTATAAGGAAATGTGTTGCAACAATACAACAAAACAGTCTCCAGACAAAATATACAACAAAAAGCACAACATCTTAAAATTTAACTGCAGTTTAGTCACTAAGTGTCTTAATTGTGTCTTGATTTATCTTAATTTAATTTGCAATTTGGTTTACTAACCCCTCCCATGTCGTTGTATGTTTCTTGCTTTTCTGACTCATAAAAACTACATTGAAAAGGGTTCAAGATGGATTCCAGACACCTGCAGCAACTCTGATGATTTTTACAAGAAGTTTGTCTCACACATTTTTCAAACATGTTCAAAATTCCAGTCACACAAGAGCAAGGCCCTGCAACTTGTGAGAGGAAACTGCAAAAGTTTTGAGACATTTTGAAAAATTTCTCATTGCTTTAACAGATAAAACATGTAATTTGAAAATGTATTTACAATTAGAGCTTAGAGGAAAAAGTACAAGCTTGAATTTACCTAGTTTTTTATAGCAAAAATAAATAAAACTGCAAAGTGTTTTCTTTTACAAAACAAAGAGCAAATGAACCAGTGAATGTCATTAATGATCAGCCTGTAAAACTACAGATTTTTGGCTTTTGTTGACGTCCACTTTTGACATACAGGAGTGTAGAGACAGGAAACCAACACAAATCGGAACTGGGTGTTTTGTACTGGCTGTGTTTGAGAAAAGGTGTGAGTCTTGGGTCTGAACATGCTGTCCATCTGAGGATAGCACTGGTATTTGGATCCGGTGAGTCTCGGGAGATTTGACCTGAATCTGGCACCAGTTGGTGGTTTTCGTCTTGCTGCAGCCTGGGGCAGGTGATCAAACGAATTAACTGCAAGGCCCAGCTTTGGTACTTAGCCAGAGAGCCTAACCTTTGGACAAATTTCTCTACTAGAGAAACGCAACAATAGAAGAATGCATAAATATGCAAACTGATTTGATTACTAAAGTCACGATTGCCTTGGAAATTTACATAATAAAATATAGTTTTGTGTTTTTTGTTTCTACCAACTCCAGGAAAATGTGAACACAGGTTGTTGACACGCAGACCTTTTATGCATTAGTTAAAATGTTATTTTGCTTTAGAATCAACAATCTGGGCTCCTGCAAAATGACAGTGAGCAGAGAATGATTTATAAGATAAGCGGAAATAATTTATGGTTGTCTGCATATTCATTGCTGACTTGTGCCATTATTCAGAGGCTCATTTACATTTTAAGCAGCATATCATGGTCAAGGACTATGTGTTCTTCCTCCTGCAAACCTCTGGAGCATTGCAATGAGTTTATCTTTGAGGGAAGAGATGTGCCTATTGATTGGAGACGGCTTGACCTGTGTCTGTAGCAGATGAGCCGTCCCCTCGTTCGAAATCTGCAAAGGATCATGGCATTGATTGACCTTGATCGGATTAAATTAGCAAACAAAACTGCTCGCGTTTATTTTTTAATCATCCTTTAATACGCATTCCTATCTTAATTGGGTTTGTCAGATCAATGGATTTATTTTACTGTGACTCTTTAAGGAAAAGCGAGCCTTTCAACTTCCCATTTGTGCCGTTCTAATTATCCCCCCCTTCCTCAAGGCTTTCATCTGCAGGAATGTTCATCACAGATGTGTGCAAGCGCAAGTAAATGTTTGTCAATAATATGCCGGTCCATCTGGGCTGATAAGTATACACGATATTTAGCTTTGGATGCGTGACAACCTGAATATCAACAACAAGTGTTACTGGTACGAGTTGTGAAACGTCTTAATGATCGGCTGTGAGATAAGACCGTGTCATCCTGGCATTTAACCAACCAGAAATGTGTTTCTTACTTTCAAGAAAACAAACCAGCAAAATTATTTTTGTGCTTGTTTTTCCTAAGAGGAGCTGTGTTTAATAATTTGTCGGACGTGTCCTGTATACACTCACAGGCCACTTTATTAGGTATACCTTTCTAGTTCCAGGTTGTTTTTGCTTTAAAATGCCTTAATTCTTTGTATAATAGATCTAACAAGGTGTTGGAGACATTCCTCAGAGGTTCTGGTCCATGTTGATTTGTCAGCTGTTTATTCATGATGTGCAAAAGGTTCTGGGCTGGATTGAAATCTGGTGACTGTAGATGTTGTTGGAATCTAGTGAACTCATTTTCATGTTCAAGAAACCAGAGATGATCTGAGACATTTTGCATTATCCTGCTGGATATAGTCATCAGAAGACTGGTCCAGTGTGGTCAAAAAGGGATGGATGAGGTCGGTTGGTACTAAGTACAAAGTAGGTCAAGAAAATCTCCCCCACACGAATAGACCATCAGCAGCCCGAGGCGTTGATACAAGGCAGGATGGATCCATGCTTTCATGTTAGTGACACAGATTCTGACCCGACCAGTTGTGCAGCTGAACTTGAGAGTCATCAGAGCAGAAAACATTTGTCCAGGTTCTTATTGTCCAGTTCTGGTGATCCTGTGTGAATTTTAGCCTCAGTTTCCTGTCTTAGCTAACAGGAGAGACACCTGATGTGGTCTTCTGCTGCTGTAGTCCATCTGTTTCAAGGTTTTTCAACGTTTGTACATTCAGAGATCACATCAGTCTGCCCGTTCTCCTCTGACCTCTGACATCAACAAGGCATTTTCATCCACTAAACTACCACTCTCTTCTCAGACCATTCTCTGTAAACCCTAGAGATGATTTTTGGAGAAAATCCCAGTAGATCAACAGTTTCTGAAATACTCAGACCAGCCCGCCAGGAACCATTCCATGTTCAAATTCAGTTAAATCCTCCTCCTTCTCCATTCTGATGCTCACTGTGAACTTAGGTCACCACATTTAGATGCCTAAATGCATTGAGTTGTGATTGGCCAGTGCATATTTTTCATTCCCCCCCCCCCAACATCTGCAATTGATGCAACTTCTAAATGGGAACTAGAAAGCTTAAACGACTGATCAAATATTAACATTCTGCAAGGAACATTGTGTTATGGAACAGACAAATGGGCTGGACTTTGACTTGTTTTAGTCATGCCAGGTCTGTTGGGGTTTTTTTTTGTCTGTTAGAAACTTTGCAAAAATAATTTCAGATCCACTGAAAGCATCAAAAGAATACAAACATTTGTGAAGAACCAACAATATCGATTTTTATCTGCAAACAGCGTCTGAATTTGTTGTTTTTATTTATTTTGGTCGACATTAAACAACAGCAAGGTCTGACTCTTCAGCCTCTGCGTTGTTTTATGAAGTGCTCTGCGGCAGCCAGAGGACCACATCTCAATGGGTGTCTATCCTGAGGCTTTTCTCCCCTCTGCTGCGCCGCTCTAATGTGGGTACGTGCTGCCTTGCATTATCAAGAGCAACAGTGCATCTGCCATTTGACTAAGCTGTTTAACAGGCCAACACGATGTTTGTGTCTGCGGCTGACACAGTAGGGGCAGCAAGTGTGTGTGTGTGTGTGTGTGTGTGTGCACAAGATTGGCTCCTCCAGCACATGTCAATAAACAGCCTGGGAAGATGAGGATTATATTGCTCCTGTCAATCCAAAGAGCCAGGAAAGGTAAATGGCAGTTTTACCCGAGGAGAGTGCCAAGTCATACAGTATCTTGGCTGCTGTATATGTTATTAATCTTCATTATAAGGATTAGAGCCACCAGCAGGGTCAGACAATAACTATTGTCCTCTCACCCAAGGCCAGTAGAAAAAACCCTTCATGGTCTTAATATTTGTTCAGTATGTTGTGTTTTCTCTGTTCTGGGACGGCTCAAGTCACCTTTCTTTAACCTGGACATCAGTTTTATAGTTCTAAAAAAAATCCAGTTTTACTTATTCTTCTTAATAGAGATGTTTCAAAATAAAAGCGTAAAACATTTTTGGGGGGTTGTCCTAATAAAACATATTAGAAATTTTAGGTTATATTAAAACTCTTTTATTGGAATAAGAATATTTGCAAAAAACATTTTTTGGTCTGTTGTTTATAACCTGGTGTTGCTCTTGTTGCAGATCCTTGATTTAGCCTTTTTTTGTTGTTAATATATTTGATCTCTAGCTATAAACTTCAGCAAGTTCAAGGAGACAGGAAACTTCTGTTCAAGCTGCTCATAGATTGGATCAAACACCGTATCAATCACTGTTTGTCACATATAGAGGCGGTAATTGAGTTTATGCAGAAATTAAATAAGCTTAACAGGCCCTTATGGAAGAAGACGAAAGGGGAAGCTTTCAACTTTATCTGCATAATATAGGGTCTTTATGATTTTCTATTCATAAATATTTCATAAAAATATAGAGTATATTCCAGGGTGGGGGTGTAATTTGCTGTGCCAGCAGATGGTCTGTACCTACATGACTATGAATGAACTCCTCTTTCTAAGGACAGCCATTGAGATATAATAAATACATCTTATGTTTTTAGGTTTTGTTTTTTGTTGCGGCTTCTCTAATTGTCCAGTTTAAAACAGAGATCAGTTATTCTCCAAAGTTTGAGGAAAAAACCTTTTATGCTCCTAAAATATTCAGTTCCTGATGCTGCATGAGCTCTGCAGATTTGTTGCATTATTAAAAATAATGTTTGTAAGCTAAAAGCTTACCTCAGCAATAAGGTAATGGTAAAAGAAACCATGCATGCTGCTTTTGACGACGTGCCCTTTAACTTACGACGGATACAAGTGAGACCTGCTGAATGTTTTGCACGCTCCTAACGGAGCTGAATCCATAAACTTGGCTTTCAGTGTTCATTTCCTTGAAGGGTTTGAGTTTATTCTGCTAATTTTTGCCTGTCACACGCGGGAATTGAAGTCTCTCATCACTTGTCGTAACTGGCTGCCACATCACGAGAGGGAGAATTGGGATCTCTTATGTTGATGCAAAAAAAACCCCAAAAAACAAGAGATCTAATGAATTTTGTGAGATGGCGTAATTTGGAGTAGGTTTTCACATTAGACTCAAATTTTAATATTGAGATTTGTTCTGACAGCGTCGCTGGGTGCCACCTCAGAGTTAGTCAGAGCAGCACTTTGAGCAGATTAACCGTCACGCCATTAAGCAATTTTGACACAAAGATGGGGGGGAAAAAATGCATGTTTTGTTCTATTTCCTTTTGTACCCAAAAGTAAAGTTGATGAATACTTTATTCCATGTGGTGGCAATTAGTGTGTGCAGCAGATGTATCTGGCTGACTTTTTGAGGAAAATGACAGCAAACAGACTAAATACCATGAGCAGAGCCAGCAGCACCTTGTCTGTTTGTTGGTGCTGCAGATTTCTCACACTCCCACATTAGGCTGCATTAATGCACTGGCAAAACGGATGTGTAGGAATAGTCATTTTCTATGTCGCTGCTGATTACATTTGCAAAATGGCTTTTGGGAAACTTGCATGGCCTCGTCATCGAGGCAAAATTTGCAGCAAGGAGCTATTAAAATGATGGCGTAGTTAAATATAGTGCATTTTAAATTATTCACAGTCAGTTAAAGTAACACTCTGGGATTTTCCGGGGGACAACCCCTGGAGTTGCACTGTAAAACAGCCAGTGTAACCCAACCCATTAATTAATGAAGGTATTAATTTGGAAAATCAAACTTGATTTATGTAGTTTATCTGTTCAACTTGAAAGATAATTTGAACTTTAGTTGATGGTCGTTAGCCTGCCATAACTTCTCTAAATCATTAAGATGGCACACAAAAATCTTTTTTTTTTTATTACTGTAGATCATCACAAGCCCTTCCATTATGGACTTGGGTATTACGATTGTCTATTTAGTTATTTTTATTTTTGTTGCTCAGATTTTATGGCACATTATCAATAAAATTCAGAGCTGATGTATCAACAGAATTTGATTTATTGGGCATTGTTCTCCGTGTGTTTCTACCTAATTTTAACTGCATCCTTTAGCTGCCTGTATCTAATTCACTAGTTTAGTTTTCCCATACACATCTAATATATCACAGCTCCTTATGCCTCCCATCCAGAAAACTTAATAAAAATGTATCCAGTAGAATCTGTGTTTATGTCAGAAGAAGGGGAAATGGCCAATGTGAAATTACAGATGTCCCAGTTCTGGTTTTAAGGCCTGATGATTCTGGTACAGACTACTTATTTATTGCAAGGAATTATAATTCAGATTGACCAATCGTTAAATCCAGTTGTTCCTGCTTTCATTTCATTTTAAATTACTTTGTAAAATTGTCTTTTGTGCCTTTTTAGACTACTATATAAACACTTTTTATGAAATGTTCAAACATTAGGGCTAAGATATAACTCAGGCTTTGTAGTCTCCACTTTGGTCTAACTACTGTACCTAAGGCTCACCTCTTACCAATACTAAAATATTAACATGATCTTTTATTGCTAAGCCAGTGAATAAATTGAAGATACAAAATGAAACCCCTTAACAATAAAAGTTTGCTTTTATTCCTCTTGTCCTCTTCGTCTTGTTCCTGTTGCATTTCAAGTTATGTGGAGAGAGAATATTTAGTATATTGTTTGGTAACTCTAAACTCCAGAAAGCAAAAGGTGGCGGTGAATCCTGATGGGTTTTCTTTTGGCTGCACTGATAAAATATTAGGTTTTCAAACACACACTTTGGCTGTAGAGAAAGAGGTCAAAGGCCCGTTTCTTTTATGGCGTCAGAGTTTTGCTCAGTATGTTTGTCTTGATATGGAATGCCTCATGAACCGCCCCAAGATTTGTCCCATCAATCTACCATGAGAAAGTGGGCTTCTTCACAGGCCGCCTGCCTTTCTTTCATTGTGGCCCTGTAGGGAATGGTGATTGGATCTCAGTCAACCAGCAATAGATGGATTGGCCCTCAACTAGGATGATTGAGTGGCGCTGCTGTCTATGCACATGTATATAGCTTTGTGTGTAGTGGTGTGCGGCTGTGTGCGCTCACCCCGTGTGCATGCTACCCTCCCCAAAACAACAGCACATCTGTTTCACTCCATCTCCTCTCTTTCTCTCTCATTTGAATTTCGAGTTCTCTCAATCATTGCCAGCACTGCTGTGCTCTGCCTCTGGCTTAGGATGGTTTTCCTTTGAACAAAGTTCCTTGATTTAGACATCAAATTATTATCAAGTTACAACCCAATGCGCTCCCAATGGGAATAAAAATTCAAGATGACGCTATTAGAGCATCTGTGATGTGAGACGATCTTCTCATTCATTGCAAAAAGATTCATTCCAGTGCAAATACTTAGATCACGAGAGTAAATTTACTCTTGTTAGATCTGCACTTGAACGCAATCCAAAGAATTCTGCATGACACAAACCCACAGATGTCATTTTTGTGTAAAGAGTCACCCGGTCTGATCTCAAGGCATGTCACTCATAATTGTGTGCACTACGTTTGTATTAGTCTATTCCTTTTTTTAATGACTCTGTAATTGCTTTGTCCCTAGTTATTGAGATGACTGCCATGCACTATTACGAAAGTTTAATGATGTGTAACCATTCCTCTTAACAAAACCATCAATCACAGGTGTTGCCATGGCGACAGCTTTAGTCATTAGGCAGGCGCAGTAATCAGCTGTGACACGTAGCGCACGCACAACTCCAAAGTTTCCCTACCTGCAAAAATCAGCTTTTATGAGTTTTGTAAGAAGGAAAACGGGGGTTAAAGGAATTCAGCAACCTATCCATGAGTGCTATTTATACTTCTGTTGAAATTAGGTATGTTTTTTTTTCATAAGCCTCATTTTATGAACATTTACTCAGCCTGTGGCGCAATCAGGGGAAATTCAATCATCTGTTTTTGTATAGAGAGGCTAAGTTATTATAATCAGAGCTGCTTAAACCGTGGACTTCTTTTTGCTCTTCACGAGTTGTTTGAAAGTTATTACACTTCAGTGTTTTCCGTTTAAGCGCATTCTGTCGGCTCTGGCCTTGAAGCTGCATAAAATTTAACAGGGCGAAGCAGAAGAGACATTGTATTTATCCTGGGGGAGGGCTAATGGCTGTTAAAATGAGCAGGATTTTTGCCATGCATGGCTGAGGTTTACCTCTTGTGTGCTGTTGACCTAGTGGTGAAAAGATATTGTTTAAGATTCATTCAGTCAAAGATGTAGCCTACAGTGCTATAAGGTAAGAATGCCATTCAGCAGGCTATTTATAGGCTTGATAACTGATAACCTCTCTGAGATGTTATTGTTATGTAACATATGAATGTAGCTGTGCTCGAGTCAAAGATTTCCCTTGAAACCAACTAAAAGTAGCCAAGAAAGACCCATTGATGAGTATGTGATCACAAATGCTTCTTTCATTCTTTTTTTTTTTTTTTTTGTTCTTTTTAATGACATTCCTGAATTTTCTGGTCAGTTCAAAACCTCCTGTTTCTGAGTAGCAACAGTCTCACCTACAAATCCTGTTGATTCACTTCAGAATGAGGTTTATTGTAACACTGTGGAAATTAGCTAGTAGGCTGTACGACATCGTGCAAAGTGTGGGTTTGAGTGAATTTTTTATAAAAAATGTAATTTTAGAAAAAACTACTGAGTTTTGTGTACATTGTGGCTTGATCAACATGTAGTGGCTGAATGTGTCTTTATGCAAGAATTAGGTTTGGTTTAGTGGTTCAAATAAACCTTCAGGGTTTCGACCTTGACTTTTTAAAGCTCCCATATTCTGCACTTTATATCCATTGTGAATCATTTCTTTTACATCTCAGTAACATGTAAAAGCTCTATTGGTCAAATTAGCCCTTACTTTAAGTGCAGCTGTGGTTCATCCACCCCTCATTTCACTTCCTGAAGCAAATCCTTCATTTCAAATGGGCGGAGCTGTTGAGGAAGTGAGCTCCTTCCATCTCTATTCTTCACGCGTGTTCGCGAGACATCAGTGGGTCTTCAGGGTCTCGGATGAAGGGAGTAAAAAAAGACTTTTGTGCTCGTTGATGCAACCATCTACGAAGCAACTGCCGTGCTTTGCTCGTAGCTTCATCATGACTGTTTGCTAAAGTTTGTGAGGATGAGCGCTCCTGTGGTTTTCAAAGGGCGGGGGTGGGCTCAGGTAACCAAAGTTGCTCATGATTGTGCTCTGTCCTCTAGAGAGGAGTGGTCTTTTCCCTTCTTGATGTCAGCAGGGGAAAGATTTTGAAACCACCTGTTTTAACATGAGCTCAAAACCCATTTCCCAAAAATGAGAATAAGGAAGTGAAAACTGTGAAAATATTTTAACACTTTTGGGTCTCAGACACAGTCTTTGGGACTGATATGACTGTTAAAAGATCTTTAGAAAGTGAACTTTGCATAATATGGGACCTTTAATAAGTTTTGTCTCAGTAAAAACAAAGAGTCTTTGAGAGTTTTGTATAATAAAGGCTATATCTCACTTTTCCCCCACCTTCTCTAATTTGAATAACTGTGTTTACTCCATGCTGTTGTTGGCCTCACTGAATGAAACATAAAGAATATTCATAAATAGTGATTCCTGTGTTTGATTAAAGTAGCAGTGAACTGATTTAACTGACGAAATATGCCATTTTTAAAATAAAGGGCGAGAAAAAAGAGGAAATAGAGATACAACAGGGGTGGTCATTACAAGTAAAAAACATGAAAATCTGAGAGTTAGTTTTAGAATATTCTTTAAATATTACATCTCCAATATGCACACACATTCAGAAAAAGATCCAAGTGCAAAACATTCATTCTTTTAGCAACTAGCCAAGTACTTAAGCCTAAGATAGTTTATTTACCACATCCCGCCACTGAAATGACCCTCAATCTGCTAGTCGAGGATATTTCTGTTACTTTATTTCCATGTTTTTAGGTCGATCAGATGCAGAGTGGTGCAAAGCAGGACCACGCCAAGGGTTTTTGGCAGCTGTGCTGAAAAAATGCACCCTTGTGAAAAAGCGCCACGGTGGTTAGGAAACTTGTTGGCACGCATTACCACCTAGTGGTTGTGTTAGCAGCGTGTTACCACCAGGTGACAGAGGGGGGAAACAAAATAACAGTTGCTTTAATTCCTCTGAATTTGTATATTTTATTCAAATATTTGAGCATCACTGCCCATCTCTAGTAGCAGCAGCTGATACAACCACCAAACTGTAGCCAACAGTTCCGAGCTTTACCCATTCATGCTGCATGTCGTATAAAAAATGACTTGTTTAGTCAGCTGAGATGTTCTTTCCAGTAAAATAGTCACAGTTTTGGGTTCAGAACCTGTTCCTAACTTGAAACATTTCTTTTCCTTCTTTAAGTGCCAGAGCAGTGACTCCAGGTCAGAAAATCAGAAACTTAAGCAGAACCAACGTGTTGTTTTTCTACCTCTGATGTTTTTCCTTCTCTGTTGCCAATCCAAACCTTCTGTCTTTGCCCATTTCTGTCACCGTTTGCAAAATTCTGCACGCACTGCCTTTAATACAGTTGAGCATTTTGGAACTTTTCTCCGTGCGCTTTTAAAAGCCATCTAAGCTGTTGCAATTACTCGTACTATTCTGACTGAATAATTTATAATCCCAATTCATTCCTAAAAAGCCTGGGGGTAATGGCACATTCATGCAACACGCTCTCCAAAAACAAAAAAAAGGAAATTTCACTTTGTTATGTTTTATGTCTCGAAAACAATAATAGCTCAATTTCTTTTAATCAGATTTTGATTTTTCTCTGCTGCATTTAAAATCTGTCAGTGACTTAAAAATCACCATGAATCTGGAGCACTCCCCCCCTTTTGTTAGTTTTTATTGCTTAACTGTGTTTACATGTAAGTAACCACATTAGGCTCAGCTGTCTTCGGTAAGCTGATTTCTTCATGCTTATGGAAAAGAAAAACCATGTTTCTGTAATTTGGTGTGGTGGATTAAAAAAAAAAAAACCTTGATTTCCCCAGGTAGAGCACTCCTGGGGAACATAAATTTCTCAGCTTTGTCTGCCTTTTGTAATCGGTTACAAGTGCACATATGCATGACAAAAGACAGCAATCAGGGAAAGTAATGGTACTGAGTGGCCAGATGAAAGCACGGATCATTACAGGGAAATGTGTGTGTGTGTGTGTGTGTGTGTGTGTGTGTGTGTGTGTGTTCTGAAAATCAGACTAAAACCCTAAACTCAAACTGAGTAGCACCCTTTATGTAATGACTGTCTGGACACACACACACACCACCTCCACTCCTTGACCTTCTCATTAGATAAATAGGGAGGTCCATTCTCTAGCCTTCTCACGTGATTGACAGCATTTGGCTGTTTCCGATACACACCATGAGAAATGTGGACACAAAAGCGTCCCCCTCCCCTTTTCTCACAGCTTCCCTTCTTTTCTTACCCTCCCGTTTAGGCCTTTGAGAAACTGAGCGTGTGTGATATCATATGTCTTTGAATTTAACAGAGGGTGGGATACAGCAGATGCTAATTCTCTCCACTCAGTGTTGTTTTTCAGCAGGAAGTTGGATTGATTGGTCACACTTTTCACAAGGATGGTGGTAATATATTTTCTCAGACACATGTTCATGCATTCCTTTGTGAATTTGAGCACATTACAGGAAATATTTGGTAGCTCAGGTCAACACATTAGCGCCAGCTCCTCAGCTGATGTTCCCACCATGTTTTTGTGTGTGTGTAATTTAAAATATTACAGGAAGTCTAACTGTATTATTAGAAAACAGTATTTTTATAATGATCTGCACCCAAAGTTTGGACCTAAAGTTTTATTTTTCTAGATTTCTAAATTAGAGTTGTTTCATTTACATACACTGCATACAGTGCTTTCCTTCTACAGTCACACACCAGTGAACACAATGTGAAAAATGTGGGATTTGCTAAGGGAATTTTCATGTTCAAGGTCTGGAAAATAAACCTGTAGCGTTTGGGAATAACTGTTAGTTATTTTAACTACACCCTCTTCATATAAATATTAAAGCTTATTTTTGGATTATAATGAAAAGTGATAAACTGTCATTTAACCCTGATAATAGCTAATATTTATTGAAGGTATCTTTAGGTTCTTTTGAAAGAATACAGTGAATTGAAATACCTTATTAATAATGTAAAACTGAAACCAGATAAAGATTGAACAACCACTTAATTTGAAAAACCTAAGAACACAGACAGATAAAACAGTTTGAAAGTTTGATGTAAACACAATTAATATTCTTAAACATGCTGAGGATGTTGAAGATGGTTTTAATTGTGAGTTTTAACGGACCGTAGCATATGTTTTAATGATTTAGGGAAGTTAGTTAATTTAGTTAAAGCAGCACTCCGGAGGATTTCATCAGGAGAGCAGTTTTTGAACCTAGCGTCCAAAGGCTCCTCCTCAAAACATCTCGACACGCGCGTCCGGTCGCGTGTGCGCGCGTGCACGCGGCGCATATACTTCGGGCATGAACTGTACAGCTCAATGTGTAGGGTTTAATCACTCACAGTTCACAATCTTTTTCCAACAATACTACGAGGGTCTGATGAGCCCTCTCTGTCCCTGCTGCTTCTGATATTAGCTCTGTTAGCACCGAGCTGCTGCTGGACTCTGAAGCTGAACTTGACTTGGCCCTGGATGAACTTTCTGACCAAAATAAACGCATAATCCTGTCAAGCCTTGCCATTCTGTGAGGTGAAAGGTTTAAAAATAAAAATAAACCCGTCTTTAGCTGGAGAATGGGTAGGTTTTTAGTAGAAATGAGCCGTGAGTCCTCAGTGAACGGCTGAGACGGCAGAGAAACACACGGAGCGTCCTGTACGACAGCGCCCCCTACTGGTACAGGTTTGGTCGATGCGCGTGCATGTTGAGAGAATGCAGACATTTGAATTTCATTGGCTGAAAAATGTCGGCGGCAAGAAATAATGGAAAGGGGTCTCTAGGAGGAAGGAGGGTCTTCATCAGAATGACAGATGTTGTGGAACTCAACCCATAGATCATAGTTTAGACCTGCAATATCATTTAAAACATTTAGAAAACTTTGATACAGAGAAAAATGCTCCAGAGAGCCGCTTTAANNTTAAAGAGCATATTTTAAGTTAGACACTCCCTTAAACAAATGTTTAGAGAAATATAATAGAAACTTTTTCTGAATAAAAATTTACACAAATTCAGCTTATTTAGGCTCTTGGATTCGTTTTTGTGAGAATTGTCAATTTTTTCACCAAACCGGAAGTGACGACAGTTCAGGGAGACCGTTCGTTCTCTATATAGAAAACTGATCCACTGATCACTGCTTGTGACGAGCAAAACAAACCCCCAGAGTGCCGTTATTTTATTACTTTATTACTATAGTGAGAAGTTATTTTATTAAGATTAAAAAAAAAAGAGAAAAACAATCAGTCCTGTAAGGCTGTACCCTGTCGGTCCAGCTGTAGACCGTGACTCACCTCCTCACTCGGGTCTGGGTAAAATACCAGCGTTTAGCACCAGGTTTTTGATCATCAGAGCTCCAAACATTGAGCTGCGTTCAGGTGGATTGTTAAGAAATGAAAGAGTTTATAAAAAGTTTCACAGGATGCAGCTAAACGGTTCGAGGCTGACCGAAACAGTGTCAGGTCAGGCTGGAAACCCCGCCGTGAAGCCCCTCTTGGTAGCCCCGCTGGGAACGGCAATCCCCTCTTGGGAGCCGCTGGGAACGGGAATCCCCTCTGGAGAGCATCGCGGCATGGATTTACTGTACCCCGCCAGCCAGGTGAGGGTCAGACACCTGAAGGAAATGCTCTCATGAAATCGCTGATCGGTACGGGACTACGACCCACCACGAACCATACCAAACCTGGCATGGAAACGAGACTCAAGTCTCCCCGTTAGCTCCTGTTAGCTCCTGTTAGCTGCTGCATGCTAACAGCGGTTCCGGTGAATGGATCGAAGTAACGGCGCCTGTTTAGAGTCACACTGAATGTTTATCGTCGGTATGTGGGACTCCATCACATCCAGTCCTGGACTAGACCAGGACCGCCGGAGTTTTTTGTCTCCAAACAGAAGTCACCGTACCGGTAAGGAAGCCGTCCCGTTGTTGACTCAGTGTCCTGACAGACTGGCGATTGGCATTCACAAACATAATAATTTAGCATTTTTTATTAAAATTAATTCACACCGACTGGATTAAAGAGCGCTCTAACCTAAAACTAACAACTCATCGCTGACAGCGAGCAGGCAGCTGGCAGACTAGAGCGGTGCCAGTCTGAGATGTTAAAGTAGTTTAGCTTTAAAAAATCTAACACAATGATTAAAACAAGCATCTGTTACACAAACTCCACACAACAAAGGGCTCAAATGATCAGATTTATGGGATTATTGATTGTACAGAGTGTTAAATTATCCTACAAATACTTTATTTATCTACATCTGACAACACTGTAAGCAGCGCCACCTAGCTAGGAGCTCCCTTAGCTGACGTCACAGGTCCACATATGAAAAAAAAAAGCGTTTTTAGAAGCTTTGCAAAAAGGGGCACTTTGGACTAGAAAAATGGTTTTAAAAAATGTATTGTAAAACAAAATACCCTCAATAAACATTTCAAATAGTATTTTTGGACAGAGTTTTATCAGAATTAAAAAAAAAAAAGAACTTAAAATATGCTCTTTAAGTGAAGTGCTACAAACCTCAGATCTTCTATTTAGAGGATCCTACCTTCTGACCTGTAGGCTCTCAAACAAATCGAGCTTTATTTTATGAAAAACTTGATCTGTAAATAAATGTAGCATGACGAGATAATAGGGTTAATCTAAATTGATCAAGCTCAGCATCGATCACGATGTAGAATTCGATAAAACAGCTAATGTGCAAAAATCTGTTTGCAGCATAATTAATTCAATTATGCCGACACGCGTTTTTTAGCGTTATGTTTGTGTATTTACGCTGATGTTTTGTATTCACATTACTCATCCATTGCATAAGCAGCAGAATGCCTTCAAGCTTCCTCTCATTCATGTCCTTGTCAGGTGTCGGGCTGCAGAACTCACTCATCAGGCTGTTTTAACCTCTACTTAATACAATCTGCTGCATTTATATTTGGAACGCACACATGTAATTATCATTACCTAATGTGAAAGGGTGGCTTTCTTCTTTCTTCTTGCAGGATGAATTGGGCGCTGTATTTTCAAGATTAAATGCTTTTTGACCAAAAATAGCTGAAAGGGATTGAAAATGTGTTAAAGCTCTGAGGTGACAAAATTATAAAAGAAACTATAAACAGTTCCAGCAAAACAGTTTCTCCTTCTTATGCTAAAATCAACAAATTAATATAGATTATTTCCTTTTTTTCATGAGAATCATTTTAATTATTTGCTATTTTATTATATGAGTCTCTTTCTGTGTATATTTGTATATATTTTACAGGCTGCTATTAGACAAGTCTAACATTTCAGATGGTCTGGCCAAGGCTTCATGCTGAATATATCCAGACCTTGAGCTGTCAAAAAGAAAAATAAACATAACCGTTCAAAATTATTTTAGAAAGTTTCAACTTGTATTGAAAAAAAATTACTTAATTGTAGTTTTCAAATATCATGCAAACCACTAACCTTGGCCCAGAGGTGGGTAAAGCAACCAAAACACGTATTCAAGAGAAAAATGTAATTTAAAGTGGGTTGTACCAACAAAAAAATTACTTTTATACCAAATTTAGCTTCAAGTCCATGTGACCATGGGATTATTCCACCACTGGGTGTTTTCAGAGTCTGGATAGAGAGATTTCTACCCAACATATTTCTAGTATCTACTATAAGATTAAAGAAGTGACCAAAGGGAGTGTCTGTTCTTCTTGAAAACCAGCGCACGCTGGTGGAATTAACATATTCTAATTCAACATTTTGTTAGTTTTCTTGCAGAAACTGGCGTTTGGGTTTAATAGGGAATGCCAGTGTCTTGTGAAAACCAAAATCCATTTGAGGCAGAAGAACATAGTGTCAACTAAAGTTCTTTTCACACTATCGTTCGTTAATTCCCGGGGCTAAAAAGACACCCTCGTTAAGCAGCCGCTGGTCCGGTTTGGTACTTTCAGAGGCGTTTCAGCAGAATCAACTTTAACCCTAACCATAGATTGTTAAAGCAGCAGGAAAAAATCTGTCCAATATGCTAGAGTACATTTTCTTAAGGTTATACCAAAGTCAGTTTAAGAACATTAAAACTCAGTAGCTACCCTTTACTTGGAAAAGTTGTAAAGGTTACCCATCCGGCTACTGTCCACCTATCCACCTCTGCCTTGGTCTGGGCTGTTTGTTATGCTGTGCTTGAAGGTTTAGCATTTTATTAGCTGCTCTGAATCTATAGTTATCAGGATTCTCTAAGTAAATATGTTGAATGTCACCATCAGTTACTCTATTTAATGTCTTTCTGGCTTGATTTTTGAAATAAATATGGCTCTTTAGAAGCATGCACATATTTAAATTACAGTTTTTTGCACTAAAATGCATTTCGTTGACAATATTTTGTGTCAAATGCTATGTAAACATACAGAGAACGACACCTAAATAACACATTGAGTCAGTTTTATTTATATGCTACATCCCCAAGTGGGGTTTGTGCTCATTGTTTGATTAAAGTTGCTCTTTGGGGGAAATGTTTGCACCTTTTTTTAGAATTTTGCAGCTCATTTGGTGTGAGGAGCGTTGATAGTTTTGAAAGAACAGGCCTGGGGGGATGCAGCGTTCACGTCTGATGTCATATCTTCGCGGTCCAGCTCTTGTTCGTTTGGAGCTCTGTTGAACCGATCCCGCTCCTCATGCTTACCAGACCCTCAGGCCGCACTTTGATCTCCCTTAACAACCAGGACAGCGGTTCAAGCATCTTGTTATATTTGACTGTTTAATCCATCAAATGTGTTTGTCTCAGCAATAGGCTAATGAACGTCTCTATCTAGGCCCTGCCACCGCCGGATGACTCTTGTGATATCAGGGGAATGTAGAACAGAGATTTGTGAAATACTGAAGGAATAATTGGTTGTTTTTTTAAATTGCTCCCATCCTTGTTAAGTTTAGTGCAAATGTTCTTAACCTTGGCATCACCTTGACATGCATCGCATTTAGCAGGGGATTCCACCTCTGTTTTGTGGTTGTTAACCAGTGTTTTATACAATTTCCGTAGTGCACAAAAAAAAGAGACTCCTGAGTCAGCCTTTTAGGTCGGGTCCTCCTGCTTGCATGTCCAATACAATCCACGGTTTCAGCCCCCCTGTGGCTAAAATGCCAAGCCACTAAGCAAAACGTCTGAACTAATTAGGCGCTTTAGAGGAAAACAGTGGAAATGCATCATATGACTAACTTTTCTGCCTAGTTTTTATTTCTTTAAAAAAAAAAATCCAGACTCACCATATCATTACAGGTTTGGCTGAATGTTTTTCCAATTTTTACATTAAAACTCAACATTTTGCTTCCCAGTTGAAGAAACTGGTCTACAGCTTGGCATCAGATATGTGATTTGATTAAATTAAAGCTCTTAAATTGGAGTCCTAGAGCACTCGGTTATATTTTAACAAGGGCAGATTGGAGCAGTGTTTCCCAAAATGATCTACTACTAATTAATTCAGAAAAGGATTTTATCTGGAATAATTAGTTTTAGGGGGGAAAGAAGTGGAAGTCTTGCAATTAGTTTGGATTCAAGAGTCAGAAATTTCTGAATTAGTCAACTTAAAATCTTAGTTTTAATGGATTTAATGATGCTGTTGAGCTGGATTTAAACTTTCACTGGAATAAAAGTCACACAAATGTGATTATTGTTGCACTTAAATATTTTTATCATTCCCTGTTGTAAAATCCCACTGAGCGTTGTACGGTGTTGGAATATCTTCGTTCTTCCAGGTCTGTTTCAGCTGCTGACAGACATTTTACTAGTGGGTTTCAGTGCTTCTGCTCCCAGATGCTCCATGGATCTGATCTGTATTTCAAAGCCGTTTTTTAAGAGCACACTTACTGTCACTTGATGTTCTTTTTATTCCCATATTCTAAAAGAAAATTCAATCAACTCTGAACTATTTTTACATCTTCAGGGAGGTGGTCCTTTTGTTGAGGTAACGTCTTTTCTTATGAAAAACAAAAACCACCTGAAGTCTGTGTTGAGTCTTTGGAGATTGGAGGAGGATGTTCATGAGGATTTATTGACTATCTCAAGGATCATCGGTTTATTTTTTTGTTGTTTATTTGACTTCAGTGCTTTTTTGAGTCTTGTGCAAATGTATCAGTAGGAGGGATTCGCCTCTAGGTAGGAAAATGTCTTTTTCTAACTTTTTTATTGCTAATTTGACTCCAGTTCTTGTTTTTTAAATCAAACTGAGACATAGAGAGACTTCATCAACATGAGACTTTAGGCTACTATTTTTCTAGTTTTTGAGTTCCAATATAACCATAACCAATATATCAAATATTCTTAGATTCGGATGTGTTTTCATGTGGAAGGGTGAGGCTAAGCCTAGCTCGCTTCCTCGTTGTCTTTCGGGTCGTTGCATATTTTGCTCCCCAAGAAAAGAAACGCTTTTCTCCCAAACTAGAGCCGATGTTCTGTTATAAACTGTGTGCTTAGTGTTAAATGTGGAACTGAAGAAGGCTGCAGAAGCTAAAGCAGGACAGTCTCCTTCATTGTCAGTTGTGAAAGACCCAGATGTGATAGATTACATCCATATTTTAGGAATTATTTTGTGTTTAGGCAGAGCGGTTTGTTGTGGACCTGTGCAGAGATACCTGGTGTTTTTGTCCTATCTAACCTTCACATGCTGCTAGCTCTGTGTCTGCATCCATGTTGTGCCATGATTACCAATGATGGAAAAAATACAGCATTAAATGGTGTATACGGTGACATATCATGATATTTTGCATACATACATTTTGATATATTGTGCAGCCTCTAAAATAGTCATATAGTGTTTGTTTCTTTAATGGAATGATGTTTATCCAGTCTTATGAACTAGAGTTTTTCAGATGCAATAATTCAAATGAACCCACAGGAAGCTGAAGTTCTTTTTTTGTTTGCAGCAGATTTTCCCAGCTGGCATTCAGCTATTGTTGGCTATTACTGCCTTCTAATGTGAAGACACCTCAGTTAGCAGCTTTCAATGTACCTATTCAACCTAAGTCTGGCACAAAGCTGGCTAAAATTAACCTTGAGACAACCTCTGCCTCCGCTCCAAAAAAATCTCTCTGGGCAACTTTGATCAGTTCCATCACATAGTAAGGATGGGGGGAGTTCTGGGCTTTGTCCACCGGGGCGGTGTGGTGGGTGTGGGGGGGTGTC